>JAWNPJ010000021.1:0-72384 GCA_035047585.1 Drosophila monieri
GGCTGACTTCATTTCATAGCTAATATATATATAATTGATTGGAAACGGCATAAAATTCGTGTTTTTAATGTCGAGATTGGTTCGGACTGTCCACAGGCATTATTTTTTACCAAAATCTACGAAATTTCATAAGTGTCGGCCGACTATATACGAAATATCATAAGTGTCGGCTGACTTCATTTCATAGCTAATATATATATAATTGATTGGAAACGGCATAAAATTCGTGTTTTTAATGTCGAGATTGGTTGGGACTGTCCACAGGCATTATTTTTTACCAAAATCTACGAAATTTCATAAGTGTCGGATGACTAAATTTCATAGCTGCCATTCAGCTAATTGATCGAAAACGGCATACAATTCGTGTTTTTAAGCTCGAGATTGGTTAGGACTGTCCACAGGCATTATTTTTGACCAAAATCTACGAAATTTCATAAGTGTCGGCCGACTATATACGAAATATCATAAGTGTCGGCTGACTTCATTTCATAGCTAATATATATATAATTGATTGGAAACGGCATAAAATTCGTGTTTTTAATGTCGAGATTGGTTGGGACTGTCCACAGGCATTATTTTTTACCAAAATCTACGAAATTTCATAAGTGTCGGATGACTAAATTTCATAGCTGCCATTCAGCTAATTGATCGAAAACGGCATACAATTCGTGTTTTTAAGCTCGAGATTGGTTAGGACTGTCCACAGGCATTATTTTTGACCAAAATCTACGAAATTTCATAAGTGTCGGCCGACTATATACGAAATATCATAAGTGTCGGCTGACTTCATTTCATAGCTAATATATATATAATTGATTGGAAACGGCATAAAATTCGTGTTTTTAATCTCGAGATTGGTTCGGACTGTCCACAGGCATTATTTTTTACCAAAATCTACGAAATTTCATAAGTGTCGGATGACTAAATTTCATAGCTGCCATTCAGCTAATTGATCGAAAACGGCATACAATTCGTGTTTTTAAGCTCGAGATTGGTTAGGACTGTCCACAGGCATTATTTTTTACCAAAATCTACGAAATTTCATAAGTGTCGGCCGACTATATACGAAATATCATAAGTGTCGGCTGACTTCATTTCATAGCTAATATATATATAATTGATTGGAAACGGCATAAAATTCGTGTTTTTAATGTCGAGATTGGTTCGGACTGTCCACAGGCATTATTTTTGACCAAAATCTACGAAATTTCATAAGTGTCGGATGACTAAATTTCATAGCTGCCATTCAGCTAATTGATCGAAAACGGCATACAATTCGTGTTTTTAAGCTCGAGATTGGTTAGGACTGTCCACAGGCATTATTTTTTACCAAAATCTACGAAATTTCATAAGTGTCGGCCGACTATATACGAAATATCATAAGTGTCGGCTGACTTCATTTCATAGCTAATATATATATAATTGATTGGAAATGGCATAAAATTCGTGTTTTTAATCTCGAGATTGGTTCGGACTGTCCACAGGCATTATTTTTTACCAAAATCTACGAAATTTCATAGGTGTCGGATGACTAAATTTCATAGCTGCCATTCAGCTAATTGATCGAAAACGGCATACAATTCGTGTTTTTAAGCTCGAGATTGGTTAGGACTGTCCACAGGCATTATTTTTGACCAAAATCTACGAAATTTCATAAGTGTCGGCCGACTATATACGAAATATCATAAGTGTCGGCTGACTTCATTTCATAGCTAATATATATATAATTGATTGGAAACGGCATAAAATTCGTGTTTTTAATGTCGAGATTGGTTCGGACTGTCCACAGGCATTATTTTTTACCAAAATCTACGAAATTTCATAAGTGTCGGATGACTAAATTTCATAGCTGCCATTCAGCTAATTGATCGAAAACGGCATACAATTCGTGTTTTTAAGCTCGAGATTGGTTAGGACTGTCCACAGGCATTATTTTTGACCAAAATCTACGAAATTTCATAAGTGTCGGCCGACTATATACGAAATATCATAAGTGTCGGCTGACTTCATTTCATAGCTAATATATATATAATTGATTGGAAACGGCATAAAATTCGTGTTTTTAATGTCGAGATTGGTTCGGACTGTCCACAGGCATTATTTTTTACCAAAATCTACGAAATTTCATAAGTGTCGGCCGACTATATACGAAATATCATAAGTGTCGGCTGACTTCATTTCATAGCTAATATATATATAATTGATTGGAAACGGCATAAAATTCGTGTTTTTAATGTCGAGATTGGTTCGGACTGTCCACAGGCATTATTTTTTACCAAAATCTACGAAATTTCATAAGTGTCGGATGACTAAATTTCATAGCTGCCATTCAGCTAATTGATCGAAAACGGCATACAATTCGTGTTTTTAAGCTCGAGATTGGTTAGGACTGTCCACAGGCATTATTTTTGACCAAAATCTACGAAATTTCATAAGTGTCGGCCGACTATATACGAAATATCATAAGTGTCGGCTGACTTCATTTCATAGCTAATATATATATAATTGATTGGAAACGGCATAAAATTCGTGTTTTTAATGTCGAGATTGGTTGGGACTGTCCACAGGCATTATTTTTTACCAAAATCTACGAAACTTCATAAGTGTCGGATGACTAAATTTCATAGCTGCCATTCAGCTAATTGATCGAAAACGGCATACAATTCGTGTTTTTAAACTCGAGATTGGTTCGGACTGTCCACAGGCATTATTTTTTACCAAAATCTACGAAACTTCATAAGTGTCGGATGACTAAATTTCATAGCTGCCATTCAGCTAATTGATCGAAAACGGCATACAATTCGTGTTTTTAAGCTCGAGATTGGTTAGGACTGTCCACAGGCATTATTTTTGACCAAAATCTACGAAATTTCATAAGTGTCGGCCGACTATATACGAAATATCATAAGTGTCGGCTGACTTCATTTCATAGCTAATATATATATAATTGATTGGAAACGGCATAAAATTCGTGTTTTTAATGTCGAGATTGGTTGGGACTGTCCACAGGCATTATTTTTTACCAAAATCTACGAAATTTCATAAGTGTCGGATGACTAAATTTCATAGCTGCCATTCAGCTAATTGATCGAAAACGGCATACAATTCGTGTTTTTAAGCTCGAGATTGGTTAGGACTGTCCACAGGCATTATTTTTGACCAAAATCTACGAAATTTCATAAGTGTCGGCCGACTATATACGAAATATCATAAGTGTCGGCTGACTTCATTTCATAGCTAATATATATATAATTGATTGGAAACGGCATAAAATTCGTGTTTTTAATGTCGAGATTGGTTGGGACTGTCCACAGGCATTATTTTTTACCAAAATCTACGAAATTTCATAAGTGTCGGATGACTAAATTTCATAGCTGCCATTCAGCTAATTGATCGAAAACGGCATACAATTCGTGTTTTTAAGCTCGAGATTGGTTAGGACTGTCCACAGGCATTATTTTTGACCAAAATCTACGAAATTTCATAAGTGTCGGCCGACTATATACGAAATATCATAAGTGTCGGCTGACTTCATTTCATAGCTAATATATATATAATTGATTGGAAACGGCATAAAATTCGTGTTTTTAATGTCGAGATTGGTTCGGACTGTCCACAGGCATTATTTTTGACCAAAATCTACGAAATTTCATAAGTGTCGGATGACTAAATTTCATAGCTGCCATTCAGCTAATTGATCGAAAACGGCATACAATTCGTGTTTTTAAGCTCGAGATTGGTTAGGACTGTCCACAGGCATTATTTTTGACCAAAATCTACGAAATTTCATAAGTGTCGGCCGACTATATACGAAATATCATAAGTGTCGGCTGACTTCATTTCATAGCTAATATATATATAATTGATTGGAAATGGCATAAAATTCGTGTTTTTAATGTCGAGATTGGTTCGGACTGTCCACAGGCATTATTTTTTACCAAAATCTACGAAATTTCATAAGTGTCGGATGACTAAATTTCATAGCTGCCATTCAGCTAATTGATCGAAAACGGCATACAATTCGTGTTTTTAAGCTCGAGATTGGTTAGGACTGTCCACAGGCATTATTTTTGACCAAAATCTACGAAATTTCATAAGTGTCGGCCGACTATATACGAAATATCATAAGTGTCGGCTGACTTCATTTCATAGCTAATATATATATAATTGATTGGAAACGGCATAAAATTCGTGTTTTTAATGTCGAGATTGGTTCGGACTGTCCACAGGCATTATTTTTTACCAAAATCTACGAAATTTCATAAGTGTCGGATGACTAAATTTCATAGCTGCCATTCAGCTAATTGATCGAAAACGGCATACAATTCGTGTTTTTAAGCTCGAGATTGGTTAGGACTGTCCACAGGCATTATTTTTGACCAAAATCTACGAAATTTCATAAGTGTCGGCCGACTATATACGAAATATCATAAGTGTCGGCTGACTTCATTTCATAGCTAATATATATATAATTGATTGGAAACGGCATAAAATTCGTGTTTTTAATGTCGAGATTGGTTCGGACTGTCCACAGGCATTATTTTTTACCAAAATCTACGAAATTTCATAAGTGTCGGCCGACTATATACGAAATATCATAAGTGTCGGCTGACTTCATTTCATAGCTAATATATATATAATTGATTGGAAACGGCATAAAATTCGTGTTTTTAATGTCGAGATTGGTTCGGACTGTCCACAGGCATTATTTTTTACCAAAATCTACGAAATTTCATAAGTGTCGGATGACTAAATTTCATAGCTGCCATTCAGCTAATTGATCGAAAACGGCATACAATTCGTGTTTTTAAGCTCGAGATTGGTTAGGACTGTCCACAGGCATTATTTTTGACCAAAATCTACGAAATTTCATAAGTGTCGGCCGACTATATACGAAATATCATAAGTGTCGGCTGACTTCATTTCATAGCTAATATATATATAATTGATTGGAAACGGCATAAAATTCGTGTTTTTAATGTCGAGATTGGTTCGGACTGTCCACAGGCATTATTTTTTACCAAAATCTACGAAATTTCATAAGTGTCGGATGACTAAATTTCATAGCTGCCATTCAGCTAATTGATCGAAAACGGCATACAATTCGTGTTTTTAAGCTCGAGATTGGTTAGGACTGTCCACAGGCATTATTTTTGACCAAAATCTACGAAATTTCATAAGTGTCGGCCGACTATATACGAAATATCATAAGTGTCGGCTGACTTCATTTCATAGCTAATATATATATAATTGATTGGAAACGGCATAAAATTCGTGTTTTTAATGTCGAGATTGGTTCGGACTGTCCACAGGCATTATTTTTTACCAAAATCTACGAAATTTCATAAGTGTCGGCCGACTATATACGAAATATCATAAGTGTCGGCTGACTTCATTTCATAGCTAATATATATATAATTGATTGGAAACGGCATAAAATTCGTGTTTTTAATGTCGAGATTGGTTCGGACTGTCCACAGGCATTATTTTTTACCAAAATCTACGAAATTTCATAAGTGTCGGATGACTAAATTTCATAGCTGCCATTCAGCTAATTGATCGAAAACGGCATACAATTCGTGTTTTTAAGCTCGAGATTGGTTAGGACTGTCCACAGGCATTATTTTTGACCAAAATCTACGAAATTTCATAAGTGTCGGCCGACTATATACGAAATATCATAAGTGTCGGCTGACTTCATTTCATAGCTAATATATATATAATTGATTGGAAACGGCATAAAATTCGTGTTTTTAATGTCGAGATTGGTTGGGACTGTCCACAGGCATTATTTTTTACCAAAATCTACGAAATTTCATAAGTGTCGGCCGACTATATACGAAATATCATAAGTGTCGGCTGACTTCATTTCATAGCTAATATATATATAATTGATTGGAAACGGCATAAAATTCGTGTTTTTAATGTCGAGATTGGTTCGGACTGTCCACAGGCATTATTTTTTACCAAAATCTACGAAATTTCATAAGTGTCGGATGACTAAATTTCATAGCTGCCATTCAGCTAATTGATCGAAAACGGCATACAATTCGTGTTTTTAAGCTCGAGATTGGTTAGGACTGTCCACAGGCATTATTTTTGACCAAAATCTACGAAATTTCATAAGTGTCGGCCGACTATATACGAAATATCATAAGTGTCGGCTGACTTCATTTCATAGCTAATATATATATAATTGATTGGAAACGGCATAAAATTCGTGTTTTTAATGTCGAGATTGGTTCGGACTGTCCACAGGCATTATTTTTTACCAAAATCTACGAAATTTCATAAGTGTCGGATGACTAAATTTCATAGCTGCCATTCAGCTAATTGATCGAAAACGGCATACAATTCGTGTTTTTAAGCTCGAGATTGGTTAGGACTGTCCACAGGCATTATTTTTGACCAAAATCTACGAAATTTCATAAGTGTCGGCCGACTATATACGAAATATCATAAGTGTCGGCTGACTTCATTTCATAGCTAATATATATATAATTGATTGGAAACGGCATAAAATTCGTGTTTTTAATGTCGAGATTGGTTCGGACTGTCCACAGGCATTATTTTTTACCAAAATCTACGAAATTTCATAAGTGTCGGATGACTAAATTTCATAGCTGCCATTCAGCTAATTGATCGAAAACGGCATACAATTCGTGTTTTTAAGCTCGAGATTGGTTAGGACTGTCCACAGGCATTATTTTTGACCAAAATCTACGAAATTTCATAAGTGTCGGCCGACTATATACGAAATATCATAAGTGTCGGCTGACTTCATTTCATAGCTAATATATATATAATTGATTGGAAACGGCATAAAATTCGTGTTTTTAATGTCGAGATTGGTTCGGACTGTCCACAGGCATTATTTTTTACCAAAATCTACGAAATTTCATAAGTGTCGGATGACTAAATTTCATAGCTGCCATTCAGCTAATTGATCGAAAACGGCATACAATTCGTGTTTTTAAGCTCGAGATTGGTTAGGACTGTCCACAGGCATTATTTTTGACCAAAATCTACGAAATTTCATAAGTGTCGGCCGACTATATACGAAATATCATAAGTGTCGGCTGACTTCATTTCATAGCTAATATATATATAATTGATTGGAAACGGCATAAAATTCGTGTTTTTAATGTCGAGATTGGTTCGGACTGTCCACAGGCATTATTTTTGACCAAAATCTACGAAATTTCATAAGTGTCGGATGACTAAATTTCATAGCTGCCATTCAGCTAATTGATCGAAAACGGCATACAATTCGTGTTTTTAAGCTCGAGATTGGTTAGGACTGTCCACAGGCATTATTTTTGACCAAAATCTACGAAATTTCATAAGTGTCGGCCGACTATATACGAAATATCATAAGTGTCGGCTGACTTCATTTCATAGCTAATATATATATAATTGATTGGAAACGGCATAAAATTCGTGTTTTTAATGTCGAGATTGGTTCGGACTGTCCACAGGCATTATTTTTTACCAAAATCTACGAAATTTCATAAGTGTCGGATGACTAAATTTCATAGCTGCCATTCAGCTAATTGATCGAAAACGGCATACAATTCGTGTTTTTAAGCTCGAGATTGGTTAGGACTGTCCACAGGCATTATTTTTGACCAAAATCTACGAAATTTCATAAGTGTCGGCCGACTATATACGAAATATCATAAGTGTCGGCTGACTTCATTTCATAGCTAATATATATATAATTGATTGGAAACGGCATAAAATTCGTGTTTATAATGTCGAGATTGGTTCGGACTGTCCACAGGCATTATTTTTTACCAAAATCTACGAAATTTCATAAGTGTCGGATGACTAAATTTCATAGCTGCCATTCAGCTAATTGATCGAAAACGGCATACAATTCGTGTTTTTAAGCTCGAGATTGGTTAGGACTGTCCACAGGCATTATTTTTGACCAAAATCTACGAAATTTCATAAGTGTCGGCCGACTATATACGAAATATCATAAGTGTCGGCTGACTTCATTTCATAGCTAATATATATATAATTGATTGGAAACGGCATAAAATTCGTGTTTTTAATGTCGAGATTGGTTCGGACTGTCCACAGGCATTATTTTTGACCAAAATCTACGAAATTTCATAAGTGTCGGATGACTAAATTTCATAGCTGCCATTCAGCTAATTGATCGAAAACGGCATACAATTCGTGTTTTTAAGCTCGAGATTGGTTAGGACTGTCCACAGGCATTATTTTTGACCAAAATCTACGAAATTTCATAAGTGTCGGCCGACTATATACGAAATATCATAAGTGTCGGCTGACTTCATTTCATAGCTAATATATATATAATTGATTGGAAACGGCATAAAATTCGTGTTTTTAATGTCGAGATTGGTTCGGACTGTCCACAGGCATTATTTTTTACCAAAATCTACGAAATTTCATAAGTGTCGGATGACTAAATTTCATAGCTGCCATTCAGCTAATTGATCGAAAACGGCATACAATTCGTGTTTTTAAGCTCGAGATTGGTTAGGACTGTCCACAGGCATTATTTTTGACCAAAATCTACGAAATTTCATAAGTGTCGGCCGACTATATACGAAATATCATAAGTGTCGGCTGACTTCATTTCATAGCTAATATATATATAATTGATTGGAAACGGCATAAAATTCGTGTTTTTAATGTCGAGATTGGTTCGGACTGTCCACAGGCATTATTTTTTACCAAAATCTACGAAATTTCATAAGTGTCGGATGACTAAATTTCATAGCTGCCATTCAGCTAATTGATCGAAAACGGCATACAATTCGTGTTTTTAAGCTCGAGATTGGTTAGGACTGTCCACAGGCATTATTTTTGACCAAAATCTACGAAATTTCATAAGTGTCGGCCGACTATATACGAAATATCATAAGTGTCGGCTGACTTCATTTCATAGCTAATATATATATAATTGATTGGAAACGGCATAAAATTCGTGTTTTTAATGTCGAGATTGGTTCGGACTGTCCACAGGCATTATTTTTGACCAAAATCTACGAAATTTCATAAGTGTCGGATGACTAAATTTCATAGCTGCCATTCAGCTAATTGATCGAAAACGGCATACAATTCGTGTTTTTAAGCTCGAGATTGGTTAGGACTGTCCACAGGCATTATTTTTTACCAAAATCTACGAAATTTCATAAGTGTCGGCCGACTATATACGAAATATCATAAGTGTCGGCTGACTTCATTTCATAGCTAATATATATATAATTGATTGGAAATGGCATAAAATTCGTGTTTTTAATGTCGAGATTGGTTCGGACTGTCCACAGGCATTATTTTTTACCAAAATCTACGAAATTTCATAAGTGTCGGATGACTAAATTTCATAGCTGCCATTCAGCTAATTGATCGAAAACGGCATACAATTCGTGTTTTTAAGCTCGAGATTGGTTAGGACTGTCCACAGGCATTATTTTTGACCAAAATCTACGAAATTTCATAAGTGTCGGCCGACTATATACGAAATATCATAAGTGTCGGCTGACTTCATTTCATAGCTAATATATATATAATTGATTGGAAACGGCATAAAATTCGTGTTTATAATGTCGAGATTGGTTCGGACTGTCCACAGGCATTATTTTTTACCAAAATCTACGAAATTTCATAAGTGTCGGATGACTAAATTTCATAGCTGCCATTCAGCTAATTGATCGAAAACGGCATACAATTCGTGTTTTTAAGCTCGAGATTGGTTAGGACTGTCCACAGGCATTATTTTTGACCAAAATCTACGAAATTTCATAAGTGTCGGCCGACTATATACGAAATATCATAAGTGTCGGCTGACTTCATTTCATAGCTAATATATATATAATTGATTGGAAACGGCATAAAATTCGTGTTTTTAATGTCGAGATTGGTTCGGACTGTCCACAGGCATTATTTTTTACCAAAATCTACGAAATTTCATAAGTGTCGGATGACTAAATTTCATAGCTGCCATTCAGCTAATTGATCGAAAACGGCATACAATTCGTGTTTTTAAGCTCGAGATTGGTTAGGACTGTCCACAGGCATTATTTTTTACCAAAATCTACGAAATTTCATAAGTGTCGGCCGACTATATACGAAATATCATAAGTGTCGGCTGACTTCATTTCATAGCTAATATATATATAATTGATTGGAAACGGCATAAAATTCGTGTTTTTAATGTCGAGATTGGTTCGGACTGTCCACAGGCATTATTTTTTACCAAAATCTACGAAATTTCATAAGTGTCGGATGACTAAATTTCATAGCTGCCATTCAGCTAATTGATCGAAAACGGCATACAATTCGTGTTTTTAAGCTCGAGATTGGTTAGGACTGTCCACAGGCATTATTTTTGACCAAAATCTACGAAATTTCATAAGTGTCGGCCGACTATATACGAAATATCATAAGTGTCGGCTGACTTCATTTCATAGCTAATATATATATAATTGATTGGAAACGGCATAAAATTCGTGTTTATAATGTCGAGATTGGTTCGGACTGTCCACAGGCATTATTTTTTACCAAAATCTACGAAACTTCATAAGTGTCGGATGACTAAATTTCATAGCTGCCATTCAGCTAATTGATCGAAAACGGCATACAATTCGTGTTTTTAAGCTCGAGATTGGTTAGGACTGTCCACAGGCATTATTTTTGACCAAAATCTACGAAATTTCATAAGTGTCGGCCGACTATATACAAAATATCATAAGTGTCGGCTGACTTCATTTCATAGCTAATATATATATAATTGATTGGAAACTGCATAAAATTCGTGTTTTTAATGTCGAGATTGGTTCGGACTGTCCAAAGGCAATATTTTTGACCAAAATCTACGAAATTTCATAAGTGTCGGCCGACTATATACGAAATATCATAAGTGTCGGCTGACTTCATTTCATAGCTAATATATATATAATTGATTGGAAATGGCATAAAATTCGTGTTTTTAATCTCGAGATTGGTTCGGACTGTCCACAGGCATTATTTTTTACCAAAATCTACGAAATTTCATAAGTGTCGGATGACTAAATTTCATAGCTGCCATTCAGCTAATTGATCGAAAACGGCATACAATTCGTGTTTTTAAGCTCGAGATTGGTTAGGACTGTCCACAGGCATTATTTTTGACCAAAATCTACGAAATTTCATAAGTGTCGGCCGACTATATACGAAATATCATAAGTGTCGGCTGACTTCATTTCATAGCTAATATATATATAATTGATTGGAAACGGCATAAAATTCGTGTTTTTAATGTCGAGATTGGTTCGGACTGTCCACAGGCATTATTTTTTACCAAAATCTACGAAATTTCATAAGTGTCGGATGACTAAATTTCATAGCTGCCATTCAGCTAATTGATCGAAAACGGCATACAATTCGTGTTTTTAAGCTCGAGATTGGTTAGGACTGTCCACAGGCATTATTTTTGACCAAAATCTACGAAATTTCATAAGTGTCGGCCGACTATATACGAAATATCATAAGTGTCGGCTGACTTCATTTCATAGCTAATATATATATAATTGATTGGAAACGGCATAAAATTCGTGTTTTTAATGTCGAGATTGGTTCGGACTGTCCACAGGCATTATTTTTTACCAAAATCTACGAAATTTCATAAGTGTCGGATGACTAAATTTCATAGCTGCCATTCAGCTAATTGATCGAAAACGGCATACAATTCGTGTTTTTAAGCTCGAGATTGGTTAGGACTGTCCACAGGCATTATTTTTGACCAAAATCTACGAAATTTCATAAGTGTCGGCCGACTATATACGAAATATCATAAGTGTCGGCTGACTTCATTTCATAGCTAATATATATATAATTGATTGGAAATGGCATAAAATTCGTGTTTTTAATGTCGAGATTGGTTCGGACTGTCCACAGGCATTATTTTTTACCAAAATCTACGAAATTTCATAAGTGTCGGATGACTAAATTTCATAGCTGCCATTCAGCTAATTGATCGAAAACGGCATACAATTCGTGTTTTTAAGCTCGAGATTGGTTAGGACTGTCCACAGGCATTATTTTTGACCAAAATCTACGAAATTTCATAAGTGTCGGCCGACTATATACGAAATATCATAAGTGTCGGCTGACTTCATTTCATAGCTAAATATATATATAATTGATTGGAAATGGCATAAAATTCGTGTTTTTAATGTCGAGATTGGTTCGGACTGTCCACAGGCATTATTTTTTACCAAAATCTACGAAATTTCATAAGTGTCGGATGACTAAATTTCATAGCTGCCATTCAGCTAATTGATCGAAAACGGCATACAATTCGTGTTTTTAAGCTCGAGATTGGTTAGGACTGTCCACAGGCATTATTTTTGACCAAAATCTACGAAATTTCATAAGTGTCGGCCGACTATATACGAAATATCATAAGTGTCGGCTGACTTCATTTCATAGCTAATATATATATAATTGATTGGAAACGGCATAAAATTCGTGTTTATAATGTCGAGATTGGTTCGGACTGTCCACAGGCATTATTTTTGACCAAAATCTACGAAATTTCATAAGTGTCGGCCGACTATATACGAAATATCATAAGTGTCGGCTGACTTCATTTCATAGCTAATATATATATAATTGATTGGAAACGGCATAAAATTCGTGTTTTTAATGTCGAGATTGGTTGGGACTGTCCACAGGCATTATTTTTTACCAAAATCTACGAAATTTCATAAGTGTCGGATGACTAAATTTCATAGCTGCCATTCAGCTAATTGATCGAAAACGGCATACAATTCGTGTTTTTAAGCTCGAGATTGGTTAGGACTGTCCACAGGCATTATTTTTGACCAAAATCTACGAAATTTCATAAGTGTCGGCCGACTATATACGAAATATCATAAGTGTCGGCTGACTTCATTTCATAGCTAATATATATATAATTGATTGGAAACGGCATAAAATTCGTGTTTTTAATGTCGAGATTGGTTCGGACTGTCCACAGGCATTATTTTTTACCAAAATCTACGAAATTTCATAAGTGTCGGATGACTAAATTTCATAGCTGCCATTCAGCTAATTGATCGAAAACGGCATACAATTCGTGTTTTTAAGCTCGAGATTGGTTAGGACTGTCCACAGGCATTATTTTTGACCAAAATCTACGAAATTTCATAAGTGTCGGCCGACTATATACGAAATATCATAAGTGTCGGCTGACTTCATTTCATAGCTAATATATATATAATTGATTGGAAACGGCATAAAATTCGTGTTTTTAATGTCGAGATTGGTTCGGACTGTCCACAGGCATTATTTTTGACCAAAATCTACGAAATTTCATAAGTGTCGGATGACTAAATTTCATAGCTGCCATTCAGCTAATTGATCGAAAACGGCATACAATTCGTGTTTTTAAGCTCGAGATTGGTTAGGACTGTCCACAGGCATTATTTTTGACCAAAATCTACGAAATTTCATAAGTGTCGGCCGACTATATACGAAATATCATAAGTGTCGGCTGACTTCATTTCATAGCTAATATATATATAATTGATTGGAAATGGCATAAAATTCGTGTTTTTAATGTCGAGATTGGTTCGGACTGTCCACAGGCATTATTTTTTACCAAAATCTACGAAATTTCATAAGTGTCGGATGACTAAATTTCATAGCTGCCATTCAGCTAATTGATCGAAAACGGCATACAATTCGTGTTTTTAAGCTCGAGATTGGTTAGGACTGTCCACAGGCATTATTTTTGACCAAAATCTACGAAATTTCATAAGTGTCGGCCGACTATATACGAAATATCATAAGTGTCGGCTGACTTCATTTCATAGCTAATATATATATAATTGATTGGAAACGGCATAAAATTCGTGTTTATAATGTCGAGATTGGTTCGGACTGTCCACAGGCATTATTTTTGACCAAAATCTACGAAATTTCATAAGTGTCGGCCGACTATATACGAAATATCATAAGTGTCGGCTGGCTTCATTTCATAGCTAATATATATATAATTGATTGGAAACGGCATAAAATTCGTGTTTTTAATGTCGAGATTGGTTGGGACTGTCCACAGGCATTATTTTTTACCAAAATCTACGAAATTTCATAAGTGTCGGATGACTAAATTTCATAGCTGCCATTCAGCTAATTGATCGAAAACGGCATACAATTCGTGTTTTTAAGCTCGAGATTGGTTAGGACTGTCCACAGGCATTATTTTTGACCAAAATCTACGAAATTTCATAAGTGTCGGCCGACTATATACGAAATATCATAAGTGTCGGCTGACTTCATTTCATAGCTAATATATATATAATTGATTGGAAACGGCATAAAATTCGTGTTTTTAATGTCGAGATTGGTTCGGACTGTCCACAGGCATTATTTTTGACCAAAATCTACGAAATTTCATAAGTGTCGGATGACTAAATTTCATAGCTGCCATTCAGCTAATTGATCGAAAACGGCATACAATTCGTGTTTTTAAGCTCGAGATTGGTTAGGACTGTCCACAGGCATTATTTTTGACCAAAATCTACGAAATTTCATAAGTGTCGGCCGACTATATACGAAATATCATAAGTGTCGGCTGACTTCATTTCATAGCTAATATATATATAATTGATTGGAAACTGGCATAAAATTCGTGTTTTTAATGTCGAGATTGGTTCGGACTGTCCACAGGCATTATTTTTGACCAAAATCTACGAAATTTCATAAGTGTCGGATGACTAAATTTCATAGCTGCCATTCAGCTAATTGATCGAAAACGGCATACAATTCGTGTTTTTAAGCTCGAGATTGGTTAGGACTGTCCACAGGCATTATTTTTGACCAAAATCTACGAAATTTCATAAGTGTCGGCCGACTATATACGAAATATCATAAGTGTCGGCTGACTTCATTTCATAGCTAATATATATATAATTGATTGGAAACGGCATAAAATTCGTGTTTTTAATGTCGAGATTGGTTCGGACTGTCCACAGGCATTATTTTTGACCAAAATCTACGAAATTTCATAAGTGTCGGATGACTAAATTTCATAGCTGCCATTCAGCTAATTGATCGAAAACGGCATACAATTCGTGTTTTTAAGCTCGAGATTGGTTAGGACTGTCCACAGGCATTATTTTTGACCAAAATCTACGAAATTTCATAAGTGTCGGCCGACTATATACGAAATATCATAAGTGTCGGCTGACTTCATTTCATAGCTAATATATATATAATTGATTGGAAATGGCATAAAATTCGTGTTTTTAATGTCGAGATTGGTTCGGACTGTCCACAGGCATTATTTTTTACCAAAATCTACGAAATTTCATAAGTGTCGGATGACTAAATTTCATAGCTGCCATTCAGCTAATTGATCGAAAACGGCATACAATTCGTGTTTTTAAGCTCGAGATTGGTTAGGACTGTCCACAGGCATTATTTTTGACCAAAATATACGAAATTTCATAAGTGTCGGCCGACTATATACGAAATATCATAAGTGTCGGCTGACTTCATTTCATAGCTAATATATATATAATTGATTGGAAACGGCATAAAATTCGTGTTTATAATGTCGAGATTGGTTCGGACTGTCCACAGGCATTATTTTTGACCAAAATCTACGAAATTTCATAAGTGTCGGCCGACTATATACGAAATATCATAAGTGTCGGCTGACTTCATTTCATAGCTAATATATATATAATTGATTGGAAACGGCATAAAATTCGTGTTTTTAATGTCGAGATTGGTTGGGACTGTCCACAGGCATTATTTTTTACCAAAATCTACGAAATTTCATAAGTGTCGGATGACTAAATTTCATAGCTGCCATTCAGCTAATTGATCGAAAACGGCATACAATTCGTGTTTTTAAGCTCGAGATTGGTTAGGACTGTCCACAGGCATTATTTTTGACCAAAATCTACGAAATTTCATAAGTGTCGGCCGACTATATACGAAATATCATAAGTGTCGGCTGACTTCATTTCATAGCTAATATATATATAATTGATTGGAAACGGCATAAAATTCGTGTTTTTAATGTCGAGATTGGTTCGGACTGTCCACAGGCATTATTTTTTACCAAAATCTACGAAATTTCATAAGTGTCGGATGACTAAATTTCATAGCTGCCATTCAGCTAATTGATCGAAAACGGCATACAATTCGTGTTTTTAAGCTCGAGATTGGTTAGGACTGTCCACAGGCATTATTTTTGACCAAAATCTACGAAATTTCATAAGTGTCGGCCGACTATATACGAAATATCATAAGTGTCGGCTGACTTCATTTCATAGCTAATATATATATAATTGATTGGAAACGGCATAAAATTCGTGTTTTTAATGTCGAGATTGGTTCGGACTGTCCACAGGCATTATTTTTGACCAAAATCTACGAAATTTCATAAGTGTCGGCCGACTATATACGAAATATCATAAGTGTCGGCTGACTTCATTTCATAGCTAATATATATATAATTGATTGGAAATGGCATAAAATTCGTGTTTTTAATCTCGAGATTGGTTCGGACTGTCCACAGGCATTATTTTTTACCAAAATCTACGAAATTTCATAAGTGTCGGATGACTAAATTTCATAGCTGCCATTCAGCTAATTGATCGAAAACGGCATACAATTCGTGTTTTTAAGCTCGAGATTGGTTAGGACTGTCCACAGGCATTATTTTTGACCAAAATCTACGAAATTTCATAAGTGTCGGCCGACTATATACGAAATATCATAAGTGTCGGCTGACTTCATTTCATAGCTAATATATATATAATTGATTGGAAACGGCATAAAATTCGTGTTTTTAATGTCGAGATTGGTTCGGACTGTCCACAGGCATTATTTTTTACCAAAATCTACGAAATTTCATAGGTGTCGGATGACTAAATTTCATAGCTGCCATTCAGCTAATTGATCGAAAACGGCATACAATTCGTGTTTTTAAGCTCGAGATTGGTTAGGACTGTCCACAGGCATTATTTTTGACCAAAATCTACGAAATTTCATAAGTGTCGGCCGACTATATACGAAATATCATAAGTGTCGGCTGACTTCATTTCATAGCTAATATATATATAATTGATTGGAAATGGCATAAAATTCGTGTTTTTAATCTCGAGATTGGTTCGGACTGTCCACAGGCATTATTTTTTACCAAAATCTACGAAATTTCATAAGTGTCGGATGACTAAATTTCATAGCTGCCATTCAGCTAATTGATCGAAAACGGCATACAATTCGTGTTTTTAAGCTCGAGATTGGTTAGGACTGTCCACAGGCATTATTTTTGACCAAAATCTACGAAATTTCATAAGTGTCGGCCGACTATATACGAAATATCATAAGTGTCGGCTGACTTCATTTCATAGCTAATATATATATAATTGATTGGAAACGGCATAAAATTCGTGTTTTTAATCTCGAGATTGGTTCGGACTGTCCACAGGCATTATTTTTTACCAAAATCTACGAAATTTCATAGGTGTCGGATGACTAAATTTCATAGCTGCCATTCAGCTAATTGATCGAAAACGGCATACAATTCGTGTTTTTAAGCTCGAGATTGGTTAGGACTGTCCACAGGCATTATTTTTTACCAAAATCTACGAAATTTCATAAGTGTCGGCCGACTATATACGAAATATCATAAGTGTCGGCTGACTTCATTTCATAGCTAAATATATATATAATTGATTGGAAATGGCATAAAATTCGTGTTTTTAATGTCGAGATTGGTTCGGACTGTCCACAGGCATTATTTTTTACCAAAATCTACGAAATTTCATAAGTGTCGGATGACTAAATTTCATAGCTGCCATTCAGCTAATTGATCGAAAACGGCATACAATTCGTGTTTTTAAGCTCGAGATTGGTTAGGACTGTCCACAGGCATTATTTTTGACCAAAATCTACGAAATTTCATAAGTGTCGGCCGACTATATACGAAATATCATAAGTGTCGGCTGACTTCATTTCATAGCTAATATATATATAATTGATTGGAAACGGCATAAAATTCGTGTTTATAATGTCGAGATTGGTTCGGACTGTCCACAGGCATTATTTTTGACCAAAATCTACGAAATTTCATAAGTGTCGGCCGACTATATACGAAATATCATAAGTGTCGGCCGACTATATACGAAATATCATAAGTGTCGGCTGACTTCATTTCATAGCTAATATATATATAATTGATTGGAAACGGCATAAAATTCGTGTTTTTAATGTCGAGATTGGTTCGGACTGTCCACAGGCATTATTTTTTACCAAAATCTACGAAATTTCATAAGTGTCGGATGACTAAATTTCATAGCTGCCATTCAGCTAATTGATCGAAAACGGCATACAATTCGTGTTTTTAAGCTCGAGATTGGTTAGGACTGTCCACAGGCATTATTTTTGACCAAAATCTACGAAATTTCATAAGTGTCGGCCGACTATATACGAAATATCATAAGTGTCGGCTGACTTCATTTCATAGCTAATATATATATAATTGATTGGAAATGGCATAAAATTCGTGTTTTTAATGTCGAGATTGGTTCGGACTGTCCACAGGCATTATTTTTTACCAAAATCTACGAAATTTCATAAGTGTCGGATGACTAAATTTCATAGCTGCCATTCAGCTAATTGATCGAAAACGGCATACAATTCGTGTTTTTAAGCTCGAGATTGGTTAGGACTGTCCACAGGCATTATTTTTGACCAAAATCTACGAAATTTCATAAGTGTCGGCCGACTATATACGAAATATCATAAGTGTCGGCTGACTTCATTTCATAGCTAATATATATATAATTGATTGGAAACGGCATAAAATTCGTGTTTTTAATGTCGAGATTGGTTCGGACTGTCCACAGGCATTATTTTTTACCAAAATCTACGAAATTTCATAAGTGTCGGATGACTAAATTTCATAGCTGCCATTCAGCTAATTGATCGAAAACGGCATACAATTCGTGTTTTTAAGCTCGAGATTGGTTAGGACTGTCCACAGGCATTATTTTTGACCAAAATCTACGAAATTTCATAAGTGTCGGCCGACTATATACGAAATATCATAAGTGTCGGCTGACTTCATTTCATAGCTAATATATATATAATTGATTGGAAACGGCATAAAATTCGTGTTTTTAATGTCGAGATTGGTTCGGACTGTCCACAGGCATTATTTTTTACCAAAATCTACGAAATTTCATAGGTGTCGGATGACTAAATTTCATAGCTGCCATTCAGCTAATTGATCGAAAACGGCATACAATTCGTGTTTTTAAGCTCGAGATTGGTTAGGACTGTCCACAGGCATTATTTTTGACCAAAATCTACGAAATTTCATAAGTGTCGGCCGACTATATACGAAATATCATAAGTGTCGGCTGACTTCATTTCATAGCTAATATATATATAATTGATTGGAAACGGCATAAAATTCGTGTTTTTAATGTCGAGATTGGTTCGGACTGTCCACAGGCATTATTTTTTACCAAAATCTACGAAATTTCATAGGTGTCGGATGACTAAATTTCATAGCTGCCATTCAGCTAATTGATCGAAAACGGCATACAATTCGTGTTTTTAAGCTCGAGATTGGTTAGGACTGTCCACAGGCATTATTTTTGACCAAAATATACGAAATTTCATAAGTGTCGGCCGACTATATACGAAATATCATAAGTGTCGGCTGACTTCATTTCATAGCTAATATATATATAATTGATTGGAAACGGCATAAAATTCGTGTTTATAATGTCGAGATTGGTTCGGACTGTCCACAGGCATTATTTTTGACCAAAATCTACGAAATTTCATAAGTGTCGGCCGACTATATACGAAATATCATAAGTGTCGGCTGACTTCATTTCATAGCTAATATATATATAATTGATTGGAAACGGCATAAAATTCGTGTTTTTAATGTCGAGATTGGTTGGGACTGTCCACAGGCATTATTTTTTACCAAAATCTACGAAATTTCATAAGTGTCGGATGACTAAATTTCATAGCTGCCATTCAGCTAATTGATCGAAAACGGCATACAATTCGTGTTTTTAAGCTCGAGATTGGTTAGGACTGTCCACAGGCATTATTTTTTACCAAAATCTACGAAATTTCATAAGTGTCGGCCGACTATATACGAAATATCATAAGTGTCGGCTGACTTCATTTCATAGCTAATATATATATAATTGATTGGAAACGGCATAAAATTCGTGTTTTTAATGTCGAGATTGGTTGGGACTGTCCACAGGCATTATTTTTGACCAAAATCTACGAAATTTCATAAGTGTCGGCCGACTATATACGAAATATCATAAGTGTCGGCTGACTTCATTTCATAGCTAATATATATATAATTGATTGGAAACGGCATAAAATTCGTGTTTTTAATGTCGAGATTGGTTCGGACTGTCCACAGGCATTATTTTTGACCAAAATCTACGAAATTTCATAAGTGTCGGATGACTAAATTTCATAGCTGCCATTCAGCTAATTGATCGAAAACGGCATACAATTCGTGTTTTTAAGCTCGAGATTGGTTAGGACTGTCCACAGGCATTATTTTTGACCAAAATCTACGAAATTTCATAAGTGTCGGCCGACTATATACGAAATATCATAAGTGTCGGCTGACTTCATTTCATAGCTAATATATATATAATTGATTGGAAACGGCATAAAATTCGTGTTTTTAATGTCGAGATTGGTTCGGACTGTCCACAGGCATTATTTTTGACCAAAATCTACGAAATTTCATAAGTGTCGGATGACTAAATTTCATAGCTGCCATTCAGCTAATTGATCGAAAACGGCATACAATTCGTGTTTTTAAGCTCGAGATTGGTTAGGACTGTCCACAGGCATTATTTTTTACCAAAATCTACGAAATTTCATAAGTGTCGGCCGACTATATACGAAATATCATAAGTGTCGGCTGACTTCATTTCATAGCTAATATATATATAATTGATTGGAAATGGCATAAAATTCGTGTTTTTAATGTCGAGATTGGTTCGGACTGTCCACAGGCATTATTTTTTACCAAAATCTACGAAATTTCATAAGTGTCGGATGACTAAATTTCATAGCTGCCATTCAGCTAATTGATCGAAAACGGCATACAATTCGTGTTTTTAAGCTCGAGATTGGTTAGGACTGTCCACAGGCATTATTTTTGACCAAAATCTACGAAATTTCATAAGTGTCGGCCGACTATATACGAAATATCATAAGTGTCGGCTGACTTCATTTCATAGCTAATATATATATAATTGATTGGAAACGGCATAAAATTCGTGTTTATAATGTCGAGATTGGTTCGGACTGTCCACAGGCATTATTTTTGACCAAAATCTACGAAATTTCATAAGTGTCGGCCGACTATATACGAAATATCATAAGTGTCGGCTGACTTCATTTCATAGCTAATATATATATAATTGATTGGAAACGGCATAAAATTCGTGTTTTAAATGTCGAGATTGGTTGGGACTGTCCACAGGCATTATTTTTGACCAAAATCTACGAAATTTCATAGGTGTCGGATGACTAAATTTCATAGCTGCCATTCAGCTAATTGATCGAAAACGGCATACAATTCGTGTTTTTAAGCTCGAGATTGGTTAGGACTGTCCACAGGCATTATTTTTGACCAAAATCTACGAAATTTCATAAGTGTCGGCCGACTATATACGAAATATCATAAGTGTCGGCTGACTTCATTTCATAGCTAATATATATATAATTGATTGGAAACGGCATAAAATTCGTGTTTTTAATGTCGAGATTGGTTCGGACTGTCCACAGGCATTATTTTTTACCAAAATCTACGAAATTTCATAAGTGTCGGATGACTAAATTTCATAGCTGCCATTCAGCTAATTGATCGAAAACGGCATACAATTCGTGTTTTTAAGCTCGAGATTGGTTAGGACTGTCCACAGGCATTATTTTTGACCAAAATCTACGAAATTTCATAAGTGTCGGCCGACTATATACGAAATATCATAAGTGTCGGCTGACTTCATTTCATAGCTAATATATATATAATTGATTGGAAACGGCATAAAATTCGTGTTTTTAATGTCGAGATTGGTTGGGACTGTCCACAGGCATTATTTTTGACCAAAATCTACGAAATTTCATAAGTGTCGGATGACTATATACGAAATATCATAAGTGTCGGCTGACTTCATTTCATAGCTAATATATATATAATTGATTGGAAACGGCATAAAATTCGTGTTTTTAATGTCGAGATTGGTTGGGACTGTCCACAGGCATTATTTTTGACCAAAATCTACGAAATTTCATAAGTGTCGGATGACTAAATTTCATAGCTGCCATTCAGCTAATTGATCGAAAACGGCATACAATTCGTGTTTTTAAGCTCGAGATTGGTTAGGACTGTCCACAGGCATTATTTTTGACCAAAATCTACGAAATTTCATAAGTGTCGGCCGACTATATACGAAATATCATAAGTGTCGGCTGACTTCATTTCATAGCTAATATATATATAATTGATTGGAAATGGCATAAAATTCGTGTTTTTAATGTCGAGATTGGTTCGGACTGTCCACAGGCATTATTTTTTACCAAAATCTACGAAATTTCATAAGTGTCGGATGACTAAATTTCATAGCTGCCATTCAGCTAATTGATCGAAAACGGCATACAATTCGTGTTTTTAAGCTCGAGATTGGTTAGGACTGTCCACAGGCATTATTTTTGACCAAAATATACGAAATTTCATAAGTGTCGGCCGACTATATACGAAATATCATAAGTGTCGGCTGACTTCATTTCATAGCTAATATATATATAATTGATTGGAAACGGCATAAAATTCGTGTTTATAATGTCGAGATTGGTTCGGACTGTCCACAGGCATTATTTTTGACCAAAATCTACGAAATTTCATAAGTGTCGGCCGACTATATACGAAATATCATAAGTGTCGGCTGACTTCATTTCATAGCTAATATATATATAATTGATTGGAAACGGCATAAAATTCGTGTTTTTAATGTCGAGATTGGTTGGGACTGTCCACAGGCATTATTTTTTACCAAAATCTACGAAATTTCATAGGTGTCGGATGACTAAATTTCATAGCTGCCATTCAGCTAATTGATCGAAAACGGCATACAATTCGTGTTTTTAAGCTCGAGATTGGTTAGGACTGTCCACAGGCATTATTTTTGACCAAAATCTACGAAATTTCATAAGTGTCGGCCGACTATATACGAAATATCATAAGTGTCGGCTGACTTCATTTCATAGCTAATATATATATAATTGATTGGAAACTGCATAAAATTCGTGTTTTTAATGTCGAGATTGGTTCGGACTGTCCACAGGCATTATTTTTTACCAAAATCTACGAAATTTCATAAGTGTCGGATGACTAAATTTCATAGCTGCCATTCAGCTAATTGATCGAAAACGGCATACAATTCGTGTTTTTAAGCTCGAGATTGGTTAGGACTGTCCACAGGCATTATTTTTGACCAAAATCTACGAAATTTCATAAGTGTCGGCCGACTATATACGAAATATCATAAGTGTCGGCTGACTTCATTTCATAGCTAATATATATATAATTGATTGGAAACGGCATAAAATTCGTGTTTTTAATCTCGAGATTGGTTCGGACTGTCCACAGGCATTATTTTTGACCAAAATCTACGAAATTTCATAAGTGTCGGATGACTATATACGAAATATCATAAGTGTCGGCTGACTTCATTTCATAGCTAATATATATATAATTGATTGGAAACGGCATAAAATTCGTGTTTTTAATGTCGAGATTGGTTGGGACTGTCCACAGGCATTATTTTTTACCAAAATCTACGAAATTTCATAAGTGTCGGATGACTAAATTTCATAGCTGCCATTCAGCTAATTGATCGAAAACGGCATACAATTCGTGTTTTTAAGCTCGAGATTGGTTAGGACTGTCCACAGGCATTATTTTTTACCAAAATCTACGAAATTTCATAAGTGTCGGATGACTAAATTTCATAGCTGCCATTCAGCTAATTGATCGAAAACGGCATACAATTCGTGTTTTTAAGCTCGAGATTGGTTAGGACTGTCCACAGGCATTATTTTTGACCAAAATCTACGAAATTTCATAAGTGTCGGCCGACTATATACGAAATATCATAAGTGTCGGCTGACTTCATTTCATAGCTAATATATATATAATTGATTGGAAATGGCATAAAATTCGTGTTTTTAATGTCGAGATTGGTTCGGACTGTCCACAGGCATTATTTTTTACCAAAATCTACGAAATTTCATAGGTGTCGGATGACTAAATTTCATAGCTGCCATTCAGCTAATTGATCGAAAACGGCATACAATTCGTGTTTTTAAGCTCGAGATTGGTTAGGACTGTCCACAGGCATTATTTTTTACCAAAATCTACGAAATTTCATAAGTGTCGGCCGACTATATACGAAATATCATAAGTGTCGGCTGACTTCATTTCATAGCTAATATATATATAATTGATTGGAAATGGCATAAAATTCGTGTTTTTAATCTCGAGATTGGTTCGGACTGTCCACAGGCATTATTTTTTACCAAAATCTACGAAATTTCATAGGTGTCGGATGACTAAATTTCATAGCTGCCATTCAGCTAATTGATCGAAAACGGCATACAATTCGTGTTTTTAAGCTCGAGATTGGTTAGGACTGTCCACAGGCATTATTTTTGACCAAAATCTACGAAATTTCATAAGTGTCGGCCGACTATATACGAAATATCATAAGTGTCGGCTGACTTCATTTCATAGCTAATATATATATAATTGATTGGAAACGGCATAAAATTCGTGTTTTTAATGTCGAGATTGGTTGGGACTGTCCACAGGCATTATTTTTTACCAAAATCTACGAAATTTCATAAGTGTCGGATGACTAAATTTCATAGCTGCCATTCAGCTAATTGATCGAAAACGGCATACAATTCGTGTTTTTAAGCTCGAGATTGGTTAGGACTGTCCACAGGCATTATTTTTGACCAAAATCTACGAAATTTCATAAGTGTCGGCCGACTATATACGAAATATCATAAGTGTCGGCTGACTTCATTTCATAGCTAATATATATATAATTGATTGGAAACGGCATAAAATTCGTGTTTTTAATGTCGAGATTGGTTCGGACTGTCCACAGGCATTATTTTTTACCAAAATCTACGAAACTTCATAAGTGTCGGATGACTAAATTTCATAGCTGCCATTCAGCTAATTGATCGAAAACGGCATACAATTCGTGTTTTTAAGCTCGAGATTGGTTAGGACTGTCCACAGGCATTATTTTTGACCAAAATCTACGAAATTTCATAAGTGTCGGCCGACTATATACGAAATATCATAAATGTCGGCTGACTTCATTTCATAGCTAATATATATATAATTGATTGGAAACGGCATAAAATTCGTGTTTTTAATGTCGAGATTGGTTCGGACTGTCCACAGGCATTATTTTTGACCAAAATCTACGAAATTTCATAAGTGTCGGATGACTATATACGAAATATCATAAGTGTCGGCTGACTTCATTTCACAGCTAATATATATATAATTGATTGGAAACGGCATAAAATTCGTGTTTTAAATGTCGAGATTGGTTGGGACTGTCCACAGGCATTATTTTTTACCAAAATCTACGAAATTTCATAGGTGTCGGATGACTAAATTTCATAGCTGCCATTCAGCTAATTGATCGAAAACGGCATACAATTCGTGTTTTTAAGCTCGAGATTGGTTAGGACTGTCCACAGGCATTATTTTTTACCAAAATCTACGAAATTTCATAAGTGTCGGATGACTAAATTTCATAGCTGCCATTCAGCTAATTGATCGAAAACGGCATACAATTCGTGTTTTTAAGCTCGAGATTGGTTAGGACTGTCCACAGGCATTATTTTTGACCAAAATCTACGAAATTTCATAAGTGTCGGCCGACTATATACGAAATATCATAAGTGTCGGCTGACTTCATTTCATAGCTAATATATATATAATTGATTGGAAATGGCATAAAATTCGTGTTTTTAATCTCGAGATTGGTTCGGACTGTCCACAGGCATTATTTTTTACCAAAATCTACGAAATTTCATAGGTGTCGGATGACTAAATTTCATAGCTGCCATTCAGCTAATTGATCGAAAACGGCATACAATTCGTGTTTTTAAGCTCGAGATTGGTTAGGACTGTCCACAGGCATTATTTTTTACCAAAATCTACGAAATTTCATAAGTGTCGGCCGACTATATACGAAATATCATAAGTGTCGGCTGACTTCATTTCATAGCTAATATATATATAATTGATTGGAAATGGCATAAAATTCGTGTTTTTAATCTCGAGATTGGTTCGGACTGTCCACAGGCATTATTTTTTACCAAAATCTACGAAATTTCATAGGTGTCGGATGACTAAATTTCATAGCTGCCATTCAGCTAATTGATCGAAAACGGCATACAATTCGTGTTTTTAAGCTCGAGATTGGTTAGGACTGTCCACAGGCATTATTTTTGACCAAAATCTACGAAATTTCATAAGTGTCGGCCGACTATATACGAAATATCATAAGTGTCGGCTGACTTCATTTCATAGCTAATATATATATAATTGATTGGAAACGGCATAAAATTCGTGTTTTTAATCTCGAGATTGGTTCGGACTGTCCACAGGCATTATTTTTTACCAAAATCTACGAAACTTCAAAAGTGTCGGATGACTACATTTCATAGCTGCCATTCAGCTAATTGATCGAAAACGGCATACAATTCGTGTTTTTAAGCTCGAGATTGGTTAGGACTGTCCACAGGCATTATTTTTGACCAAAATCTACGAAATTTCATAAGTGTCGGCCGACTATATACGAAATATCATAAGTGTCGGCTGATTTCATTTCATAGCTAATATATATATAATTGATTGGAAACTGCATAAAATTCGTGTTTTTAATGTCGAGATTGGTTTGGACTGTCCACAGGCATTATTTTTTACCAAAATCCACGAAATTTCATAAGTGTCGGCCGACTATATACGAAATATCATAAGTGTCGGCTGACTTCATTTCATAGCTAATATATATATAATTGATTGGAAATGGCATAAAATTCGTGTTTTTAATCTCGAGATTGGTTCGGACTGTCCACAGGCATTATTTTTTACCAAAATCTACGAAATTTCATAGGTGTCGGATGACTAAATTTCATAGCTGCCATTCAGCTAATTGATCGAAAACGGCATACAATTCGTGTTTTTAAGCTCGAGATTGGTTAGGACTTTCCACAGGCATTATTTTTGACCAAAATCTACGAAATTTCATAAGTGTCGGCCGACTATATACGAAATATCATAAGTGTCGGCTGACTTCATTTCATAGCTAATATATATATAATTGATTGGAAACGGCATAAAATTCGTGTTTATAATGTCGCGATTGGTTCGGACTGTCCACAGGCATTATTTTTGACCAAAATCTACGAAATTTCATAAGTGTCGGCCGACTATATACGAAATATCATAAGTGTCGGCTGACTTCATTTCATAGCTAATATATATATAATTGATTGGAAACGGCATAAAATTCGTGTTTTTAATGTCGAGATTAGTTGGGACTGTCCACAGGCATTATTTTTTACCAAAATCTACGAAATTTCATAAGTGTCGGATGACTAAATTTCATAGCTGCCATTCAGCTAATTGATCGAAAACGGCATACAATTCGTGTTTTTAAGCTCGAGATTGGTTAGGACAGTCCACAGGCATTATTTTTGACCAAAATCTACGAAATTTCATAAGTGTCGGCCGACTATATACGAAATATCATAAGTGTCGGCTGACTTCATTTCATAGCTAATATATATATAATTGATTGGAAACGGCATAAAATTCGTGTTTATAATGTCGAGATTGGTTCGGACTGTCCACAGGCATTATTTTTGACCAAAATCTACGAAATTTCATAAGTGTCGGCCGACTATATACGAAATATCATAAGTGTCGGCTGACTTCATTTCATAGCTAATATATATATAATTGATTGGAAACGGCATAAAATTCGTGTTTTTAATGTCGAGATTGGTGGGGACTGTCCACAGGCATTATTTTTTACCAAAATCTACGAAATTTCATGTGTCGGATGACTAAATTTCATAGCTGCCATTCAGCTAATTGATCGAAAACGGCATACAATTCGTGTTTTAAAGCTCGAGATTGGTTAAGACTGTCCACAGGCATTATTTTTGACCAAAATCTACGAAATTTCATAAGTGTCGGCCGACTATATACTGTGGGGGTCGCTAGTTGGACCAAACCCAAAACAAGAAAAAAATAGTAAACAAAAAACATATGGTTAACAATAGTAAACAAAAAACATATGGTAAGCAATAGTAAACAAAAAAAAAATATGGTCTCATTTACCCCTTTTGACCCAATGCAGCTAATTAAAAAAAAAATATCGATATGCTCAGCTGACCCCAACTGACATTCACCCACCCACGTAGGCACCTGTCAAAAAAGTGACAACCAAAAGAGGCTTTTCCTGTCTGCCACCTGATTTCACTTTTCTTCTGAATCTTGCTGCGGGCAGATCATTAAATTCGTACATACAAATTATTTAAAAAGTTACCCAACCTCGTGGAAAACAAAAGTGGTGTGTGATTTTTGTGCAGAAAAGAGGTGAGAAAATATTAAGCTCCATGCCATTCCCTGCATTGGCTTAGTATTTATTTTCCCATTTAGCGGATTTTTGACGCTGGATGACCCTCGATGCTAGTGGATTTGGAGGCACCACCTGGCCTAACCCCGGCATCCATCCGAAGTAGGCAGCAGCACCACCACCAAGCTTCAGGGATTATATTTACGACCCGTCGCAAAAATTCCGCCGGTAACATCAACCCCTCTGCCTGTGGAGTCTTGGATTTTTTTATGTATTTTTTTTATATAAAAAAATATCAATTACAAATCACACGTAAATACATTAATAAATCTCCCAGCGAGAGAGAAAAAAAATCCCCCCCCCAATCTCAAATACCCTAACGTATTGTGAATACTAAATGAAAAAGAAAAAAAAAGAAAAACCTAAACAAATCCATAATTATCAATTTTTATATCACTTGTGAATACGTTCTGAATTATTATTTCATCTTTCAACCCAATTTAAAAAGAAAAAAAATTACTTTACTTTTACCGTTTAAGCACCCAAACCAAAATTATTATCTTCAATTATTATTATCTTTACTATTGAATTGTTATATTTACGGCCATATTAGTCTTAATTATCATCAAAGATATCTTTTTATTCTTATGGTTAATGAAAACCACCTTATGTTAATTTATATTATAAGAGATTTACCTGAATTATAACGTTAACTAAAATGAATTTATACTAGATCTTTTGTTTGGGCACCGGAAGGAATCTCGCCACATATGAAGTTGAACAACAGTTAGCCACCTCAACATTGATCTTAGCCAAGGATATCATTTTTTTTCCTCTCTCACAATGCTATTTAGGAATCCTTCTCCCGATCCCTTTTTCTATTCGATCTACGACGATTCTCGTGACGACCATGTCCCTACTGAAGGTACAAGAACCACGCCCACTTTCCCTGAGCACGGCTGGAGCCTGTTAGTAGATCGAAGTACCTCCAGGACATGAGCCAAACCGTTACAATACGAAATATCATAAGTGTCGGCTGACTTCATTTCATAGCTAATATATATATAATTGATTGGAAAGGGCATAAAATTCGTGTTTATAATGTCGAGATTGGTTCGGACTGTCCACAGGCATTATTTTTGAACAAAATCTACAAAATTTCATAAGTGTCGGATGACTATATACGAAATATCATAAGTGTCGGCTGACTTCATTTCATAGCTAATATATATATAATTGATTGGAAACGGCATAAAATTCTTGTTTATAATGTCGAGATTGGTTCGGACTGTCCACAGGCATTATTTTTTACCAAAATCTACGAAATTTCATAAGTGTCGGCCGACTATATACGAAATATCATAAGTGTCGGCTGACTTCATTTCATAGCTAATATATATATAATTGATTGGAAATGGCATAAAATTCGTGTTTTTAATCTCGAGATTGGTTCGGACTGTCCACAGGCATTATTTTTTACCAAAATCTACGAAATTTCATAGGTGTCGGATGACTAAATTTCATAGCTACCATTCAGCTAATTGATCGAAAACGGCATACAATTCGTGTTTTTAAGCTCGAGATTGGTTAGGACTGTCCACAGGCATTATTTTTGACCAAAATCTACGAAATTTCATAAGTGTCGGCCGACTATATACGAAATATCATAAGTGTCGGCTGACTTCATTTCATAGCTAATATATATATAATTGATTGGAAATGGCATAAAATTCGTGTTTTTAATCTCGAGATTGGTTCGGACATTCCACAGGCATTATTTTTTACCAAAATCTGCGAAATTTCATAAGTGTCGGATGACTAAATTTCATAGCTGCCATTCAGCTAATTGATCGAAAACGGCATACAATTCGTGTTTTTAAGCTCGAGATTGGTTAGGACTGTCCACAGGCATTATTTTTGACCAAAATCTACGAAATTTCATAAGTGTCGGCCGACTATATACGAAATATCATAAGTGTCGGCTGACTTCATTTCATAGCTAATATATATATAATTGATTGGAAACTGCATAAAATTCATGTTTTTAATGTCGAGATTGGTTCGGACTGTCCACAGGCATTATTTTTGACCAAAATCTACGAAATTTCATAAGTGTCGGATGACTAAATTTCATAGCTGCCATTCAGCTAATTGATCGAAAACGGCATACAATTCGTGTTTTTAAGCTCGAGATTGGTTAGGACTGTCCACAGGCATTATTTTTTACCAAAATCTACGAAATTTCATAAGTGTCGGCCGACTATATACGAAATATCATAAGTGTCGGCTGACTTCATTTCATAGCTAATATATATATAATTGATTGGAAATGGCATAAAATTCGTGTTTTTAATCTCGAGATTGGTTCGGACTGTCCACAGGCATTATTTTTTACCAAAATCTACGAAATTTCATAGGTGTCGGATGACTAAATTTCATAGCTACCATTCAGCTAATTGATCGAAAACGGCATACAATTCGTGTTTTTAAGCTCGAGATTGGTTAGGACTGTCCACAGGCATTATTTTTTACCAAAATCTACGAAATTTCATAAGTGTCGGCCGACTATATACGAAATATCATAAGTGTCGGCTGACTTCATTTCATAGCTAATATATATATAATTGATTGGAAATGGCATAAAATTCGTGTTTTTAATCTCGAGATTGGTTCGGACTGTCCACAGGCATTATTTTTTACCAAAATCTACGAAATTTCATAGGTGTCGGATGACTAAATTTCATAGCTACCATTCAGCTAATTGATCGAAAACGGCATACAATTCGTGTTTTTAAGCTCGAGATTGGTTAGGACTGTCCACAGGCATTATTTTTGACCAAAATCTACGAAATTTCATAAGTGTCGGCCGACTATATACGAAATATCATAAGTGTCGGCTGACTTCATTTCATAGCTAATATATATATAATTGATTGGAAACGGCATAAAATTCTTGTTTATAATGTCGAGATTGGTTCGGACTGTCCACAGGCATTATTTTTGACCAAAATCTACGAAATTTCATAAGTGTCGGCCGACTATATACGAAATATCATAAGTGTCGGCTGACTTCATTTCATAGCTAATATATATATAATTGATTGGAAACGGCATAAAATTCGTGTTTTTAATGTCGAGATTGGTTGGGACTGTCCACAGGCATTATTTTTTACCAAAATCTACGAAATTTCATAAGTGTCGGATGACTAAATTTCATAGCTGCCATTCAGCTAATTGATCGAAAACGGCATACAATTCGTGTTTTTAAGCTCGAGATTGGTTAGGACTGTCCACAGGCATTATTTTTGACCAAAATCTACGAAATTTCATAAGTGTCGGCCGACTATATACGAAATATCATAAGTGTCGGCTGACTTCATTTCATAGCTAATATATATATAATTGATTGGAAACGGCATAAAATTCGTGTTTTTAATCTCGAGATTGGTTCGGACTGTCCACAGGCATTATTTTTTACCAAAATCTACGAAACTTCAAAAGTGTCGGATGACTACATTTCATAGCTGCCATTCAGCTAATTGATCGAAAACGGCATACAATTCGTGTTTTTAAGCTCGAGATTGGTTAGGACTGTCCACAGGCATTATTTTTGACCAAAATCTACGAAATTTCATAAGTGTCGGATGACTAAATTTCATAGCTGCCATTCAGCTAATTGATCGAAAACGGCATACAATTCGTGTTTTTAAGCTCGAGATTGGTTAGGACTGTCCACAGGCATTATTTTTTACCAAAATCTACGAAATTTCATAAGTGTCGGCCGACTATATACGAAATATCATAAGTGTCGGCTGACTTCATTTCATAGCTAATATATATATAATTGATTGGAAATGGCATAAAATTCGTGTTTTTAATCTCGAGATTGGTTCGGACTGTCCACAGGCATCATTTTTTACCAAAATCTACGAAATTTCATAGGTGTCGGATGACTAAATTTCATAGCTGCCATTCAGCTAATTGATCGAAAACGGCATACAATTCGTGTTTTTAAGCTCGAGATTGGTTAGGACTGTCCACAGGCATTATTTTTTACCAAAATCTACGAAATTTCATAAGTGTCGGCCGACTATATACGAAATATCATAAGTGTCGGCTGACTTCATTTCATAGCTAATATATATATAATTGATTGGAAACGGCATAAAATTCTTGTTTATAATGTCGAGATTGGTTCGGACTGTCCACAGGCATTATTTTTGACCAAAATCTACGAAATTTCATAAGTGTCGGCCGACTATATACGAAATATCATAAGTGTCGGCTGACTTCATTTCATAGCTAATATATATATAATTGATTGGAAACGGCATAAAATTCGTGTTTTTAATGTCGAGATTGGTTGGGACTGTCCACAGGCATTATTTTTTACCAAAATCTACGAAATTTCATAAGTGTCGGATGACTAAATTTCATAGCTGCCATTCAGCTAATTGATCGAAAACGGCATACAATTCGTGTTTTTAAGCTCGAGATTGGTTAGGACTGTCCACAGGCATTATTTTTGACCAAAATCTACGAAATTTCATAAGTGTCGGCCGACTATATACGAAATATCATAAGTGTCGGCTGACTTCATTTCATAGCTAATATATATATAATTGATTGGAAACGGCATAAAATTCGTGTTTTTAACCTCGAGATTGGTTCGGACTGTCCACAGGCATTATTTTTTACCAAAATCTACGAAACTTCAAAAGTGTCGGATGACTACATTTCATAGCTGCCATTCAGCTAATTGATCGAAAACGGCATACAATTCGTGTTTTTAAGCTCGAGATTGGTTAGGACTGTCCACAGGCATTATTTTTGACCAAAATCTACGAAATTTCATAAGTGTCGGATGACTAAATTTCATAGCTGCCATTCAGCTAATTGATCGAAAACGGCATACAATTCGTATTTTTAAGCTCGAGATTGGTTAGGACTGTCCACAGGCATTATTTTTTACCAAAATCTACGAAATTTCATAAGTGTCGGCCGACTATATACGAAATATCATAAGTGTCGGCTGACTTCATTTCATAGCTAATATATATATAATTGATTGGAAATGGCATAAAATTCGTGTTTTTAATCTCGAGATTGGTTCGGACTGTCCACAGGCATTATTTTTTACCAAAATCTACGAAATTTCATAGGTGTCGGATGACTAAATTTCATAGCTGCCATTCAGCTAATTGATCGAAAACGGCATACAATTCGTGTTTTTAAGCTCGAGATTGGTTAGGACTGTCCACAGGCATTATTTTTGACCAAAATCTACGAAATTTCATAAGTGTCGGCCGACTATATACGAAATATCATAAGTGTCGGCTGACTTCATTTCATAGCTAATATATATATAATTGATTGGAAACGGCATAAAATTCGTGTTTTTAATGTCGAGATTGGTTCGGACTGTCCACAGGCATTATTTTTGACCAAAATCTACGAAATTTCAAAAGTGTCGGATGACTAAATTTCATAGCTGCCATTCAGCTAATTGATCGAAAACGGCATACAATTCGTGTTTTTAAGCTCGAGATTGGTTAGGACTGTCCACAGGCATTATTTTTTACCAAAATCTACGAAATTTCATAAGTGTCGGCCGACTATATACGAAATATCATAAGTGTCGGCTGACTTCATTTCATAGCTAATATATATATAATTGATTGGAAATGGCATAAAATTCGTGTTTTTAATCTCGAGATTGGTTCGGACTGTCCACAGGCATTATTTTTTACCAAAATCTACGAAATTTCATAGGTGTCGGATGACTAAATTTCATAGCTGCCATTCAGCTAATTGATCGAAAACGGCATACAATTCGTGTTTTTAAGCTCGAGATTGGTTAGGACTGTCCACAGGCATTATTTTTGACCAAAATCTACGAAATTTCATAAGTGTCGGCCGACTATATACGAAATATCATAAGTGTCGGCTGACTTCATTTCATAGCTAATATATATATAATTGATTGGAAATGGCATAAAATTCGTGTTTTTAATCTCGAGATTGGTTCGGACTGTCCACAGGCATTATTTTTTACCAAAATCTACGAAATTTCATAGGTGTCGGATGACTAAATTTCATAGCTGCCATTCAGCTAATTGATCGAAAACGGCATACAATTCGTGTTTTTAAGCTCGAGATTGGTTAGGACTGTCCACAGGCATTATTTTTGACCAAAATCTACGAAATTTCATAAGTGTCGGCCGACTATATACGAAATATCATAAGTGTCGGCTGACTTCATTTCATAGCTAATATATATATAATTGATTGGAAACGGCATAAAATTCGTGTTTTTAATCTCGAGATTGGTTCGGACTGTCCACAGGCATTATTTTTTACCAAAATCTACGAAACTTCAAAAGTGTCGGATGACTACATTTCATAGCTGCCATTCAGCTAATTGATCGAAAACGGCATACAATTCGTGTTTTTAAGCTCGAGATTGGTTAGGACTGTCCACAGGCATTATTTTTGACCAAAATCTACGAAATTTCATAAGTGTCGGATGACTAAATTTCATAGCTGCCATTCAGCTAATTGATCGAAAACGGCATACAATTCGTGTTTTTAAGCTCGAGATTGGTTAGGACTGTCCACAGGCATTATTTTTTACCAAAATCTACGAAATTTCATAAGTGTCGGCCGACTATATACGAAATATCATAAGTGTCGGCTGACTTCATTTCATAGCTAATATATATATAATTGATTGGAAATGGCATAAAATTCGTGTTTTTAATCTCGAGATTGGTTCGGACTGTCCACAGGCATCATTTTTTACCAAAATCTACGAAATTTCATAGGTGTCGGATGACTAAATTTCATAGCTGCCATTCAGCTAATTGATCGAAAACGGCATACAATTCGTGTTTTTAAGCTCGAGATTGGTTAGGACTGTCCACAGGCATTATTTTTGACCAAAATCTACGAAATTTCATAAGTGTCGGCCGACTATATACGAAATATCATAAGTGTCGGCTGACTTCATTTCATAGCTAATATATATATAATTGATTGGAAACGGCATAAAATTCTTGTTTATAATGTCGAGATTGGTTCGGACTGTCCACAGGCATTATTTTTGACCAAAATCTACGAAATTTCATAAGTGTCGGCCGACTATATACGAAATATCATAAGTGTCGGCTGACTTCATTTCATAGCTAATATATATATAATTGATTGGAAACGGCATAAAATTCGTGTTTTTAATGTCGAGATTGGTTGGGACTGTCCACAGGCATTATTTTTTACCAAAATCTACGAAATTTCATAAGTGTCGGATGACTAAATTTCATAGCTGCCATTCAGCTAATTGATCGAAAACGGCATACAATTCGTGTTTTTAAGCTCGAGATTGGTTAGGACTGTCCACAGGCATTATTTTTGACCAAAATCTACGAAATTTCATAAGTGTCGGCCGACTATATACGAAATATCATAAGTGTCGGCTGACTTCATTTCATAGCTAATATATATATAATTGATTGGAAACGGCATAAAATTCGTGTTTTTAATCTCGAGATTGGTTCGGACTGTCCACAGGCATTATTTTTTACCAAAATCTACGAAACTTCAAAAGTGTCGGATGACTACATTTCATAGCTGCCATTCAGCTAATTGATCGAAAACGGCATACAATTCGTGTTTTTAAGCTCGAGATTGGTTAGGACTGTCCACAGGCATTATTTTTGACCAAAATCTACGAAATTTCATAAGTGTCGGATGACTAAATTTCATAGCTGCCATTCAGCTAATTGATCGAAAACGGCATACAATTCGTATTTTTAAGCTCGAGATTGGTTAGGACTGTCCACAGGCATTATTTTTTACCAAAATCTACGAAATTTCATAAGTGTCGGCCGACTATATACGAAATATCATATGTGTCGGCTGATTTCATTTCATAGCTAATATATATATAATTGATTGGAAACTGCATAAAATTCGTGTTTTTAATGTCGAGATTGGTTCGGACTGTCCACAGGCATTATTTTTGACCAAAATCTACGAAATTTCAAAAGTGTCGGATGACTAAATTTCATAGCTGCCATTCAGCTAATTGATCGAAAACGGCATACAATTCGTGTTTTTAAGCTCGAGATTGGTTAGGACTGTCCACAGGCATTATTTTTTACCAAAATCTACGAAATTTCATAAGTGTCGGCCGACTATATACGAAATATCATAAGTGTCGGCTGACTTCATTTCATAGCTAATATATATATAATTGATTGGAAATGGCATAAAATTCGTGTTTTTAATCTCGAGATTGGTTCGGACTGTCCACAGGCATTATTTTTTACCAAAATCTACGAAATTTCATAGGTGTCGGATGACTAAATTTCATAGCTGCCATTCAGCTAATTGATCGAAAACGGCATACAATTCGTGTTTTTAAGCTCGAGATTGGTTAGGACTGTCCACAGGCATTATTTTTTACCAAAATCTACGAAATTTCATAAGTGTCGGCCGACTATATACGAAATATCATAAGTGTCGGCTGACTTCATTTCATAGCTAATATATATATAATTGATTGGAAATGGCATAAAATTCGTGTTTTTAATCTCGAGATTGGTTCGGACTGTCCACAGGCATTATTTTTTACCAAAATCTACGAAATTTCATAGGTGTCGGATGACTAAATTTCATAGCTGCCATTCAGCTAATTGATCGAAAACGGCATACAATTCGTGTTTTTAAGCTCGAGATTGGTTAGGACTGTCCACAGGCATTATTTTTGACCAAAATCTACGAAATTTCATAAGTGTCGGCCGACTATATACGAAATATCATAAGTGTCGGCTGACTTCATTTCATAGCTAATATATATATAATTGATTGGAAACGGCATAAAATTCGTGTTTTTAATTTCGAGATTGGTTCGGACTGTCCACAGGCATTATTTTTTACCAAAATCTACGAAACTTCAAAAGTGTCGGATGACTACATTTCATAGCTGCCATTCAGCTAATTGATCGAAAACGGCATACAATTCGTGTTTTTAAGCTCGAGATTGGTTAGGACTGTCCACAGGCATTATTTTTGACCAAAATCTACGAAATTTCATAAGTGTCGGCCGACTATATACGAAATATCATAAGTGTCGGCTGACTTCATTTCATAGCTAATATATATATAATTGATTGGAAACGGCATAAAATTCGTGTTTTTAATCTCGAGATTGGTTCGGACTGTCCACAGGCATTATTTTTTACCAAAATCTACGAAACTTCAAAAGTGTCGGATGACTACATTTCATAGCTGCCATTCAGCTAATTGATCGAAAACGGCATACAATTCGTGTTTTTAAGCTCGAGATTGGTTAGGACTGTCCACAGGCATTATTTTTGACCAAAATCTACGAAATTTCATAAGTGTCGGATGACTAAATTTCATAGCTGCCATTCAGCTAATTGATCGAAAACGGCATACAATTCGTGTTTTTAAGCTCGAGATTGGTTAGGACTGTCCACAGGCATTATTTTTTACCAAAATCTACGAAATTTCATAAGTGTCGGCCGACTATATACGAAATATCATATGTGTCGGCTGATTTCATTTCATAGCTAATATATATATAATTGATTGGAAACTGCATAAAATTCGTGTTTTTAATGTCGAGATTGGTTCGGACTGTCCACAGGCATTATTTTTTACCAAAATCTACGAAATTTCATAGGTGTCGGATGACTAAATTTCATAGCTGCCATTCAGCTAATTGATCGAAAACGGCATACAATTCGTGTTTTTAAGCTCGAGATTGGTTAGGACTGTCCACAGGCATTATTTTTTACCAAAATCTACGAAATTTCATAAGTGTCGGCCGACTATATACGAAATATCATAAGTGTCGGCTGACTTCATTTCATAGCTAATATATATATAATTGATTGGAAATGGCATAAAATTCGTGTTTTTAATCTCGAGATTGGTTCGGACTGTCCACAGGCATTATTTTTTACCAAAATCTACGAAATTTCATAGGTGTCGGATGACTAAATTTCATAGCTGCCATTCAGCTAATTGATCGAAAACGGCATACAATTCGTGTTTTTAAGCTCGAGATTGGTTAGGACTGTCCACAGGCATTATTTTTGACCAAAATCTACGAAATTTCATAAGTGTCGGCCGACTATATACGAAATATCATAAGTGTCGGCTGACTTCATTTCATAGCTAATATATATATAATTGATTGGAAACGGCATAAAATTCGTGTTTTTAATCTCGAGATTGGTTCGGACTGTCCACAGGCATTATTTTTTACCAAAATCTACGAAACTTCAAAAGTGTCGGATGACTACATTTCATAGCTGCCATTCAGCTAATTGATCGAAAACGGCATACAATTCGTGTTTTTAAGCTCGAGATTGGTTAGGACTGTCCACAGGCATTATTTTTGACCAAAATCTACGAAATTTCATAAGTGTCGGATGACTAAATTTCATAGCTGCCATTCAGCTAATTGATCGAAAACGGCATACAATTCGTGTTTTTAAGCTCGAGATTGGTTAGGACTGTCCACAGGCATTATTTTTTACCAAAATCTACGAAATTTCATAAGTGTCGGCCGACTATATACGAAATATCATAAGTGTCGGCTGACTTCATTTCATAGCTAATATATATATAATTGATTGGAAATGGCATAAAATTCGTGTTTTTAATCTCGAGATTGGTTCGGACTGTCCACAGGCATCATTTTTTACCAAAATCTACGAAATTTCATAGGTGTCGGATGACTAAATTTCATAGCTGCCATTCAGCTAATTGATCGAAAACGGCATACAATTCGTGTTTTTAAGCTCGAGATTGGTTAGGACTGTCCACAGGCATTATTTTTGACCAAAATCTACGAAATTTCATAAGTGTCGGCCGACTATATACGAAATATCATAAGTGTCGGCTGACTTCATTTCATAGCTAATATATATATAATTGATTGGAAACGGCATAAAATTCTTGTTTATAATGTCGAGATTGGTTCGGACTGTCCACAGGCATTATTTTTGACCAAAATCTACGAAATTTCATAAGTGTCGGCCGACTATATACGAAATATCATAAGTGTCGGCTGACTTCATTTCATAGCTAATATATATATAATTGATTGGAAACGGCATAAAATTCGTGTTTTTAATGTCGAGATTGGTTGGGACTGTCCACAGGCATTATTTTTTACCAAAATCTACGAAATTTCATAAGTGTCGGATGACTAAATTTCATAGCTGCCATTCAGCTAATTGATCGAAAACGGCATACAATTCGTGTTTTTAAGCTCGAGATTGGTTAGGACTGTCCACAGGCATTATTTTTGACCAAAATCTACGAAATTTCATAAGTGTCGGCCGACTATATACGAAATATCATAAGTGTCGGCTGACTTCATTTCATAGCTAATATATATATAATTGATTGGAAACGGCATAAAATTCGTGTTTTTAATCTCGAGATTGGTTCGGACTGTCCACAGGCATTATTTTTTACCAAAATCTACGAAACTTCAAAAGTGTCGGATGACTACATTTCATAGCTGCCATTCAGCTAATTGATCGAAAACGGCATACAATTCGTGTTTTTAAGCTCGAGATTGGTTAGGACTGTCCACAGGCATTATTTTTGACCAAAATCTACGAAATTTCATAAGTGTCGGATGACTAAATTTCATAGCTGCCATTCAGCTAATTGATCGAAAACGGCATACAATTCGTATTTTTAAGCTCGAGATTGGTTAGGACTGTCCACAGGCATTATTTTTTACCAAAATCTACGAAATTTCATAAGTGTCGGCCGACTATATACGAAATATCATATGTGTCGGCTGATTTCATTTCATAGCTAATATATATATAATTGATTGGAAACTGCATAAAATTCGTGTTTTTAATGTCGAGATTGGTTCGGACTGTCCACAGGCATTATTTTTGACCAAAATCTACGAAATTTCAAAAGTGTCGGATGACTAAATTTCATAGCTGCCATTCAGCTAATTGATCGAAAACGGCATACAATTCGTGTTTTTAAGCTCGAGATTGGTTAGGACTGTCCACAGGCATTATTTTTTACCAAAATCTACGAAATTTCATAAGTGTCGGCCGACTATATACGAAATATCATAAGTGTCGGCTGACTTCATTTCATAGCTAATATATATATAATTGATTGGAAATGGCATAAAATTCGTGTTTTTAATCTCGAGATTGGTTCGGACTGTCCACAGGCATTATTTTTTACCAAAATCTACGAAATTTCATAGGTGTCGGATGACTAAATTTCATAGCTGCCATTCAGCTAATTGATCGAAAACGGCATACAATTCGTGTTTTTAAGCTCGAGATTGGTTAGGACTGTCCACAGGCATTATTTTTTACCAAAATCTACGAAATTTCATAAGTGTCGGCCGACTATATACGAAATATCATAAGTGTCGGCTGACTTCATTTCATAGCTAATATATATATAATTGATTGGAAATGGCATAAAATTCGTGTTTTTAATCTCGAGATTGGTTCGGACTGTCCACAGGCATTATTTTTTACCAAAATCTACGAAATTTCATAGGTGTCGGATGACTAAATTTCATAGCTGCCATTCAGCTAATTGATCGAAAACGGCATACAATTCGTGTTTTTAAGCTCGAGATTGGTTAGGACTGTCCACAGGCATTATTTTTGACCAAAATCTACGAAATTTCATAAGTGTCGGCCGACTATATACGAAATATCATAAGTGTCGGCTGACTTCATTTCATAGCTAATATATATATAATTGATTGGAAACGGCATAAAATTCGTGTTTTTAATCTCGAGATTGGTTCGGACTGTCCACAGGCATTATTTTTTACCAAAATCTACGAAACTTCAAAAGTGTCGGATGACTACATTTCATAGCTGCCATTCAGCTAATTGATCGAAAACGGCATACAATTCGTGTTTTTAAGCTCGAGATTGGTTAGGACTGTCCACAGGCATTATTTTTGACCAAAATCTACGAAATTTCATAAGTGTCGGCCGACTATATACGAAATATCATAAGTGTCGGCTGACTTCATTTCATAGCTAATATATATATAATTGATTGGAAACGGCATAAAATTCGTGTTTTTAATCTCGAGATTGGTTCGGACTGTCCACAGGCATTATTTTTTACCAAAATCTACGAAACTTCAAAAGTGTCGGATGACTACATTTCATAGCTGCCATTCAGCTAATTGATCGAAAACGGCATACAATTCGTGTTTTTAAGCTCGAGATTGGTTAGGACTGTCCACAGGCATTATTTTTGACCAAAATCTACGAAATTTCATAAGTGTCGGATGACTAAATTTCATAGCTGCCATTCAGCTAATTGATCGAAAACGGCATACAATTCGTGTTTTTAAGCTCGAGATTGGTTAGGACTGTCCACAGGCATTATTTTTTACCAAAATCTACGAAATTTCATAAGTGTCGGCCGACTATATACGAAATATCATATGTGTCGGCTGATTTCATTTCATAGCTAATATATATATAATTGATTGGAAACTGCATAAAATTCGTGTTTTTAATGTCGAGATTGGTTCGGACTGTCCACAGGCATTATTTTTGACCAAAATCTACGAAATTTCAAAAGTGTCGGATGACTAAATTTCATAGCTGCCATTCAGCTAATTGATCGAAAACGGCATACAATTCGTGTTTTTAAGCTCGAGATTGGTTAGGACTGTCCACAGGCATTATTTTTTACCAAAATCTACGAAATTTCATAAGTGTCGGCCGACTATATACGAAATATCATAAGTGTCGGCTGACTTCATTTCATAGCTAATATATATATAATTGATTGGAAATGGCATAAAATTCGTGTTTTTAATCTCGAGATTGGTTCGGACTGTCCACAGGCATTATTTTTTACCAAAATCTACGAAATTTCATAGGTGTCGGATGACTAAATTTCATAGCTGCCATTCAGCTAATTGATCGAAAACGGCATACAATTCGTGTTTTTAAGCTCGAGATTGGTTAGGACTGTCCACAGGCATTATTTTTTACCAAAATCTACGAAATTTCATAAGTGTCGGCCGACTATATACGAAATATCATAAGTGTCGGCTGACTTCATTTCATAGCTAATATATATATAATTGATTGGAAATGGCATAAAATTCGTGTTTTTAATCTCGAGATTGGTTCGGACTGTCCACAGGCATTATTTTTTACCAAAATCTACGAAATTTCATAGGTGTCGGATGACTAAATTTCATAGCTGCCATTCAGCTAATTGATCGAAAACGGCATACAATTCGTGTTTTTAAGCTCGAGATTGGTTAGGACTGTCCACAGGCATTATTTTTGACCAAAATCTACGAAATTTCATAAGTGTCGGCCGACTATATACGAAATATCATAAGTGTCGGCTGACTTCATTTCATAGCTAATATATATATAATTGATTGGAAACGGCATAAAATTCTTGTTTATAATGTCGAGATTGGTTCGAACTGTCCACAGGCATTATTTTTTACCAAAATCTACGAAATTTCATAAGTGTCGGCCGACTATATACGAAATATCATAAGTGTCGGCTGACTTCATTTCATAGCTAATATATATATAATTGATTGGAAACGGCATAAAATTCGTGTTTTTAATGTCGAGATTGGTTGGGACTGTCCACAGGCATTATTTTTTACCAAAATCTACGAAATTTCATAAGTGTCGGATGACTAAATTTCATAGCTGCCATTCAGCTAATTGATCGAAAACGGCATACAATTCGTGTTTTTAAGCTCGAGATTGGTTAGGACTGTCCACAGGCATTATTTTTGACCAAAATCTACGAAATTTCATAGGTGTCGGATGACTAAATTTCATAGCTGCCATTCAGCTAATTGATCGAAAACGGCATACAATTCGTGTTTTTAAGCTCGAGATTGGTTAGGACTGTCCACAGGCATTATTTTTTACCAAAATCTACGAAATTTCATAAGTGTCGGCCGACTATATACGAAATATCATAAGTGTCGGCTGACTTCATTTCATAGCTAATATATATATAATTGATTGGAAATGGCATAAAATTCGTGTTTTTAATCTCGAGATTGGTTCGGACTGTCCACAGGCATTATTTTTTACCAAAATCTACGAAATTTCATAAGTGTCGGCCGACTATATACGAAATATCATAAGTGTCGGCTGACTTCATTTCATAGCTAATATATATATAATTGATTGGAAACGGCATAAAATTCTTGTTTATAATGTCGAGATTGGTTCGAACTGTCCACAGGCATTATTTTTTACCAAAATCTACGAAATTTCATAAGTGTCGGCCGACTATATACGAAATATCATAAGTGTCGGCTGACTTCATTTCATAGCTAATATATATATAATTGATTGGAAATGGCATAAAATTCGTGTTTTTAATCTCGAGATTGGTTCGGACTGTCCACAGGCATTATTTTTTACCAAAATCTACGAAATTTCATAGGTGTCGGATGACTAAATTTCATAGCTGCCATTCAGCTAATTGATCGAAAACGGCATACAATTCGTGTTTTTAAGCTCGAGATTGGTTAGGACTGTCCACAGGCATTATTTTTGACCAAAATCTACGAAATTTCATAAGTGTCGGCCGACTATATACGAAATATCATAAGTGTCGGCTGACTTCATTTCATAGCTAATATATATATAATTGATTGGAAACGGCATAAAATTCTTGTTTATAATGTCGAGATTGGTTCGAACTGTCCACAGGCATTATTTTTTACCAAAATCTACGAAATTTCATAAGTGTCGGCCGACTATATACGAAATATCATAAGTGTCGGCTGACTTCATTTCATAGCTAATATATATATAATTGATTGGAAACGGCATAAAATTCGTGTTTTTAATGTCGAGATTGGTTGGGACTGTCCACAGGCATTATTTTTTACCAAAATCTACGAAATTTCATAAGTGTCGGATGACTAAATTTCATAGCTGCCATTCAGCTAATTGATCGAAAACGGCATACAATTCGTGTTTTTAAGCTCGAGATTGGTTAGGACTGTCCACAGGCATTATTTTTGACCAAAATCTACGAAATTTCATAAGTGTCGGCCGACTATATACGAAATATCATAAGTGTCGGCTGACTTCATTTCATAGCTAATATATATATAATTGATTGGAAACGGCATAAAATTCGTGTTTTTAATCTCGAGATTGGTTCGGACTGTCCACAGGCATTATTTTTTACCAAAATCTACGAAACTTCAAAAGTGTCGGATGACTACATTTCATAGCTGCCATTCAGCTAATTGATCGAAAACGGCATACAATTCGTGTTTTTAAGCTCGAGATTGGTTAGGACTGTCCACAGGCATTATTTTTGACCAAAATCTACGAAATTTCATAAGTGTCGGCCGACTATATACGAAATATCATAAGTGTCGGCTGACTTCATTTCATAGCTAATATATATATAATTGATTGGAAACGGCATAAAATTCGTGTTTTTAATCTCGAGATTGGTTCGGACTGTCCACAGGCATTATTTTTTACCAAAATCTACGAAACTTCAAAAGTGTCGGATGACTACATTTCATAGCTGCCATTCAGCTAATTGATCGAAAACGGCATACAATTCGTGTTTTTAAGCTCGAGATTGGTTAGGACTGTCCACAGGCATTATTTTTGACCAAAATCTACGAAATTTCATAAGTGTCGGCCGACTATATACGAAATATCATAAGTGTCGGCTGACTTCATTTCATAGCTAATATATATATAATTGATTGGAAATGGCATAAAATTCGTGTTTTTAATCTCGAGATTGGTTCGGACTGTCCACAGGCATTATTTTTTACCAAAATCTACGAAATTTCATAGGTGTCGGATGACTAAATTTCATAGCTGCCATTCAGCTAATTGATCGAAAACGGCATACAATTCGTGTTTTTAAGCTCGAGATTGGTTAGGACTGTCCACAGGCATTATTTTTTACCAAAATCTACGAAATTTCATAAGTGTCGGCCGACTATATACGAAATATCATAAGTGTCGGCTGACTTCATTTCATAGCTAATATATATATAATTGATTGGAAATGGCATAAAATTCGTGTTTTTAATCTCGAGATTGGTTCGGACTGTCCACAGGCATTATTTTTTACCAAAATCTACGAAATTTCATAGGTGTCGGATGACTAAATTTCATAGCTGCCATTCAGCTAATTGATCGAAAACGGCATACAATTCGTGTTTTTAAGCTCGAGATTGGTTAGGACTTTCCACAGGCATTATTTTTGACCAAAATCTACGAAATTTCATAAGTGTCGGCCGACTATATACGAAATATCATAAGTGTCGGCTGATTTCATTTCATAGCTAATATATATATAATTGATTGGAAACTGCATAAAATTCGTGTTTTTAATGTCGAGATTGGTTCGGACTGTCCACAGGCATTATTTTTGACCAAAATCTACGAAATTTCATAAGTGTCGGATGACTAAATTTCATAGCTGCCATTCAGCTAATTGATCGAAAACGGCATACAATTCGTGTTTTTAAGCTCGAGATTGGTTAGGACTGTCCACAGGCATTATTTTTTACCAAAATCTACGAAATTTCATAAGTGTCGGCCGACTATATACGAAATATCATAAGTGTCGGCTGACTTCATTTCATAGCTAATATATATATAATTGATTGGAAACGGCATAAAATTCGTGTTTTTAATGTCGAGATTGGTTGGGACTGTCCACAGGCATTATTTTTTACCAAAATCTACGAAATTTCATAAGTGTCGGATGACTAAATTTCATAGCTGCCATTCAGCTAATTGATCGAAAACGGCATACAATTCGTGTTTTTAAGCTCGAGATTGGTTAGGACTGTCCACAGGCATTATTTTTGACCAAAATCTACGAAATTTCATAAGTGTCGGCCGACTATATACGAAATATCATAAGTGTCGGCTGACTTCATTTCATAGCTAATATATATATAATTGATTGGAAACGGCATAAAATTCGTGTTTTTAATGTCGAGATTGGTTGGGACTGTCCACAGGCATTATTTTTTACCAAAATCTACGAAATTTCATAAGTGTCGGATGACTAAATTTCATAGCTGCCATTCAGCTAATTGATCGAAAACGGCATACAATTCGTGTTTTTAAGCTCGAGATTGGTTAGGACTGTCCACAGGCATTATTTTTGACCAAAATCTACGAAATTTCATAAGTGTCGGCCGACTATATACGAAATATCATAAGTGTCGGCTGACTTCATTTCATAGCTAATATATATATAATTGATTGGAAACGGCATAAAATTCGTGTTTTTAATCTCGAGATTGGTTCGGACTGTCCACAGGCATTATTTTTTACCAAAATCTACGAAACTTCAAAAGTGTCGGATGACTACATTTCATAGCTGCCATTCAGCTAATTGATCGAAAACGGCATACAATTCGTGTTTTTAAGCTCGAGATTGGTTAGGACTGTCCACAGGCATTATTTTTGACCAAAATCTACGAAATTTCATAAGTGTCGGCCGACTATATACGAAATATCATAAGTGTCGGCTGACTTCATTTCATAGCTAATATATATATAATTGATTGGAAACGGCATAAAATTCGTGTTTTTAATCTCGAGATTGGTTCGGACTGTCCACAGGCATTATTTTTTACCAAAATCTACGAAACTTCAAAAGTGTCGGATGACTACATTTCATAGCTGCCATTCAGCTAATTGATCGAAAACGGCATACAATTCGTGTTTTTAAGCTCGAGATTGGTTAGGACTGTCCACAGGCATTATTTTTTACCAAAATCTACGAAATTTCATAAGTGTCGGCCGACTATATACGAAATATCATAAGTGTCGGCTGACTTCATTTCATAGCTAATATATATATAATTGATTGGAAATGGCATAAAATTCGTGTTTTTAATCTCGAGATTGGTTCGGACTGTCCACAGGCATTATTTTTTACCAAAATCTACGAAATTTCATAGGTGTCGGATGACTAAATTTCATAGCTGCCATTCAGCTAATTGATCGAAAACGGCATACAATTCGTGTTTTTAAGCTCGAGATTGGTTAGGACTTTCCACAGGCATTATTTTTGACCAAAATCTACGAAATTTCATAAGTGTCGGCCGACTATATACGAAATATCATAAGTGTCGGCTGATTTCATTTCATAGCTAATATATATATAATTGATTGGAAACTGCATAAAATTCGTGTTTTTAATGTCGAGATTGGTTCGGACTGTCCACAGGCATTATTTTTGACCAAAATCTACGAAATTTCATAAGTGTCGGATGACTAAATTTCATAGCTGCCATTCAGCTAATTGATCGAAAACGGCATACAATTCGTGTTTTTAAGCTCGAGATTGGTTAGGACTGTCCACAGGCATTATTTTTTACCAAAATCTACGAAATTTCATAAGTGTCGGCCGACTATATACGAAATATCATAAGTGTCGGCTGACTTCATTTCATAGCTAATATATATATAATTGATTGGAAACGGCATAAAATTCGTGTTTTTAATGTCGAGATTGGTTGGGACTGTCCACAGGCATTATTTTTTACCAAAATCTACGAAATTTCATGTGTCGGATGACTAAATTTCATAGCTGCCATTCAGCTAATTGATCGAAAACGGCATACAATTCGTGTTTTTAAGCTCGAGATTGGTTAGGACTTTCCACAGGCATTATTTTTGACCAAAATCTACGAAATTTCATAAGTGTCGGCCGACTATATACGAAATATCATAAGTGTCGGCTGACTTCATTTCATAGCTAATATATATATAATTGATTGGAAATGGCATAAAATTCGTGTTTTTAATGTCGAGATTGGTTGGGACTGTCCACAGGCATTATTTTTTACCAAAATCTACGAAATTTCATGTGTCGGATGACTAAATTTCATAGCTGCCATTCAGCTAATTGATCGAAAACGGCATACAATTCGTGTTTTTAAGCTCGAGATTGGTTAGGACTTTCCACAGGCATTATTTTTGACCAAAATCTACGAAATTTCATGAGTGTCGGCCGACTATATACGAAATATCATAAGTGTCGGCTGACTTCATTTCATAGCTAATATATATATAATTGATTGGAAACGGCATAAAATTCGTGTTTATAATGTCGAGATTGGTTCGGACTGTCCACAGGCATTATTTTTGACCAAAATCTACGAAATTTCATAAGTGTCGGCCGACTATATACGAAATATCATAAGTGTCGGCTGACTTCATTTCATAGCTAATATATATATAATTGATTGGAAACGGCATAAAATTCGTGTTTTTAATGTCGAGATTAGTTGGGACTGTCCACAGGCATTATTTTTTACCAAAATCTACGAAATTTCATAAGTGTCGGATGACTAAATTTCATAGCTGCCATTCAGCTAATTGATCGAAAACGGCATACAATTCGTGTTTTTAAGCTCGAGATTGGTTAGGACTGTCCACAGGCATTATTTTTGACCAAAATCTACGAAATTTCATAAGTGTCGGCCGACTATATACGAAATATCATAAGTGTCGGCTGACTTCATTTCATAGCTAATATATATATAATTGATTGGAAACGGCATAAAATTCGTGTTTTTAATGTCGAGATTGGTTGGGACTGTCCACAGGCATTATTTTTTACCAAAATCTACGAAATTTCATATGTCGGATGACTAAATTTCATAGCTGCCATTCAGCTAATTGATCGAAAACGGCATACAATTCGTGTTTTAAAGCTCGAGATTGGTTAGGACTGTCCACAGGCATTATTTTTGACCAAAATCTACGAAATTTCATAAGTGTCGGCCGACTATATACTGTGGGGGTCGCTAGTTGGACCAAACCCAAAACAAGAAAAAAATAGTAAACAAAAAACATATGGTTAACAATAGTAAACAAAAAACATATGGTAAGCAATAGTAAACAAAAAAAAAATATGGTCTCATTTACCCCTTTTGACCCAATGCAGCTAATTAAAAAAAAAATATCGATATGCTCAGCTGACCCCAACTGACATTCACCCACCCACGTAGGCACCTGTCAAAAAAGTGACAACCAAAAGAGGCTTTTCCTGTCTGCCACCTGATTTCACTTTTCTTCTGAATCTTGCTGCGGGCAGATCATTAAATTCGTACATACAAATTATTTAAAAAGTTACCCAACCTCGTGGAAAACAAAAGTGGTGTGTGATTTTTGTGCAGAAAAGAGGTGAGAAAATATTAAGCTCCATGCCATTCCCTGCATTGGCTTAGTATTTATTTTCCCATTTAGCGGATTTTTGACGCTGGATGACCCTCGATGCTAGTGGATTTGGAGGCACCACCTGGCCTAACCCCGGCATCCATCCGAAGTAGGCAGCAGCACCACCACCAAGCTTCAGGGATTATATTTACGACCCGTCGCAAAAATTCCGCCGGTAACATCAACCCCTCTGCCTGTGGAGTCTTGGATTTTTTTATGTATTTTTTTTATATAAAAAAATATCAATTACAAATCACACGTAAATACATTAATAAATCTCCCAGCGAGAGAGAAAAAAAATCCCCCCCCAATCTCAAATACCCTAACGTATTGTGAATACTAAATGAAAAAGAAAAAAAAAGAAAAACCTAAACAAATCCATAATTATCAATTTTTATATCACTTGTGAATACGTTCTGAATTATTATTTCATCTTTCAACCCAATTTAAAAAGAAAAAAAAATTACTTTACTTTTACCGTTTAAGCACCCAAACCAAAATTATTATCTTCAATTATTATTATCTTTACTATTGAATTGTTATATTTACGGCCATATTAGTCTTAATTATCATCAAAGATATCTTTTTATTCTTATGGTTAATGAAAACCACCTTATGTTAATTTATATTATAAGAGATTTACCTGAATTATAACGTTAACTAAAATGAATTTATACTAGATCTTTTGTTTGGGCACCGGAAGGAATCTCGCCACATATGAAGTTGAACAACAGTTAGCCACCTCAACATTGATCTTAGCCAAGGATATCATTTTTTTTTCCTCTCTCACAATGCTATTTAGGAATCCTTCTCCCGATCCCTTTTTCTATTCGATCTACGACGATTCTCGTGACGACCATGTCCCTACTGAAGGTACAAGAACCACGCCCACTTTCCCTGAGCACGGCTGGAGCCTGTTAGTAGATCGAAGTACCTCGAGGACATGAGCCAAACCGTTACAATACGAAATATCATAAGTGTCGGCTGACTTCATTTCATAGCTAATATATATATAATTGATTGGAAAGGGCATAAAATTCGTGTTTATAATGTCGAGATTGGTTCGGACTGTCCACAGGCATTATTTTTGACCAAAATCTACGAAATTTCATAAGTGTCGGCCGACTATATACGAAATATCATAAGTGTCGGCTGACTTCATTTCATAGCTAATATATATATAATTGATTGGAAACGGCATAAAATTCGTGTTTTTAATGTCGAGATTGGTTGGGACTGTCCACAGGCATTATTTTTTACCAAAATCTACGAAATTTCATAAGTGTCGGATGACTAAATTTCATAGCTGCCATTCAGCTAATTGATCGAAAACGGCATACAATTCGTGTTTTTAAGCTCGAGATTGGTTAGGACTGTCCACAGGCATTATTTTTGACCAAAATCTACGAAATTTCATAAGTGTCGGCCGACTATATACGAAATATCATAAGTGTCGGCTGACTTCATTTCATAGCTAATATATATATAATTGATTGGAAAGGGCATAAAATTCGTGTTTATAATGTCGAGATTGGTTCGGACTGTCCACAGGCATTATTTTTGACCAAAATCTACGAAATTTCATAAGTGTCGGATGACTATATACGAAATATCATAAGTGTCGGCTGACTTCATTTCATAGCTAATATATATATAATTGATTGGAAACGGCATAAAATTCTTGTTTATAATGTCGAGATTGGTTCGGACTGTCCACAGGCATTATTTTTGACCAAAATCTACGAAATTTCATAAGTGTCGGCCGACTATATACGAAATATCATAAGTGTCGGCTGACTTCATTTCATAGCTAATATATATATAATTGATTGGAAACGGCATAAAATTCGTGTTTTTAATGTCGAGATTGGTTGGGACTGTCCACAGGCATTATTTTTTACCAAAATCTACGAAATTTCATAAGTGTCGGATGACTAAATTTCATAGCTGCCATTCAGCTAATTGATCGAAAACGGCATACAATTCGTGTTTTTAAGCTCGAGATTGGTTAGGACTGTCCACAGGCATTATTTTTGACCAAAATCTACGAAATTTCATAAGTGTCGGCCGACTATATACGAAATATCATAAGTGTCGGCTGACTTCATTTCATAGCTAATATATATATAATTGATTGGAAACGGCATAAAATTCTTGTTTATAATGTCGAGATTGGTTCGAACTGTCCACAGGCATTATTTTTTACCAAAATCTACGAAATTTCATAAGTGTCGGCCGACTATATACGAAATATCATAAGTGTCGGCTGACTTCATTTCATAGCTAATATATATATAATTGATTGGAAACGGCATAAAATTCGTGTTTTTAATGTCGAGATTGGTTGGGACTGTCCACAGGCATTATTTTTTACCAAAATCTACGAAATTTCATAAGTGTCGGATGACTAAATTTCATAGCTGCCATTCAGCTAATTGATCGAAAACGGCATACAATTCGTGTTTTTAAGCTCGAGATTGGTTAGGACTGTCCACAGGCATTATTTTTGACCAAAATCTACGAAATTTCATAAGTGTCGGCCGACTATATACGAAATATCATAAGTGTCGGCTGACTTCATTTCATAGCTAATATATATATAATTGATTGGAAACGGCATAAAATTCGTGTTTTTAATGTCGAGATTGGTTGGGACTGTCCACAGGCATTATTTTTTACCAAAATCTACGAAATTTCATGTGTCGGATGACTAAATTTCATAGCTGCCATTCAGCTAATTGATCGAAAACGGCATACAATTCGTGTTTTTAAGCTCGAGATTGGTTAGGACTTTCCACAGGCATTATTTTTGACCAAAATCTACGAAATTTCATAAGTGTCGGCCGACTATATACGAAATATCATAAGTGTCGGCTGACTTCATTTCATAGCTAATATATATATAATTGATTGGAAATGGCATAAAATTCGTGTTTTTAATGTCGAGATTGGTTGGGACTGTCCACAGGCATTATTTTTTACCAAAATCTACGAAATTTCATGTGTCGGATGACTAAATTTCATAGCTGCCATTCAGCTAATTGATCGAAAACGGCATACAATTCGTGTTTTTAAGCTCGAGATTGGTTAGGACTTTCCACAGGCATTATTTTTGACCAAAATCTACGAAATTTCATGAGTGTCGGCCGACTATATACGAAATATCATAAGTGTCGGCTGACTTCATTTCATAGCTAATATATATATAATTGATTGGAAACGGCATAAAATTCGTGTTTATAATGTCGAGATTGGTTCGGACTGTCCACAGGCATTATTTTTGACCAAAATCTACGAAATTTCATAAGTGTCGGCCGACTATATACGAAATATCATGTGTCGGCTGACTTCATTTCATAGCTAATATATATATAATTGATTGGAAATGGCATAAAATTCGTGTTTTTAATGTCGAGATTGGTTGGGACTGTCCACAGGCATTATTTTTTACCAAAATCTACGAAATTTCATGTGTCGGATGACTAAATTTCATAGCTGCCATTCAGCTAATTGATCGAAAACGGCATACAATTCGTGTTTTTAAGCTCGAGATTGGTTAGGACTGTCCACAGGCATTATTTTTGACCAAAATCTACGAAATTTCATAAGTGTCGGCCGACTATATACGAAATATCATAAGTGTCGGCTGACTTCATTTCATAGCTAATATATATATAATTGATTGGAAACGGCATAAAATTCGTGTTTTTAATGTCGAGATTGGTTGGGACTGTCCACAGGCATTATTTTTTACCAAAATCTACGAAATTTCATGTGTCGGATGACTAAATTTCATAGCTGCCATTCAGCTAATTGATCGAAAACGGCATACAATTCGTGTTTTAAAGCTCGAGATTGGTTAGGACTGTCCACAGGCATTATTTTTGACCAAAATCTACGAAATTTCATAAGTGTCGGCCGACTATATACTGTGGGGGTCGCTAGTTGGACCAAACCCAAAACAAGAAAAAAATAGTAAACAAAAAACATATGGTTAACAATAGTAAACAAAAAACATATGGTAAGCAATAGTAAACAAAAAAAAAATATGGTCTCATTTACCCCTTTTGACCCAATGCAGCTAATTAAAAAAAAAATATCGATATGCTCAGCTGACCCCAACTGACATTCACCCACCCACGTAGGCACCTGTCAAAAAAGTGACAACCAAAAGAGGCTTTTCCTGTCTGCCACCTGATTTCACTTTTCTTCTGAATCTTGCTGCGGGCAGATCATTAAATTCGTACATACAAATTATTTAAAAAGTTACCCAACCTCGTGGAAAACAAAAGTGGTGTGTGATTTTTGTGCAGAAAAGAGGTGAGAAAATATTAAGCTCCATGCCATTCCCTGCATTGGCTTAGTATTTATTTTCCCATTTAGCGGATTTTTGACGCTGGATGACCCTCGATGCTAGTGGATTTGGAGGCACCACCTGGCCTAACCCCGGCATCCATCCGAAGTAGGCAGCAGCACCACCACCAAGCTTCAGGGATTATATTTACGACCCGTCGCAAAAATTCCGCCGGTAACATCAACCCCTCTGCCTGTGGAGTCTTGGATTTTTTTATGTATTTTTTTTATATAAAAAAATATCAATTACAAATCACACGTAAATACATTAATAAATCTCCCAGCGAGAGAGAAAAAAATCCCCCCCCAATCTCAAATACCCTAACGTATTGTGAATACTAAATGAAAAAGAAAAAAAAGAAAAACCTAAACAAATCCATAATTATCAATTTTTATATCACTTGTGAATACGTTCTGAATTATTATTTCATCTTTCAACCCAATTTAAAAAGAAAAAAAATTACGTTACTTTTACCGTTTAAGCACCCAAACCAAAATTATTATCTTCAATTATTATTATCTTTACTATTGAATTGTTATATTTACGGCCATATTAGTCTTAATTATCATCAAAGATATCTTTTTATTCTTATGGTTAATGAAAACCACCTTATGTTAATTTATATTATAAGAGATTTACCTGAATTATAACGTTAACTAAAATGAATTTATACTAGATCTTTTGTTTGGGCACCGGAAGGAATCTCGCCACATATGAAGTTGAACAACAGTTAGCCACCTCAACATTGATCTTAGCCAAGGATATCATTTTTTTTTCCTCTCTCACAATGCTATTTAGGAATCCTTCTCCCGATCCCTTTTTCTATTCGATCTACGACGATTCTCGTGACGACCATGTCCCTACTGAAGGTACAAGAACCACGCCCACTTTCCCTGAGCACGGCTGGAGCCTGTTAGTAGATCGAAGTACCTCGAGGACATGAGCCAAACCGTTACAATACGAAATATCATAAGTGTCGGCTGACTTCATTTCATAGCTAATATATATATAATTGATTGGAAATGGCATAAAATTCGTGTTTTTAATGTCGAGATTGGTTGGGACTGTCCACAGGCATTATTTTTTACCAAAATCTACGAAATTTCATGTGTCGGATGACTAAATTTCATAGCTGCCATTCAGCTAATTGATCGAAAACGGCATACAATTCGTGTTTTTAAGCTCGAGATTGGTTAGGACTTTCCACAGGCATTATTTTTGACCAAAATCTACGAAATTTCATGAGTGTCGGCCGACTATATACGAAATATCATAAGTGTCGGCTGACTTCATTTCATAGCTAATATATATATAATTGATTGGAAACGGCATAAAATTCGTGTTTATAATGTCGAGATTGGTTCGGACTGTCCACAGGCATTATTTTTGACCAAAATCTACGAAATTTCATAAGTGTCGGCCGACTATATACGAAATATCATAAGTGTCGGCTGACTTCATTTCATAGCTAATATATATATAATTGATTGGAAACGGCATAAAATTCGTGTTTTTAATCTCGAGATTGGTTAGGACTGTCCACAGGCATTATTTTTTACCAAAATCTACGAAATTTCATAAGTGTCGGATGACTAAATTTCATAGCTGCCATTCAGCTAATTGATCGAAAACGGCATACAATTCGTGTTTTTAAGCTCGAGATTGGTTAGGACTGTCCACAGGCATTATTTTTGACCAAAATCTACGAAATTTCATAAGTGTCGGCCGACTATATACGAAATATCATAAGTGTCGGCTGACTTCATTTCATAGCTAATATATACATAATTGATTGGAAACGGCATAAAATTCGTGTTTTTAATGTCGAGATTGGTTGGGACTGTCCACAGGCATTATTTTTTACCAAAATCTACGAAATTTCATGTGTCGGATGACTAAATTTCATAGCTGCCATTCAGCTAATTGATCGAAAACGGCATACAATTCGTGTTTTAAAGCTCGAGATTGGTTAGGACTGTCCACAGGCATTATTTTTGACCAAAATCTACGAAATTTCATAAGTGTCGGCCGACTATATACGAAATATCATAAGTGTCGGCTGACTTCATTTCATAGCTAATATATATATAATTGATTGGAAACTGCATAAAATTCGTGTTTTTAATGTCGAGATTGGTTCGGACTGTCCACAGACATTATTTTTTACCAAAATCTACGATATTTCATAGGTGTCGGATGACTAAATTTCATAGCTGCCATTCAGCTAATTGATCGAAAACGGCATACAATTCGTGTTTTTAAGCTCGAGATTGGTTAGGACTGTCCACAGGCATTATTTTTGAGCAAAATCTACGAAATTTCATAAGTGTCGGATGACTATATACGAAATATCATAAGTGTCGGCTGACTTCATTTCATAGCTAATATATATATAATTGATTGGAAACGGCATAAAATTCTTGTTTATAATGTCGAGATTGGTTCGGACTGTCCACAGGCATTATTTTTGACCAAAATCTACGAAATTTCATAAGTGTCGGCCGACTATATACGAAATATCATAAGTGTTGGCTGACTTCATTTCATAGCTAATATATATATAATTGATTGGAAACGGCATAAAATTCGTGTTTTTAATGTCGAGATTGGTTGGGACTGTCCACAGGCCTTATTTTTTACCAAAATCTACGAAATTTCATAAGTGTCGGATGACTAAATTTCATAGCTGCCATTCAGCTAATTGATCGAAAACGGCATACAATTCGTGTTTTTAAGCTCGAGATTGGTTCGGACTGTCCACAGGCATTATTTTTGACCAAAATCTACGAAATTTCATAAGTGTCGGATGACTATATACGAAATATCATAAGTGTCGGCTGACTTCATTTCATAGCTAATATATATATAATTGATTGGAAACGGCATAAAATTCTTGTTTATAATGTCGAGATTGGTTCGGACTGTCCACAGGCATTATTTTTGACCAAAATCTACGAAATTTCATAAGTGTCGGCCGACTATATACGAAATATCATAAGTGTCGGCTGACTTCATTTCATAGCTAATATATATATAATTGATTGGAAACGGCATAAAATTCGTGTTTTTAATGTCGAGATTGGTTGGGACTGTCCACAGGCATTATTTTTTACCAAAATCTACGAAATTTCATAAGTGTCGGATGACTAAATTTCATAGCTGCCATTCAGCTAATTGATCGAAAACGGCATACAATTCGTGTTTTTAAGCTCGAGATTGGTTAGGACTGTCCACAGGCATTATTTTTGACCAAAATCTACGAAATTTCATAAGTGTCGGCCGACTATATACGAAATATCATAAGTGTCGGCTGACTTCATTTCATAGCTAATATATATATAATTGATTGGAAATGGCATAAAATTCGTGTTTTTAATCTCGAGATTGGTTCGGACATTCCACAGGCATTATTTTTTACCAAAATCTACGAAATTTCATAAGTGTCGGATGACTAAATTTCATAGCTGCCATTCAGCTAATTGATCGAAAACGGCATACAATTCGTGTTTTTAAGCTCGAGATTGGTTAGGACTGTCCACAGGCATTATTTTTGACCAAAATCTACGAAATTTCATAAGTGTCGGCCGACTATATACGAAATATCATAAGTGTCGGCTGATTTCATTTCATAGCTAATATATATATAATTGATTGGAAACTGCATAAAATTCGTGTTTTTAATGTCGAGATTGGTTCGGACTGTCCACAGACATTATTTTTTACCAAAATCTACGATATTTCATAGGTGTCGGATGACTAAATTTCATAGCTGCCATTCAGCTAATTGATCGAAAACGGCATACAATTCGTGTTTTTAAGCTCGAGATTGGTTAGGACTGTCCACAGGCATTATTTTTGAGCAAAATCTACGAAATTTCATAAGTGTCGGATGACTATATACGAAATATCATAAGTGTCGGCTGACTTCATTTCATAGCTAATATATATATAATTGATTGGAAACGGCATAAAATTCTTGTTTATAATGTCGAGATTGGTTCGGACTGTCCACAGGCATTATTTTTGACCAAAATCTACGAAATTTCATAAGTGTCGGCCGACTATATACGAAATATCATAAGTGTTGGCTGACTTCATTTCATAGCTAATATATATATAATTGATTGGAAACGGCATAAAATTCGTGTTTTTAATGTCGAGATTGGTTGGGACTGTCCACAGGCCTTATTTTTTACCAAAATCTACGAAATTTCATAAGTGTCGGATGACTAAATTTCATAGCTGCCATTCAGCTAATTGATCGAAAACGGCATACAATTCGTGTTTTTAAGCTCGAGATTGGTTAGGACTGTCCACAGGCATTATTTTTGACCAAAATCTACGAAATTTCATAAGTGTCGGCCGACTATATACGAAATATCATAAGTGTCGGCTGATTTCATTTCATAGCTAATATATATATAATTGATTGGAAACTGCATAAAATTCGTGTTTTTAATGTCGAGATTGGTTCGGACTGTCCACAGACATTATTTTTTACCAAAATCTACGAAATTTCATAGGTGTCGGATGACTAAATTTCATAGCTGCCATTCAGCTAATTGATCGAAAACGGCATACAATTCGTGTTTTTAAGCTCGAGATTGGTTAGGACTGTCCACAGGCATTATTTTTGACCAAAATATACGAAATTTCATAAGTGTCGGCCGACTATATACGAAATATCATAAGTGTCGGCTGACTTCATTTCATAGCTAATATATTTATAATTGATTGGAAACGGCATAAAATTCGTGTTTTTAATGTCGAGATTGGTTGGGACTGTCCACAGGCATTATTTTTTACCAAAATCTACGAAATTTCATAAGTGTCGGCCGACTATATACGAAATATCATAAGTGTCGGCTGACTTCATTTCATAGCTAATATATATATGTGAGAGGATGGTTTTCTTTGTGGTCTCAGGTTTATTAATGTTTGGGTGTATTGGATATATCGTTTAACATTCTGACAATTTGGTCTTAACTTAGCGTGCTTTCGCTCTACGATCTTGCTTAAGACTAACTATTCGCTGTTCAGTTAACAGTCTCGTTCTCTTATTCAATAACTCGGCTAACAGCCTCTGTTAGCCTACAGGGGATTATTGGTCAGCTGATTACATTCGGCCTTTCCTGATAAATTCTCGGCGTCCTCGCGAGATTCGCGGATTGGGTCATCCATCGAGTCATCTTCATCATCCTGATCATCTTGGTCATCTTCTGGAAGTTCACACCAGCGCTTCATCTTATCGGATGCATAAACCGACTTGTAATGTCTCTGCTTTCGTTGTGCATGGGGGATATCTTCGACTAGATATCTATCGTTTGGCAACACCTTGTTGACAATAAAAGGTCCTTTATAGCGAGGCTCCAGCTTTCTTGAAGTACCCGTGCTGCTCGGCTCGTTCTCCACCAGCACAATATCTTCTAGCATATATGGGGTTGGCTTAGAATGTCTTGCGTCGTATCGTCTCTTGGCTGCAGCTCTTTGCTCATTGACTCTAGTTGCAGCGTCTGCTCGTAGCTTCTCCATCTCGACATCTGTCATCTGGCTCTGCTCTTGACTCTGGATCACGCTCGTCAGGGTGTTCTTTAGGATATCTCTGGGCTCGTATCCATATAGAAGCTGAAATGGGGAGCATTTAGTTGTGCTATTTACCATGGTATTAATGCTCCACTGGATAGATCGTTGCATTTCGTCCCATCGCTTTTCGTTCTCATTCGAAGGCAGTAGCATGGACAAAATAGTTCGGTTCGTTCGTTCTGCATGACCGTTGGCTCTCGGTGTTCTTACAGCATTAAGGATGTGCTTGACGTTGTTCGACTTGCAATACTTTTCAAAATCCTTTGACGTAAAAGCGGTACCTCGATCGGTGATGATTCGGCCTGGCATTCCCAAGTAGCTCGTAACCTCTTGCAGGATATCCAAAACATGTTTAGTCGCAGTACTTTTTGTAGCTCGCACTATAGTAAACTTTGTAAAGGCATCGACAATAACTAGAATATGCTCATTCCTCTTTGAGCTCTTCGGAAAAGGTCCTAGGTGATCCATGTGTATCGTAGAAAACGGGATAGGTTTGATGTCATCGTAATGATACTCTCCTTCACGGCATCCCCCTGGTATTTTGTTTAGCGCGCAGCCTATACATGACTTTATATAGCTCTTGACGAAATTTCGCATTCGGGGAAACCAAAACAAATTCAGTATGCGCTTTATTGTTTTCTCTGTGCTCATATGTCCTGCTTTGTCGTGGCATTCTTGAAGTATCTGGTATCTTAGCTGTTTTGGCACAACCCATAGCAACTTGTTGTCGTATTTACGAAAAAGGCGATCTTGCTCCAATACATACTCTTCGTTCTCAGTTTTCTTCGCACTTTTCATATCGGCTACAATGTTCTGAATCTTTTCATCTTGTAATTGAATCGCAAATTACCAGTCAGCTTCGTCTATTAGGGTTTTGGAAATCTTCAGACATGCAGTCTCCATTTCATGTGAGTCTTCATAAGGTGCTCGGCTCAGTGCATCAACGTGGCACATCAGTACTCCAGCTCGATGTACAATCTCCAGGTCATATTCTTGTATCCTTAACCACCATCGTGCAATTCGGGGTATAAGTTCCTTCTTATCCATTGACGATTTCAGGGCATTACAATCGGTAACTACTCGAACATTTTTACCTAATACTTAAATAATACTTAAATAATACTTAAATCGCTCCAACGCCTCCACGACGGCTAGAGCTTCCAGCTCGTAACTGTGATAGTTCTTCTCGGACTTAGATGTTGCTCGACTAAAATAGGCAATAGGCTTTAATTGACCCTCCTCATTTTGAATCAGTACCGCGGCCAAACCCACAGAACTGGCATCCGTGTGTAATTCATGTTCAGCATCTAGGCGATAACTTGTGATAACAGGTCTTGACGTTAGACATCTTTTTAATTCGTTAAACGCCTCCTCTTGGCGCTGCTCCCATTTGAATAATTGTGCTTTTCGCAACAGCATACGTAAAGGCTCAGATATAATTGCATATCCGGCGACAAATTTTCGAAAATATCCTGTAAATCCTAGGAACTGACGTACTTCGGTAATGTTGGTTGGTGTTGGGAACGTGGCAATAGCATTTGTCTTTACTTCTCCCGGGCTGATACCTCCATCGTGTATTTGATGTCCTAGAAATGTAATAGACTGCTCATACAACTTACATTTATCCAGATTTAGAGTTAGTCCGCACTCTTGCAATACTGTAAGGACTCTTTCTAGCTTGGCATACATCTCCTCAAATTTATTGCTCCCGATAAGAATGTCGTCCATGTAGTGAATCATATCTCCTTTGTGCACTCGCTTTTGTAGTTCTGCCATAAGACGATTGAAAATTGCTGGGGCATTCTTTAGCCCAAACGGGAGTCGCTTAAATTCGTAAAGTCCATCCGTGGTGATGAAGGCGGTAAACTTTCGGCTTTCAGGTGCTATTTCGATTTGGTAATAGCCGCTATTGAAGTCCAGTGAGGTGAAATACTTAAAACGTTTAGCCTCTTGAAGACGCTCTTCGATATTCGGGACCGGAAAATTCTCCTTCTTTAACAATTTATTCAGACGGCGGTAGTAGACAGGGCTGGCATACTCCGACGTAGATTGTTGGATAATATCCTGCTGCAATAACTCGTCCAACATCTTGGCGACAACTTCCTTCTTTGGCTCTGGAATTCGGTATGGTGGCTGGGAAACTACTTGGTTGCTCTCAACATCTATATTGGCTTGCACGATGTTTGTTTTTCCTATTCCTTGCAATCCTGTAGAGAAGACATCTTCAAACTTGCTCAACAACTGACGCAGATGACTTCTTTCCTGATCGTCCTGCAGATTAACGAGAAGCTTATGGGTACCACGTTCACTTGCGATGGTTTCTGGTTGCTGAACTGCTCGCTTGACTTCGGCGTCGACTGCCGCAAACTTTAGGGATAACTGGGCTCTTATTATGACATCCTGTCCCAATAGAAGGTCTTCCTGCAAAAGATCGTCGTCAGCGATATATAACTTGGCTTCAATGGTCTGTCCTTCGACGTCCATCCGGATAATGATTTCTTCCGTAAGAATACACGATCCTCCACATATGCCTCTAATCCTCATAGAGCACTTATGCCGATCTGCATTTATTTCTTTCGCCACCGACTTTCGAATGATACTAGCTTGGCTTCCAGTGTCAATAAAGGCATTATAACTCTTCGAATTGATACAGATTTTTCTGGTGAATATTTTGTCCTGATCCGATGCACCTAAGCGCATAACCTTTGCAGCTTGGCAAATTTCCGTTGTTGCATGGAAACAATTACATTTGGTACAGCGGGACTTCTGCTCATTACTTGGGCACGAATTGGCAAAGTGTCCCAACTCTCCACACTTGAAACATGTTTTCAAATCCTTTGGCTTTGCTGGCTTTAGGTCGTTGTCCTGCTTCATCTCGAGATTGTTGTATTTCGGCACGAACTCCTTTTTGTTTGTTAATACCCGACCTCTGTTTACGAAATAAGATTCGGCTGCATCTCTTAGCTGCTTCATGGTCGAAAAATGTATTGCTGCAATGCTGTTTTGCAACTCTCGGTGTTGTAAACCTGCGCGTACATATCTTATGATAGCTGCTTCGCTCAGACTGTACCGTACTCCTAGGGCTGACATACGGAAACAATACTCCTTCACTGTTTCTTTAGCTCGTCTGGTCGCATTAGCCATGTTGAAATGCACTTCCGCTTCGTCTGGGCTTGCTCCAAACTCATCCCTCATAGCTTGCGCGAAGTCACTCCATGTTGTATGCACCACTGGTGAAGAATCAAACCACATCTTGGCTGGTCCCTTGATCTTTGTATAAATTGCCAGTAATAAAAACGTCTCGTCCCAACGATACGCACCAACCACTTTGTTGACACGATCGATGAATTGGTTCACTGATATCGCGTTCTCGTCTCCTGGATCAAACTCTGGCAAAGTGTCTGCGATTTCCTTTACCGATGCTTGTCTCACGTTGTTCGTAGCTTGTAGATTAGGAATATCGTCTCCTGTGATATTCCGCCTGATTTCCTCTGTGCGTTGCTGCCGATTAACTCCGTCGTCTGCATTTGGCCTCTGCATGCTCACCAACTGCGCCATCATGTTCTTCAGTTCGGACATTTCGTTTTGAAGTTGTGAAATTGCTGCCGCTTGTGACGTACCGGATTCTTCACGTTGACTCACATTTCCACTTGCTTGTGGCATTTCCACGTCTTCCGATTCCTCAAATTCAACTAGTCGCTGTACTAACTCTGCTCTGGATCCCGCAGCTGCAAGACTTCGTTCTCTCAACAAAAATCTCAACTGGTCCACTTTGAGTTCTGCTATTTTGACCATTTTCCTCAATGCTTTTCAAAATTTTCTTCTTCAATGCGAATTTCACCACGACGCCCATATACATACAATCCCTTCGTGTGTATACTGTCTGGCTTTTGCTTAGCTATTGAATCCGTCTGCCACGCACAAGTATCGAGTAATCTATGGGCTGCTCCCATTACCAACTTTCCACGCCGACGATTCTGTTCCAATTTTCGACTATATCTCTGCACACTACCAACACATTAGTATCCCACTTCTGAACTGTGAGAGGATGGTTTTCTTTGTGGTCTCAGGTTTATTAATGTTTGGGTGTATTGGATATATCGTTTAACATTCTGACAATTTGGTCTTAACTTAGCGTGCTTTCGCTCTACGATCTTGCTTAAGACTAACTATTCGCTGTTCAGTTAACAGTCTCGTTCTCTTATTCAATAACTCGGCTAACAGCCTCTGTTAGCCTACAGGGGATTATTGGTCAGCTGATTACATATATAATTGATTGGAAACTGCATAAAATTCGTGTTTTTAATGTCGAGATTGGTTCGGACTGTCCACAGGCATTATTTTTTACCAAAATCTACGAAACTTCATAAGTGTCGGATGACTAAATTTCATAGCTGCCATTCAGCTAATTGATCGAAAACGGCATACAATTCGTGTTTTTAAGCTCGAGATTGGTTAGGACTGTCCACAGGCATTATTTTTGACCAAAATCTACGAAATTTCATAAGTGTCGGCCGACTATATACGAAATATCATAAGTGTCGGCTGACTTCATTTCATAGCTAATATATATATAATTGATTGGAAACTGCATAAAATTCGTGTTTTTAATGTCGAGATTGGTTCGGACTGTCCACAGGCATTATTTTTGACCAAAATCTACGAAATTTCATAAGTGTCGGCCGACTATATACGAAATATCATAAGTGTCGGCTGACTTCATTTCATAGCTAATATATATATAATTGATTGGAAATGGCATAAAATTCGTGTTTTTTATCTCGAGATTGGTTCGGACATTCCACAGGCATTATTTTTTACCAAAATCTACGAAATTTCATAAGTGTCGGATGACTAAATTTCATAGCTGCCATTCAGCTAATTGATCGAAAACGGCATACAATTCGTGTTTTTAAGGTCGAGATTGGTTAGGACTGTCCACAGGCATTATTTTTGACCAAAACCTACAAAATTTCATAAGTGTCGGCCGACTATATACGAAATATCATAAGTGTCGGCTGACTTCATTTCATAGCTAATATATATATAATTGATTGGAAACTGCATAAAATTCGTGTTTTTAATGTCGAGATTGGTTCGGACTGTCCACAGGCATTATTTTTGACCAAAATCTACGAAATTTCATAAGTGTCGGCCGACTATATACGAAATATCATAAGTGTCGGCTGACTTCATTTCATAGCTAATATATATATAATTGATTGGAAATGGCATAAAATTCGTGTTTTTTATCTCGAGATTGGTTCGGACATTCCACAGGCATTATTTTTTACCAAAATCTACGAAATTTCATAAGTGTCGGATGACTAAATTTCATAGCTGCCATTCAGCTAATTGATCGAAAACGGCATACAATTCGTGTTTTTAAGGTCGAGATTGGTTAGGACTGTCCACAGGCATTATTTTTGACCAAAACCTACAAAATTTCATAAGTGTCGGCCGACTATATACGAAATATCATAAGTGTCGGCTGACTTCATTTCATAGCTAATATATATATAATTGATTGGAAACTGCATAAAATTCGTGTTTTTAATGTCGAGATTGGTTCGGACTGTCCACAGGCATTATTTTTGACCAAAATCTACGAAATTTCATAAGTGTCGGCCGACTATATACGAAATATCATAAGTGTCGGCTGACTTCATTTCATAGCTAATATATATATAATTGATTGGAAATGGCATAAAATTCGTGTTTTTAATCTCGAGATTGGTTCGGACTGTCCACAGGCATTATTTTTTAACAAAATCTACGAAATTTCATAGGTGTCGGATGACTAAATTTCATAGCTGCCATTCAGCTAATTGATCGAAAACGGCATACAATTCGTGTTTTTAAGCTCGAGATTGGTTATGACTGTCCACAGGCATTATTTTTGACCAAAATCTACGAAATTTCATAAGTGTCGGCCGACTATATACGAAATATCATAAGTGTCGGCTGACTTCATTTCATAGCTAATATATATATAATTGATTGGAAACGGCATAAAATTCGTGTTTTTAATGTCGAGATTGGTTGGGACTGTCCACAGGCATTATTTTTTACCAAAATCTACGAAATTTCATAAGTGTCGGCCGACTATATACGAAATATCATAAGTGTCGGCTGACTTCATTTCATAGCTAATATATATATAATTGATTGGAAACTGCATAAAATTCGTGTTTTTAATGTCGAGATTGGTTCGGACTGTCCACAGGCATTATTTTTGACCAAAATCTACGAAATTTTATAAGGGTCGGATGACTTAATTTCATAGCTGCCATTCAGCTAATTGATCGAAAACGGCATACAATTCGTGTTTTTAAGCTCGAGATTGGTTCGGACTGTCCACAGGCATTATTTTTTACCAAAATCTACGAAACTTCATAAGTGTCGGATGACTAAATTTCATAGCTGCCATTCAGCTAATTGATCGAAAACGGCATACAATTCGTGTTTTTAAGCTCGAGATTGGTTAGGACTGTCCACAGGCATTATTTTTGACCAAAATCTACGAAATTTCATAAGTGTCGGCCGACTATATACGAAATATCATAAGTGTCGGCTGACTTCATTTCATAGCTAATATATATATAATTGATTGGAAACTGCATAAAATTCGTGTTTTTAATGTCGAGATTGGTTCGGACTGTCCACAGGCATTATTTTTGACCAAAATCTACGAAATTTCATAAGTGTCGGCCGACTATATACGAAATATCATAAGTGTCGGCTGACTTCATTTCATAGCTAATATATATATAATTGATTGGAAATGGCATAAAATTCGTGTTTTTTATCTCGAGATTGGTTCGGACATTCCACAGGCATTATTTTTTACCAAAATCTACGAAATTTCATAAGTGTCGGATGACTAAATTTCATAGCTGCCATTCAGCTAATTGATCGAAAACGGCATACAATTCGTGTTTTTAAGGTCGAGATTGGTTAGGACTGTCCACAGGCATTATTTTTGACCAAAATCTACGAAATTTCATAAGTGTCGGCCGACTATATACGAAATATCATAAGTGTCGGCTGACTTCATTTCATAGCTAATATATATATAATTGATTGGAAACTGCATAAAATTCGTGTTTTTAATGTCGAGATTGGTTCGGACTGTCCACAGGCATTATTTTTGACCAAAATCTACGAAATTTCATAAGTGTCGGCCGACTATATACGAAATATCATAAGTGTCGGCCGACTATATACGAAATATCATAAGTGTCGGCTGACTTCATTTCATAGCTAATATATATATAATTGATTGGAAATGGCATAAAATTCGTGTTTTTAATCTCGAGATTGGTTCGGACTGTCCACAGGCATTATTTTTTAACAAAATCTACGAAATTTCATAGGTGTCGGATGACTAAATTTCATAGCTGCCATTCAGCTAATTGATCGAAAACGGCATACAATTCGTGTTTTTAAGCTCGAGATTGGTTATGACTGTCCACAGGCATTATTTTTGACCAAAATCTACGAAATTTCATAAGTGTCGGCCGACTATATACGAAATATCATAAGTGTCGGCTGACTTCATTTCATAGCTAATATATATATAATTGATTGGAAACGGCATAAAATTCGTGTTTTTAATGTCGAGATTGGTTGGGACTGTCCACAGGCATTATTTTTTACCAAAATCTACGAAATTTCATAAGTGTCGGCCGACTATATACGAAATATCATAAGTGTCGGCTGACTTCATTTCATAGCTAATATATATATAATTGATTGGAAACTGCATAAAATTCGTGTTTTTAATGTCGAGATTGGTTCGGACTGTCCACAGGCATTATTTTTGACCAAAATCTACGAAATTTTATAAGTGTCGGATGACTTAATTTCATAGCTGCCATTCAGCTAATTGATCGAAAACGGCATACAATTCGTGTTTTTAAGCTCGAGATTGGTTCGGACTGTCCACAGGCATTATTTTTTACCAAAATCTACGAAACTTCATAAGTGTCGGATGACTAAATTTCATAGCTGCCATTCAGCTAATTGATCGAAAACGGCATACAATTCGTGTTTTTAAGCTCGAGATTGGTTAGGACTGTCCACAGGCATTATTTTTGACCAAAATCTACGAAATTTCATAAGTGTCGGCCGACTATATACGAAATATCATAAGTGTCGGCTGACTTCATTTCATAGCTAATATATATATAATTGATTGGAAACTGCATAAAATTCGTGTTTTTAATGTCGAGATTGGTTCGGACTGTCCACAGGCATTATTTTTGACCAAAATCTACGAAATTTCATAAGTGTCGGCCGACTATATACGAAATATCATAAGTGTCGGCTGACTTCATTTCATAGCTAATATATATATAATTGATTGGAAATGGCATAAAATTCGTGTTTTTAATCTCGAGATTGGTTCGGACTGTCCACAGGCATTATTTTTTAACAAAATCTACGAAATTTCATAGGTGTCGGATGACTAAATTTCATAGCTGCCATTCAGCTAATTGATCGAAAACGGCATACAATTCGTGTTTTTAAGCTCGAGATTGGTTATGACTGTCCACAGGCATTATTTTTGACCAAAATCTACGAAATTTCATAAGTGTCGGCCGACTATATACGAAATATCATAAGTGTCGGCTGACTTCATTTCATAGCTAATATATATATAATTGATTGGAAACGGCATAAAATTCGTGTTTTTAATGTCGAGATTGGTTGGGACTGTCCACAGGCATTATTTTTTACCAAAATCTACGAAATTTCATAAGTGTCGGCCGACTATATACGAAATATCATAAGTGTCGGCTGACTTCATTTCATAGCTAATATATATATAATTGATTGGAAACTGCATAAAATTCGTGTTTTTAATGTCGAGATTGGTTCGGACTGTCCACAGGCATTATTTTTGACCAAAATCTACGAAATTTTATAAGTGTCGGATGACTTAATTTCATAGCTGCCATTCAGCTAATTGATCGAAAACGGCATACAATTCGTGTTTTTAAGCTCGAGATTGGTTCGGACTGTCCACAGGCATTATTTTTTACCAAAATCTACGAAACTTCATAAGTGTCGGATGACTAAATTTCATAGCTGCCATTCAGCTAATTGATCGAAAACGGCATACAATTCGTGTTTTTAAGCTCGAGATTGGTTAGGACTGTCCACAGGCATTATTTTTGACCAAAATCTACGAAATTTCATAAGTGTCGGCCGACTATATACGAAATATCATAAGTGTCGGCTGACTTCATTTCATAGCTAATATATATATAATTGATTGGAAACTGCATAAAATTCGTGTTTTTAATGTCGAGATTGGTTCGGACTGTCCACAGGCATTATTTTTGACCAAAATCTACGAAATTTCATAAGTGTCGGCCGACTATATACGAAATATCATAAGTGTCGGCTGACTTCATTTCATAGCTAATATATATATAATTGATTGGAAATGGCATAAAATTCGTGTTTTTAATCTCGAGATTGGTTCGGACTGTCCACAGGCATTATTTTTTAACAAAATCTACGAAATTTCATAGGTGTCGGATGACTAAATTTCATAGCTGCCATTCAGCTAATTGATCGAAAACGGCATACAATTCGTGTTTTTAAGCTCGAGATTGGTTATGACTGTCCACAGGCATTATTTTTGACCAAAATCTACGAAATTTCATAAGTGTCGGCCGACTATATACGAAATATCATAAGTGTCGGCTGACTTCATTTCATAGCTAATATATATATAATTGATTGGAAACGGCATAAAATTCGTGTTTTTAATGTCGAGATTGGTTGGGACTGTCCACAGGCATTATTTTTTACCAAAATCTACGAAATTTCATAAGTGTCGGCCGACTATATACGAAATATCATAAGTGTCGGCTGACTTCATTTCATAGCTAATATATATATAATTGATTGGAAACTGCATAAAATTCGTGTTTTTAATGTCGAGATTGGTTCGGACTGTCCACAGGCATTATTTTTGACCAAAATCTACGAAATTTCATAAGTGTCGGCCGACTATATACGAAATATCATAAGTGTCGGCTGACTTCATTTCATAGCTAATATATATATAATTGATTGGAAATGGCATAAAATTCGTGTTTTTAATCTCGAGATTGGTTCGGACTGTCCACAGGCATTATTTTTTAACAAAATCTACGAAATTTCATAGGTGTCGGATGACTAAATTTCATAGCTGCCATTCAGCTAATTGATCGAAAACGGCATACAATTCGTGTTTTTAAGCTCGAGATTGGTTATGACTGTCCACAGGCATTATTTTTGACCAAAATCTACGAAATTTCATAAGTGTCGGCCGACTATATACGAAATATCATAAGTGTCGGCTGACTTCATTTCATAGCTAATATATATATAATTGATTGGAAACGGCATAAAATTCGTGTTTTTAATGTCGAGATTGGTTGGGACTGTCCACAGGCATTATTTTTTACCAAAATCTACGAAATTTCATAAGTGTCGGCCGACTATATACGAAATATCATAAGTGTCGGCTGACTTCATTTCATAGCTAATATATATATAATTGATTGGAAACTGCATAAAATTCGTGTTTTTAATGTCGAGATTGGTTCGGACTGTCCACAGGCATTATTTTTGACCAAAATCTACGAAATTTTATGTGTCGGATGACTTAATTTCATAGCTGCCATTCAGCTAATTGATCGAAAACGGCATACAATTCGTGTTTTTAAGCTCGAGATTGGTTCGGACTGTCCACAGGCATTATTTTTTACCAAAATCTACGAAACTTCATAAGTGTCGGATGACTAAATTTCATAGCTGCCATTCAGCTAATTGATCGAAAACGGCATACAATTCGTGTTTTTAAGCTCGAGATTGGTTAGGACTGTCCACAGGCATTATTTTTGACCAAAATCTACGAAATTTCATAAGTGTCGGCCGACTATATACGAAATATCATAAGTGTCGGCTGACTTCATTTCATAGCTAATATATATATAATTGATTGGAAACTGCATAAAATTCGTGTTTTTAATGTCGAGATTGGTTCGGACTGTCCACAGGCATTATTTTTGACCAAAATCTACGAAATTTCATAAGTGTCGGCCGACTATATACGAAATATCATAAGTGTCGGCTGACTTCATTTCATAGCTAATATATATATAATTGATTGGAAATGGCATAAAATTCGTGTTTTTATCTCGAGATTGGTTCGGACATTCCACAGGCATTATTTTTTACCAAAATCTACGAAATTTCATAAGTGTCGGATGACTAAATTTCATAGCTGCCATTCAGCTAATTGATCGAAAACGGCATACAATTCGTGTTTTTAAGGTCGAGATTGGTTAGGACTGTCCACAGGCATTATTTTTGACCAAAATCTACGAAATTTCATAAGTGTCGGCCGACTATATACGAAATATCATAAGTGTCGGCTGACTTCATTTCATAGCTAATATATATATAATTGATTGGAAACTGCATAAAATTCGTGTTTTTAATGTCGAGATTGGTTCGGACTGTCCACAGGCAATTTTTTTTTACCAAAATCTACGAAACTTCATAAGTGTCGGATGACTAAATTTCATAGCTGCCATTCAGCTAATTGATCGAAAACGGCATACAATTCGTGTTTTTAAGCTCGAGATTGGTTAGGACTGTCCACAGGCATTATTTTTGACCAAAATCTACGAAATTTCATAAGTGTCGGCCGACTATATACGAAATATCATAATTGTCGGCTGACTTCATTTCATAGCTAATATATATATAATTGATTGGAAACTGCATAAAATTCGTGTTTTTAATGTCGAGATTGGTTCGGACTGTCCACAGGCATTATTTTTGACCAAAATCTACGAAATTTTATAAGTGTCGGATGACTTAATTTCATAGCTGCCATTCAGCTAATTGATCGAAAACGGCATACAATTCGTGTTTTTAAGCTCGAGATTGGTTAGGACTGTCCACAGGCATTATTTTTGACCAAAATCTACGAAATTTCATAAGTGTCGGCCGACTATATACGAAATATCATAAGTGTCGGCTGACTTCATTTCATAGCTAATATATATATAATTTATTGGAAACGGCATAAAATTCGTGTTTTTAATCTCGAGATTGGTTCGGACATTCCACAGGCATTATTTTTTACCAAAATCTAGGAAATTTCATAAGTGTCGGATGACTAAATTTCATAGCTGCCATTCAGCTAATTGATCGAAAACGGCATACAATTCGTGTTTTTAAGCTCGAGATTGGTTAGGACTGTCCACAGGCATTATTTTTGACCAAAATCTACGAAATTTCATAAGTGTCGGCCGACTATATACGAAATATCATAAGTGTCGGCTGACTTCATTTCATAGCTAATATATATATAATTGATTGGAAACTGCATAAAATTCGTGTTTTTAATATCGAGATTGAT
>JAWNPJ010000022.1:0-48089 GCA_035047585.1 Drosophila monieri
TCCGACACTTATGAAATTTCGTAGATTTTGGTCAAAAATAATGCCTGTGGACAGTCCGAACCAATCTCGACATTAAAAACACGAATTTTATCCCGTTTTCAATCAATTATATATATATTAGCTATGAAATGAAGTCAGCCGACACTTATGATATTTCGTATATAGTCGGCCGACACTTATGAAATTTCGTAGATTTTGGTAAAAAATAATGCCTGTGGACAGTCCTAACCAATCTCGAGCTTAAAAACACGAATTGTATGCCGTTTTCGATCAATTAGCTGAATGGCAGCTATGAAATTTAGTCATCCGACACATGAAATTTCGTAGATTTTGGTAAAAAATAATGCCTGTGGACAGTCCGAACCAATCTCGAGATTAAAAACACGAATTTTATGCCATTTCCAATCAATTATATATATATTAGCTATGAAATGAAGTCAGCCGACACTTATGATATTTCGTATATAGTCGGCCGACACTTATGAAATTTCGTAGATTTTGGTAAAAAATAATGCCTGTGGACAGTCCTAACCAATCTCGAGCTTAAAAACACGAATTGTATGCCGTTTTCGATCAATTAGCTGAATGGCTGCTATGAAATTTAGTCATCCGACACTTATGAAATTTCGTAGATTTTGGTAAAAAATAATGCCTGTGGACAGTCCCAACCAATCTCGACATTAAAAACACGAATTTTATGCCGTTTCCAATCAATTATATATATATTAGCTATGAAATGAAGTCAGCCGACACTTATGATATTTCGTATATAGTCGGCCGACACTTATGAAATTTCGTAGATTTTGGTCAAAAATAATGCCTGTGGACAGTCCTAACCAATCTCAAGCTTAAAAACACGAATTGTATGCCGTTTTCGATCAATTAGCTGAATGGCAGCTATGAAATTTAGTCATCCGACACCTATGAAATTTCCTAGATTTTGGTAAAAAATAATGCCTGTGGACAGTCCGAACCAATCTCGAGATTAAAAACACGAATTTTATGCCATTTCCAATCAATTATATATATATTAGCTATGAAATGAAGTCAGCCGACACTTATGATATTTCGTATATAGTCGGCCGACACTTATGAAATTTCGTAGATTTTGCTAAAAAATAATGCCTGTGGACAGTCCTAACCAATCTCGAGCTTAAAAACACGAATTGTATGCCGTTTTCGATCAATTAGCTGAATGGCAGCTATGAAATTTAGTCATCCGACACTTATGAAATTTCGTAGATTTTGGTCAAAAATAATGCCTGTGGACAGTCCGAACCAATCTCGACATTAAAAACACGAATTTTATGCCGTTTCCAATCAATTATATATATATTAGCTATGAAATGAAGTCAGCCGACACTTATGATATTTCGTATATAGTCGGCCGACACTTATGAAATTTCGTAGATTTTGGTAAAAAATAATGCCTGTGGACAGTCCTAACCAATCTCGAGCTTAAAAACACGAATTGTATGCCGTTTTCGATCAATTAGCTGAATGGCAGCTATGAAATTTAGTCATCCGACACATGAAATTTCGTAGATTTTGGTAAAAAATAATGCCTGTGGACAGTCCGAACCAATCTCGAGATTAAAAACACGAATTTTATGCCATTTCCAATCAATTATATATATATTAGCTATGAAATGAAGTCAGCCGACACTTATGATATTTCGTATATAGTCGGCCGACACTTATGAAATTTCGTAGATTTTGGTAAAAAATAATGCCTGTGGACAGTCCTAACCAATCTCGAGCTTAAAAACACGAATTGTATGCCGTTTTCGATCAATTAGCTGAATGGCAGCTATGAAATTTAGTCATCCGACACTTATGAAATTTCGTAGATTTTGGTAAAAAATAATGCCTGTGGACAGTCCCAACCAATCTCGACATTAAAAACACGAATTTTATGCCCTTTCCAATCAATTATATATATATTAGCTATGAAATGAAGTCAGCCGACACTTATGATATTTCGTATATAGTCGGCCGACACTTATGAAATTTCGTAGATTTTGGTAAAAAATAATGCCTGTGGACAGTCCTAACCAATCTCGAGCTTAAAAACACGAATTGTATGCCGTTTTCGATCAATTAGCTGAATGGCAGCTATGAAATTTAGTCATCCGACACTTATGAAATTTCGTAGATTTTGGTCAAAAATAATGCCTGTGGACAGTCCGAACCAATCTCGACATTAAAAACACGAATTTTATCCCGTTTTCAATCAATTATATATATATTAGCTATGAAATGAAGTCAGCCGACACTTATGATATTTCGTATATAGTCGGCCGACACTTATGAAATTTCGTAGATTTTGGTAAAAAATAATGCCTGTGGACAGTCCTAACCAATCTCGAGCTTAAAAACACGAATTGTATGCCGTTTTCGATCAATTAGCTGAATGGCAGCTATGAAATTTAGTCATCCGACACTTATGAAATTTCGTAGATTTTGGTCAAAAATAATGCCTGTGGACAGTCCGAACCAATCTCGACATTAAAAACACGAATTTTATGCCGTTTCCAATCAATTATATATATATTAGCTATGAAATGAAGTCAGCCGACACTTATGATATTTCGTATATAGTCGGCCGACACTTATGAAATTTCGTAGATTTTGGTAAAAAATAATGCCTGTGGACAGTCCTAACCAATCTCGAGCTTAAAAACACGAATTGTATGCCGTTTTCGATCAATTAGCTGAATGGCAGCTATGAAATTTAGTCATCCGACACCTATGAAATTTCGTAGATTTTGGTAAAAAATAATGCCTGTGGACAGTCCGAACCAATCTCGAGATTAAAAACACGAATTTTATGCCATTTCCAATCAATTATATATATATTAGCTATGAAATGAAGTCAGCCGACACTTATGATATTTCGTATATAGTCGGCCGACACTTATGAAATTTCGTAGATTTTGGTCAAAAATAATGCCTGTGCACAGTCCTAACCAATCTCGAGCTTAAAAACACGAATTGTATGCCGTTTTCGATCAATTAGCTGAATGGCAGCTATGAAATTTAGTCATCCGACACTTATGAAATTTCGTAGATTTTGGTAAAAAATAATGCCTGTGGACAGTCCTAACTAATCTCGAGATTAAAAACACGAATTTTATGCCATTTCCAATCAATTATATATATATTAGCTATGAAATGAAGTCAGCCGACACTTATGATATTTCCTATATAGTCGGCCGACACTTATGAAATTTCGTAGATTTTGGTCAAAAATAATGCCTGTGGACAGTCCTAACTAATCTCGAGCTTAAAAACACGAATTGTATGCCGTTTTCGATCAATTAGCTGAATGGCAGCTATGAAATTTAGTCATCCGACACTTATGAAATTTCGTAGATTTTGGTAAAAAATAATGCCTGTGGACAGTCCCAACCAATCTCGAGATTAAAAACACGAATTTTATGCCGTTTCCAATCAATTTTATATATATTAGCTATGAAATGAAGTCAGCCGACACTTATGATATTTCCTATATAGTCGGCCGACACTTATGAAATTTCGTAGATTTTGCTCAAAAATAATGCCTGTGGACAGTCCTAACCAATCTCGAGCTTAAAAACACGAATTGTATGCCATTTTCGATCAATTAGCTGAATGGCAGCTATGAAATTTAGTCATCCGACACTTATGAAATTTCGTAGATTTTAGTAAAAAATAATGCCTGTGGACAGTCCCAACCAATCTCGACATTAAAAACACGAATTTTATGCCGTTTCCAATCAATTATATATATATTAGCTATGAAATGAAGTCAGCCGACACTTATGATATTTCGTATATAGTCGGCCGACACTTATGAAATTTCGTAGATTTTGGTCAAAAATAATGCCTGTGGACAGTCCTAACTAATCTCGAGCTTAAAAACACGAATTGTATGCCGTTTTCGATCAATTAGCTGAATGGCAGCTATGAAATTTAGTCATCCGACACTTATGAAATTTCGTAGATTTTAGTAAAAAACAAGAATGGAAAGCTAATTTCGGGCGGAGCCGAAGTTGATATACCCTTGCAGATATGTGGCAGTTTATATTATTAGATATATATCGGATCTTATATAGTCGGCCGATCCTTATAAAACTCGGCAGATGAAATTAGTTTGCCGAAAGTAGAATCCATACAAAGTCCCAGTCTTCTAACTTAAAAAACAACAGAGATATGGCATTTCCGATCAATCAGTTATATGGCAGCTATAGGATATAGTCGGCCGATCCTTATGAAATTCGGCAGATCGAATAAGTCTGCTAAAAGAGGAGTCCACAGCAAGTCCCATCCTTCTAACTTAAAAAACAACGAAGTTATGGCATTTCCGATCAATCAGTTATATGGCAGCTATAGGATATAGTTGACCGATCCCGGCTGTTCCGACTTATATACTGCCTGCAACGGAAAGAAGGATGTGTGCAAAGTTTGAAGTCGATAGCTTTAAAACTGAGAGACTAGTTTGCGTAGAAACAGACAGACAGACGGACAGACGGACCGACGGACAGACGGACAGACGGACAGACGGACAGACGGACATGCTTATATCGACTCAGGAGGTGATCCTGATCAAGAATATATATACTTTATAGGGTCGGAGATGTCTCCTTCACTGCGTTGCACACTTTTGACCAAAATTATAATACCCTCTGCAAGGGTATAATAATGCCTGTGGACAGTCCCAACCAATCTCGACATTAAAAACACGAATTTTATGCCGTTTCCAATCAATTATATATATATTAGCTATGAAATGAAGTCAGCCGACACTTATGATATTTCGTATATAGTCGGCCGACACTTATGAAATTTCGTAGATTTTGGTCAAAAATAATGCCTGTGGACAGTCCGAACCAATCTCGAGCTTAAAAACACGAATTGTATGCCGTTTTCGATCAATTAGCTGAATGGCAGCTATGAAATTTAGTCATCCGACACTTATGAAATTTCGTAGATTTTAGTAAAAAATAATGCCTGTGGACAGTCCGAACCAATCTCGAGATTAAAAACACGAATTTTATGCCATTTCCAATCAATTATATATATATTAGCTATGAAATGAAGTCAGCCGACACTTATGATATTTCGTATATAGTCGGCCGACACTTATGAAATTTCGTAGATTTTGGTCAAAAATAATGCCTGTGGACAGTCCCAACCAATCTCGACATTAAAAACACGAATTTTATGCCGTTTCCAATCAATTATATATATATTAGCTATGAAATGAAGTCAGCCGACACTTATGATATTTCGTATATAGTCGGCCGACACTTATGAAATTTCGTAGATTTTGGTAAAAAATAATGCCTGTGGACAGTCCCAACCAATCTCGAGATTAAAAACACGAATTTTATGCCGTTTCCAATCAATTTTATATATATTAGCTATGAAATGAAGTCAGCCGACACCTATGATATTTCCTATATAGTCGGCCGACACTTATGAAATTTCGTAGATTTTGGTCAAAAATAATGCCTGTGGACAGTCCTAACTAATCTCGAGCTTAAAAACACGAATTTTATGCCGTTTCCAATCAATTATATATATATTAGCTATGAAATGAAGTCAGCCGACACTTATGATATTTCGTATATAGTCGGCCGACACTTATGAAATTTCGTAGATTTTGGTAAAAATAATGCCTGTGGACAGTCCTAACCAATCTCGAGCTTACAAACACGAATTGTATGCCGTTTTCGATCAATTAGCTGAATGGCAGCTATGAAATTTAGTCATCCGACACTATGAAATTTCGTAGATTTTGGTAAAAAATAATGCCTGTGGACAGTCCGAACCAATCTCGAGATTAAAAACACGAATTTTATGCCATTTCCAATCAATTATATATATATTAGCTATGAAATGAAGTCAGCCGACACTTATGATATTTCGTATATAGTCGGCCGACACTTATGAAATTTCGTAGATTTTGGTAAAAAATAATGCCTGTGGACAGTCCTAACCAATCTCGAGCTTAAAAACACGAATTGTATGCCGTTTTCGATCAATTAGCTGAATGGCAGCTATGAAATTTAGTCATCCGACACTTATGAAATTTCGTAGATTTTGGTAAAAAATAATGCCTGTGGACAGTCCCAACCAATCTCGAGATTAAAAACACGAATTTTATGCCATTTCCAATCAATTATATATATATTAGCTATGAAATGAAGTCAGCCGACACTTATGATATTTCGTATATAGTCGGCCGACACTTATGAAATTTCGTAGATTTTGGTAAAAAATAATGCCTGTGGACAGTCCTAACCAATCTCGAGCTTAAAAACACGAATTGTATGCCGTTTTCGATCAATTAGCTGAATGGCAGCTATGAAATTTAGTCATCCGACACTTATGAAATTTCGTAGATTTTGGTAAAAAATAATGCCTGTGGACAGTCCCAACCAATCTCGACATTAAAAACACGAATTTTATGCCGTTTCCAATCAATTATATATATATTAGCTATGAAATGAAGTCAGCCGACACTTATGATATTTCGTATATAGTCGGCCGACACTTATGAAATTTCGTAGATTTTGGTAAAAAATAATGCCTGTGGACAGTCCTAACCAATCTCGAGCTTAAAAACACGAATTGTATGCCGTTTTCGATCAATTAGCTGAATGGCAGCTATGAAATTTAGTCATCCGACCCTTATGAAATTTCGTAGATTTTGGTAAAAAATAATACCTGTGGACAGTCCCAACCAATCTCGACATTAAAAACACGAATTTTATGCCCTTTCCAATCAATTAAATATATATTAGCTATGAAATGAAGTCAGCCGACACTTATGATATTTCGTATATAGTCGGCCGACACTTATGAAATTTCGTAGATTTTGGTAAAAAATAATGCCTGTGGACAGTCCTAACCAATCTCGAGCTTAAAAACACGAATTGTATGCCGTTTTCGATCAATTAGCTGAATGGCAGCTATGAAATTTAGTCATCCGACACTTATGAAATTTCGTAGATTTTGGTCAAAAATAATGCCTGTGGACAGTCCGAACCAATCTCGACATTAAAAACACGAATTTTATGCCGTTTTCAATCAATTATATATATATTTTTTTTTTTTATATTAACGGAGATTTATTTAAGATCTGTCCTTAGAGTGAACAATATTTAAATGGTGTGTTGGTGCCTTAACATAAAGAATTTTAGTTAACAATATATGACTAGCCTATGAACATTTGTTAATATAGTTGGACCTTAACAATAGGATATGAAATTACATGTCATGTTTAGCCTATGAAATTAAATTAGTGAAATTGTTCCTTAACTATGGTGAACTAATAAAGTAGCTTATTCCGTATCTTCTCCAAGGCGAAGATCCAATGGGTGAGTCCTCTTTAGTCTTCTTGTGGAGGAGCTGTTGTCCAGCAGGTTGATGGCCAAGGGGTTGGGATGCTGATCCAGCCTGTTGACGTACCTTTGTGTGAATCTTTGCACCTCGCTGTTGATCCATGGGATGCCCAGTTGGGAGTGAATAGTTGCGTTGTCATGGTAGGGGTGGGCCCCAGAGAGAGTCCTGAGCGCCCGGTTCTGCGCCAGTTGGATGAGTCTTTTATTGCTGGGGCTTGCAGTGCCCCACAACTGGATGCCATATGTCCAGATTGGCTTGACAAGGGCTTTGTAGATAAGCAGCTTCACCTTGAGTTTGAGCTTGGAGCGCCTCCCAATCAGCCAATAAAGCTGCCGTAGCCTATCCTGCACCTGCTTTCGCTTGCGCAGCAGGTGACTCCTCCATGTAAGTTTCCTGTCGAGAGTCATTCCCAAGTACTTTGGAGTTGGGTCTAGGGGTATGGAAGTTCCACCGAGGCTGACCTGTGGACAGTTGCCTCTCCTCAGGGTGAAAGTCGTTTGGGCGGATTTGTCGTGGTTTACCACTATGTTCCACCTGCAAAGCCACTGGTCAAGTTTATCGAGCTGACGTTGTAGGCAGTCAGAGGCATCTTGGGGCAAGCTTGCAGTGGCTAGGAATGCTGTGTCATCAGCATATGTTGCAGCTAGCAGTTCTTCTTCCTCTACGACGGGCATATCGGATGTGTAGATTGTGTAGAGTATAGGGCCAAGTACGCTGCCCTGCGGGACTCCAGCTTTAATGGGCCTGGAGTCAGACCTCGCATCTCCGCATTTGACTCTGAATGTCCTGTCGCTCAGGTAAGAGTTAAGGAAGGCATAATGTTTGTACGGTATACTTCTCTTAATTTTCATTTTGAGTCCCGGGTGCCATACCCTGTCGAATGCCTGCTTTACATCAAGGAACACAGCACAACAGTATTGTTTTTCCTCTAGGCTATCCAGGATTTTTTGTACAATCCTGTGGCATTGCTCTGGGGTGGAGTGGAAGCGCCTGAAACCGAACTGGTGATCTGGTATCAAACCGGCCTCGTCCAGCACTGGCTGCAGTCTTCGCAGGAATATTCTCTCGAGTATTTTGGAGATTATCGACAGCAAACTAATCGGCCTGTATGAAGCGAGATCGGTTTCAGGCTTACCTGGCTTAGGAATGAGTATAACCTCCGCCTGTTTCCAACATGTGGGGAAGTGACCAATCTCCAGGCACGCGTTGAAGATTGTCGTAAGCCTCTGTATGCCTAGTGGAGGGAGAAGTTTGAGTGCGAGTGCCTCCAGCCCGTCAGCACCCGATGATTTTTTGTTATTGAGGCCTGTCACCTCCTCTTTAACCTCCTCTTCTGTAACAGGCTCCAACTGGCTGAAGTCCGTGTGAGGTAGATCCAGAAAGCTCTCCGTTTCAGCTCGATCCTCCTCCGAGCACATGCTGAAAGGTGTGAAGGCATCTTCAAGGTGAGCAGCAAATACATCAGCCTTTTCTTGATCTGATCTGCACCACCTGCCGTCTTGTTTTTTAACTTGGGCCACCCTTTGCTTGGGACGCTTGATGTGATGTGTCAGTTGCCACAGATTGTGCTGGGGGTCCCCAGGCTCGACCTGGCGTAGGTAATCTTCGAATGCGCTAGTCCGCAGTCTCTGCAGCAGCCTCTTAAGCCTTTTGGCCGCTCTATTGAAGGCTGTCTTGTCACTGGGGTATCTAGTTTGAAACCAGACCCTTCTGAGTCGTCGCTTCTCATTTAACACGACAGCTACCTCCGGAGACCATAGATGTAGGTGCCTTTGTAGGATTCTGTTCCTGCATGGAATCCTTGGAGTTGCAACCAGGGCAGCATTGTGCATCTCCTGTGTGAGCTTGGCGATTGCATTGTCTATCTCCATTCCAATATTGAGATCCGGCTGTGTATCCCCAAGGGCGTTGTTAAGCCACTCGGTGTAGCTCTCAACGTCTGTGCGTGCTGTGATCATCCTGTGGCGAGCGACCTTCTTCTCTATTGGGGTATTAATATGGAGCTCGACCGCACTGTGATCTGAGAAGAGATCGGCATTCGCTGAGCAGGCAATAGAATCCGGGTGGATTCCGTGCGAAATGGCGAAATCCAAAAGGTCCGGCAGTTTTTGGGGGTCTGTAGGCCAGTACGTGGGCTCTCCGGTTGAGTGGCAGTTGTAAGCATTGCGCTGGATGCAATTGAAGAGTGCAGACCCTTTAGGGTTACTTACCCTCGAGCCCCACCATGGGTGCTTGGCATTGAGGTCGCCTGCGAGAATAAACTTATCGCCCATATCACTCAGCAGTAGTTCGAACTGGTTTTCGGACACTCTCTGTTTAGGGGGAATGTAGGCGGACGCAATGGTGATTTTTCCCATGGGAGTGGAGACAACAATTTTAGCGCACTGAATCCACTCTTCCTTGAGTGTTGCTATTTCGCTGTAGTCGATGCTAGCCTTGATTATAATTGCTGCTCCTCCGTGTCCTCTGCCACTTGGATGGTCCGCATGGATGACGTCGTAGCCGTGCAACTTGAGGTACGATTTTTGGGTGAAATGGGTTTCTGCTATAAGTAGTATGTCGATGCATTGGGTGTGGAGAAAATGCTCCACCTCTAGCCGGTTCCTGACCAGGCCATTAGCGTTCCAGAAGGCTACGTGAAGTCCTACTTGCTGCATATCTGTGAGAGGATGGAGCTGATCATTGTTGTCATTCTCTCGAACATTTTGTCCATAACTCTCTCGAGTAGGTTCTCCATCCTTGTCATAAAGGCTGCCATCTGGTCAGCTTGTGGCATCTCGGTGGCTGTCTTTTGTTGCTGTTGTTGTGGCCAGGCTCCCTCTTTAGCTATATCGGCATAGCTTTTGGCTGAGGTGTCAACCGTTGGGTAGTTTTGTGCAGGTGGGAAAGCTAGTCGGCGTGACTGAGCTGGACGAGGTTCTTTAGGGGCCATGCTGGCCTTAGCTTTTTTATAGGCCGGGCAGCCTTTATAGGAGGCAGGATGGGCCCCATGACAATGGACGCACTTTGCTTTTTCTTCCCTGGTCTTTTTGCACTCGCTTGAGCTGTGATCTTCACCACATTTCACGCAGCAATGCTGCAGTTTGCAGTACCGCTGGCTATGCCCAAAACCTTGGCAACGATAACATTGCGGCACATCGTGGAAATTTCTTGGCGGTTCAACTGTCACTACGGAGTGACAGATCCTTTTCACGTTGAAGACATCTTTGTTGTTCGTGGAAGGTTCGAGGTTCACGAAGAAGATCGGTAGCGGGGTCTTCGAAATGTGCCCTATGGCATTGCGCACATCTCGGACTACGTGACCTTGGCGCCGGAAATCCTCCTTGATCTGGTCGATATCGGTGGATTGATGTAGTCCTTTCACTACAATTCTGTAGGCTCTGTCCTCTTTATGCTGGAAGGTGTAGTACCTTTTCTCGGCACTGTCAAGCTGGGATTTTAGGGCAGTATATGACTCCTTATCCGGCATCATAACCCTAACCTGATTATTTCTGGCAGCTTTGTACGTGAAGTCTTTATCTTTGCCCACAGCGGCCTCGATACTCGAAATAAGCCCGGCTATGTTCGCCACGTCTGGGATGAAAATCGGCGGTGGTTTGATCGTCTTGGGGGCTTTCCGGGGTACCTCATCCTTCTTCGACGTCGTTGGCTGATCTTCCATGTCGTCATCAGAATCGGATCCATCATTTTCGTCATCATCTGACAGAAGGGCAAATGAGTTGCTCTTCAGCCTTGTCAAAAGCGCTCTGGCTGCCTTACTGGTGCTGGGTTCGTCATCGTTTCGTTTTCTAGCAGGCTTGCGCTTGATTTCTCCAGGTTCGGAGTCGCTGGATTCATCGCCGATGATATCCCTAGAATTAGCCTTTTTTCTAGGCTGCTTCACTTTCGGGGATCGGGGGACCGCTTGCCAGTCCATGTTGATGGTTTGCCGCGACTTTGGGTTTTAAAGATCAATTAGCTGAATGGCAGCTATGAAATTTGGTCATCCGACACTTATGAAATTTCGTAGATTTTTCTAAAAAATAATGCCTGTGGACAGTCCCAACCAATCTCGAGATTAAAAACTCGAATTTTGTGCCATTTCCAATCAATTATATATATATTAGCTATGAAATGAAGTCAGCCGACACCTATGATATTTCGTATATAGTCGGCCGACACTTATGAAATTTCGTAGATTTTGCTCAAAAATAATGCCTGTGGACAGTCCCAACCAATCTCGAGATTAAAAACACGAATTTTATGCCGTTTCCAATCAATTTTATATATATTAGCTATGAAATGAAGTCAGCCGACACTTATGATATTTCCTATATAGTCGGCCGACACTTATGAAATTTCGTAGATTTTGCTCAAAAATAATGCCTGTGGACAGTCCTAACTAATCTCGAGCTTAAAAACACGAATTGTATGCCGTTTTCGATCAATTAGCTGAATGGCAGCTATGAAATTTAGTCATCCGACACTTATGAAATTTCGTAGATTTTAGTAAAAAATAATGCCTGTGGACAGTCCCAACCAATCTCGACATTAAAAACACGAATTTTATGCCATATCCAATCAATTATATATATATTAGCTATGAAATGAAGTCAGCCGACACCTATGATATTTCGTATATAGTCGGCCGACACTTATGAAATTTCGTAGATTTTGCTCAAAAATAATGCCTGTGGACAGTCCTAACCAATCTCGAGCTTAAAAACACGAATTGTATGCCGTTTTCGATCAATTAGCTGAATGGCAGCTATGAAATTTAGTCATCCGACACTTATGAAATTTCGTAGATTTTAGTAAAAAATAATGCCTGTGGACAGTCCGAACCAATCTCGAGATTAAAAACACGAATTTTATGCCATTTCCAATCAATTATATATATATTAGCTATGAAATGAAGTCAGCCGACACTTATGATATTTCGTATATAGTCGGCCCACACTTATGAAATTTCGTAGATTTTAGTAAAAAATAATGCCTGTGGACAGTCCTAACCAATCTCGAGCTTAAAAACACGAATTGTATGCCGTTTTCGATCAATTAGCTGAATGGCAGCTATGAAATTTAGTCATCCGACACTTATGAAATTTCGTAGATTTTGGTAAAAAATATTGCCTGTGGACAGTCCGAACCAATATCGAGATTAAAAACACGAATTTGATGCCATTTCCAATCAATTATATATATATTAGCTATGAAATGAAGTCAGCCGACACTTATGATATTTCGTATATAGTCGGCCGACACTTATGAAATTTCGTAGATTTTGGTAAAAAATAATGCCTGTGGACAGTCCTAACCAATCTCGAGCTTAAAAACACGAATTGTATGCCGTTTTCGATCACTTAGCTGAATGTCAGCTATGAAATTTAGTCATCCGACACTTATGAAATTTCGTAGATTTTGGATAAAAATAATGCCTGTGGACAGTCCGAACCAATCTCGACATTAAAAACACGAATTTTATTCCGTTTCCAATCAATTATATATATATTAGCTATGAAATGAAGTCAGCCGACACTTATGATATTTCGTATATAGTCGGCCGACACTTATGAAATTTCGTAGATTTTGGTAAAAAATAATGCCTGTGGACAGTCCCAACCAATCTCGAGATTAAAAACACGAATTTTATGCCGTTTCCAATCAATTTTATATATATTAGCTATGAAATGAAGTCAGCCGACACCTATGATATTTCCTATATAGTCGGCCGACACTTATGAAATTTCGTAGATTTTGGTCAAAAATAATGCCTGTGGACAGTCCTAACTAATCTCGAGCTTAAAAACACGAATTTTATGCCGTTTCCAATCAATTTTATATATATTAGCTATGAAATGAAGTCAGCCGACACTTATGATATTTCCTATATAGTCGGCCGACACTTATGAAATTTCGTAGATTTTGGTCAAAAATAATGCCTGTGGACAGTCCTAACAAATCTCGAGCTTAAAAACACGAATTGTATGCCGTTTTCGATCAATTAGCTGAATGGCAGCTATGAAATTTAGTCATCCGACACTTATGAAATTTCGTAGATTTTAGTAAAAAATAATGCCTGTGGACAGTCCCAACCAATCTCGAGATTAAAAACACGAATTTTATGCCGTTTCCAATCAATTTTATATATATTAGCTATGAAATGAAGTCAGCCGACACTTATGATATTTCCTATATAGTCGGCCGACACTTATGAAATTTCGTAGATTTTGGTCAAAAATAATGCCTGTGGACAGTCCTAACTAATCTCGAGCTTAAAAACACGAATTGTATGCCGTTTTCGATCAATTAGCTGAATGGCAGCTATGAAATTTAGTCATCCGACACTTATGAAATTTCGTAGATTTTAGTAAAAAATAATGCCTGTGGACAGTCCGAACCAATCTCGAGCTTAAAAACACGAATTTTATGCCGTTTCCAATCAATTATATATATATTAGCTATGAACTGAAGTCAGCCGACACTTATGATATTTCCTATATAGTCGGCCGACACTTATGAAATTTCGTAGATTTTGGTCAAAATAATGCCTGTGGACAGTCCTAACTAATCTCGAGCTTAAAAACACGAATTGTATGCCGTTTTCGATCAATTAGCTGAATGGCAGCTATGAAATTTAGTCATCCGATACTTATGAAATTTCGTAGATTTTAGCAAAAAATAATGCCTGTGGACAGTCCGAACCAATCTCGAGATTAAAAACACGAATTTTATGCCATATCCAATCAATTATATATATATTAGCTATGAAATGAAGTCAGCCGACACCTATGATATTTCGTATATAGTCGGCCGACACTTATGAAATTTCGTAGATTTTGCTCAAAAATAATGCCTGTGGACAGTCCTAACCAATCTCGAGCTTAAAAACACGAATTGTATGCCGTTTTCGATCAATTAGCTAAATGGCAGCTATGAAATTTAGTCATCCGACACTTATGAAATTTCGTAGATTTTAGTAAAAAATAATGCCTGTGGACAGTCCGAACCAATCTCGAGATTAAAAACACGAATTTTATGCCATTTCCAATCAATTATATATATATTAGCTATGAAATGAAGTCAGCCGACACTTATGATATTTCGTATATAGTCGGCCGACACTTATGAAATTTCGTAGATTTTGGTAAAAAATAATGCCTGTGGACAGTCCTAACCAATCTCGAGCTTAAAAACACGAATTGTATGCCGTTTTCGATCACTTAGCTGAATGTCAGCTATGAAATTTAGTCATCCGACACTTATGAAATTTCGTAGATTTTGGATAAAAATAATGCCTGTGGACAGTCCGAACCAATCTCGACATTAAAAACACGAATTTTATTCCGTTTCCAATCAATTATATACATATATATTAGCTATGAAATGAAGTCAGCCGACACTTATGATATTTCGTATATAGTCGGCCGACACTTATGAAATTTCGTAGATTTTGGTAAAAAATAATGCCTGTGGACAGTCCCAACCAATCTCGAGATTAAAAACACGAATTTTATGCCGTTTCCAATCAATTTTATATATATTAGCTATGAAATGAAGTCAGCCGACACCTATGATATTTCCTATATAGTCGGCCGACACTTATGAAATTTCGTAGATTTTGGTCAAAAATAATGCCTGTGGACAGTCCTAACTAATCTCGAGCTTAAAAACACGAATTTTATGCCGTTTCCAATCAATTATATATATATTAGCTATGAAATGAAGTCATCCGACACTTATGATATTTCCTATATAGTCGGCCGACACTTATGAAATTTCGTAGATTTTGCTCAAAAATAATGCCTGTGGACAGTCCTAACCAATCTCGAGCTTAAAAACACGAATTGTATGCCGTTTTCGATCAATTAGCTGAATGGCAGCTATGAAATTTAGTCATCCGACACTTATGAAATTTCGTAGATTTTGGTAAAAAATAATGCCTGTGGACAGTCCCAACCAATCTCGAGATTAAAAACACGAATTTTATGCCGTTTCCAATCAATTTTATATATATTAGCTATGAAATGAAGTCAGCCGACACTTATGATATTTCCTATATAGTCGGCCGACACTTATGAAATTTCGTAGATTTTGGTCAAAAATAATGCCTGTGGACAGTCCTAACTAATCTCGAGCTTAAAAACACGAATTGTATGCCGTTTTCGATCAATTAGCTGAATGGCAGCTATGAAATTTAGTCATCCGACACTTATGAAATTTCGTAGATTTTAGTAAAAAATAATGCCTGTGGACAGTCCCAACCAATCTCGAGATTAAAAACACGAATTTTATGCCGTTTCCAATCAATTTTATATATATTAGCTATGAAATGAAGTCAGCCGACACTTATCATATTTCCTATATAGTCGGCCGACACTTATGAAATTCCGTAGATTTTGGTCAAAAATAATGCCTGTGGACAGTCCGAACCAATCTCGAGCTTAAAAACACGAATTGTATGCCGTTTTCGATCAATTAGCTGAATGGCAGCTATGAAATTTAGTCATCCGACACTTATGAAATTTCGTAGATTTTAGTAAAAAATAATGCCTGTGGACAGTCCGAACCAATCTCGACATTAAAAACACGAATTTTATGCCGTTTCCAATCAATTATATATATATTAGCTATGAACTGAAGTCAGCCGACACTTATGATATTTCCTATATAGTCGGCCGACACTTATGAAATTTCGTAGATTTTGGTCAAAAATAATGCCTGTGGACAGTCCTAACTAATCTCGAGCTTAAAAACACGAATTGTATGCCGTTTTCGATCAATTAGCTGAATGGCAGCTATGAAATTTAGTCATCCGATACTTATGAAATTTCGTAGATTTTAGCAAAAAATAATGCCTGTGGACAGTCCGAACCAATCTCGAGATTAAAAACACGAATTTTATGCCATATCCAATCAATTATATATATATTAGCTATGAAATGAAGTCAGCCGACACCTATGATATTTCGTATATAGTCGGCCGACACTTATGAAATTTCGTAGATTTTGCTCAAAAATAATGCCTGTGGACAGTCCTAACCAATCTCGAGCTTAAAAACACGAATTGTATGCCGTTTTCGATCAATTAGCTAAATGGCAGCTATGAAATTTAGTCATCCGACACTTATGAAATTTCGTAGATTTTAGTAAAAAATAATGCCTGTGGACAGTCCGAACCAATCTCGAGATTAAAAACACGAATTTTATGCCATTTCCAATCAATTATATATATATTAGCTATGAAATGAAGTCAGCCGACACTTATGATATTTCGTATATAGTCGGCCGACACTTATGAAATTTCGTAGATTTTGGTCAAAAATAATGCCTGTGGACAGTCCGAACCAATCTCGAGATTAAAAACACGAATTTTATGCCATTTCCAATCAATTATATATATATTAGCTATGAAATGAAGTCAGCCGACACTTATGATATTTCGTATATAGTCGGCCGACACTTATGAAATTTCGTAGATTTTGGTAAAAAATAATGCCTGTGGACAGTCCGAACCAATCTCGAGATTAAAAACACGAATTTTATGCCATTTCCAATCAATTATATATATATTAGCTATGAAATGAAGTCAGCCGACACTTATGATATTTCCTATATAGTCATCCGACACTTATGAAATTTCGTAGATTTTAGTAAAAAATAATGCCTGTGGACAGTCCCAACCAATCTCGAGATTAAAAACACGAATTTTATGCCGTTTCCAATCAATTTTATATATATTAGCTATGAAATGAAGTCAGCCGACACTTATCATATTTCCTATATAGTCGGCCGACACTTATGAAATTCCGTAGATTTTGGTCAAAAATAATGCCTGTGGACAGTCCGAACCAATCTCGAGCTTAAAAACACGAATTGTATGCCGTTTTCGATCAATTAGCTGAATGGCAGCTATGAAATTTAGTCATCCGATACTTATGAAATTTCGTAGATTTTAGCAAAAAATAATGCCTGTGGACAGTCCGAACCAATCTCGAGATTAAAAACACGAATTTTATGCCATATCCAATCAATTATATATATATTAGCTATGAAATGAAGTCAGCCGACACCTATGATATTTCGTATATAGTCGGCCGACACTTATGAAATTTCGTAGATTTTGCTCAAAAATAATGCCTGTGGACAGTCCTAACCAATCTCGAGCTTAAAAACACGAATTGTATGCCGTTTTCGATCAATTAGCTGAATGGCAGCTATGAAATTTAGTCATCCGACACTTATGAAATTTCGTAGATTTTAGTAAAAAATAATGCCTGTGGACAGTCCGAACCAATCTCGACATTAAAAACACGAATTTTATGCCGTTTCCAATCAATTATATATATATTAGCTATGAACTGAAGTCAGCCGACACTTATGATATTTCCTATATAGTCGGCCGACACTTATGAAATTTCGTAGATTTTGGTCAAAATAATGCCTGTGGACAGTCCTAACTAATCTCGAGCTTAAAAACACGAATTGTATGCCGTTTTCGATCAATTAGCTGAATGGCAGCTATGAAATTTAGTCATCCGATACTTATGAAATTTCGTAGATTTTAGCAAAAAATAATGCCTGTGGACAGTCCGAACCAATCTCGAGATTAAAAACACGAATTTTATGCCATATCCAATCAATTATATATATATTAGCTATGAAATGAAGTCAGTCGACACCTATGATATTTCGTATATAGTCGGCCGACACTTATGAAATTTCGTAGATTTTGCTCAAAAATAATGCCTGTGGACAGTCCTAACCAATCTCGAGCTTAAAAACACGAATTGTATGCCGTTTTCGATCAATTAGCTAAATGGCAGCTATGAAATTTAGTCATCCGACACTTATGAAATTTCGTAGATTTTAGTAAAAAATAATGCCTGTGGACAGTCCGAACCAATCTCGAGATTAAAAACACGAATTTTATGCCATTTCCAATCAATTATATATATATTAGCTATGAAATGAAGTCAGCCGACACTTATGATATTTCGTATATAGTCGGCCGACACTTATGAAATTTCGTAGATTTTGGTCAAAAATAATGCCTGTGGACAGTCCGAACCAATCTCGAGATTAAAAACACGAATTTTATGCCATTTCCAATCAATTATATATATATTAGCTATGAAATGAAGTCAGCCGACACTTATGATATTTCGTATATAGTCGGCCGACACTTATGAAATTTCGTAGATTTTGGTAAAAAATAATGCCTGTGGACAGTCCGAACCAATCTCGAGATTAAAAACACGAATTTTATGCCATTTCCAATCAATTATATATATATTAGCTATGAAATGAAGTCAGCCGACACTTATGATATTTCCTATATAGTCATCCGACACTTATGAAATTTCGTAGATTTTAGTAAAAAATAATGCCTGTGGACAGTCCCAACCAATCTCGAGATTAAAAACACGAATTTTATGCCGTTTCCAATCAATTTTATATATATTAGCTATGAAATGAAGTCAGCCGACACTTATCATATTTCCTATATAGTCGGCCGACACTTATGAAATTCCGTAGATTTTGGTCAAAAATAATGCCTGTGGACAGTCCGAACCAATCTCGAGCTTAAAAACACGAATTGTATGCCGTTTTCGATCAATTAGCTGAATGGCAGCTATGAAATTTAGTCATCCGATACTTATGAAATTTCGTAGATTTTAGCAAAAAATAATGCCTGTGGACAGTCCGAACCAATCTCGAGATTAAAAACACGAATTTTATGCCATTTCCAATCAATTATATATATATTAGCTATGAAATGAAGTCAGCCGACACCTATGATATTTCGTATATAGTCGGCCGACACTTATGAAATTTCGTAGATTTTGCTCAAAAATAATGCCTGTGGACAGTCCTAACCAATCTCGAGCTTAAAAACACGAATTGTATGCCGTTTTCGATCAATTAGCTGAATGGCAGCTATGAAATTTAGTCATCCGACACTTATGAAATTTCGTAGATTTTAGTAAAAAATAATGCCTGTGGACAGTCCCAACCAATCTCGAGATTAAAAACACGAATTTTATGCCGTTTCCAATCAATTTTATATATATTAGCTATGAAATGAAGTCAGCCGACACTTATCATATTTCCTATATAGTCGGCCGACACTTATGAAATTCCGTAGATTTTGGTCAAAAATAATGCCTGTGGACAGTCCGAACCAATCTCGAGCTTAAAAACACGAATTGTATGCCGTTTTCGATCAATTAGCTGAATGGCAGCTATGAAATTTAGTCATCCGACACTTATGAAATTTCGTAGATTTTAGTAAAAAATAATGCCTGTGGACAGTCCGAACCAATCTCGACATTAAAAACACGAATTTTATGCCGTTTCCAATCAATTATATATATATTAGCTATGAACTGAAGTCAGCCGACACTTATGATATTTCCTATATAGTCGGCCGACACTTATGAAATTTCGTAGATTTTGGTCAAAATAATGCCTGTGGACAGTCCTAACTAATCTCGAGCTTAAAAACACGAATTGTATGCCGTTTTCGATCAATTAGCTGAATGGCAGCTATGAAATTTAGTCATCCGATACTTATGAAATTTCGTAGATTTTAGCAAAAAATAATGCCTGTGGACAGTCCGAACCAATCTCGAGATTAAAAACACGAATTTTATGCCATATCCAATCAATTATATATATATTAGCTATGAAATGAAGTCAGCCGACACCTATGATATTTCGTATATAGTCGGCCGACACTTATGAAATTTCGTAGATTTTGCTCAAAAATAATGCCTGTGGACAGTCCTAACCAATCTCGAGCTTAAAAACACGAATTGTATGCCGTTTTCGATCAATTAGCTAAATGGCAGCTATGAAATTTAGTCATCCGACACTTATGAAATTTCGTAGATTTTAGTAAAAAATAATGCCTGTGGACAGTCCGAACCAATCTCGAGATTAAAAACACGAATTTTATGCCATTTCCAATCAATTATATATATATTAGCTATGAAATGAAGTCAGCCGACACTTATGATATTTCGTATATAGTCGGCCGACACTTATGAAATTTCGTAGATTTTGGTCAAAAATAATGCCTGTGGACAGTCCGAACCAATCTCGAGATTAAAAACACGAATTTTATGCCATTTCCAATCAATTATATATATATTAGCTATGAAATGAAGTCAGCCGACACTTATGATATTTCGTATATAGTCGGCCGACACTTATGAAATTTCGTAGATTTTGGTAAAAAATAATGCCTGTGGACAGTCCGAACCAATCTCGAGATTAAAAACACGAATTTTATGCCATTTCCAATCAATTATATATATATTAGCTATGAAATGAAGTCAGCCGACACTTATGATATTTCCTATATAGTCATCCGACACTTATGAAATTTCGTAGATTTTAGTAAAAAATAATGCCTGTGGACAGTCCCAACCAATCTCGAGATTAAAAACACGAATTTTATGCCGTTTCCAATCAATTTTATATATATTAGCTATGAAATGAAGTCAGCCGACACTTATCATATTTCCTATATAGTCGGCCGACACTTATGAAATTCCGTAGATTTTGGTCAAAAATAATGCCTGTGGACAGTCCGAACCAATCTCGAGCTTAAAAACACGAATTGTATGCCGTTTTCGATCAATTAGCTGAATGGCAGCTATGAAATTTAGTCATCCGATACTTATGAAATTTCGTAGATTTTAGCAAAAAATAATGCCTGTGGACAGTCCGAACCAATCTCGAGATTAAAAACACGAATTTTATGCCATATCCAATCAATTATATATATATTAGCTATGAAATGAAGTCAGCCGACACCTATGATATTTCGTATATAGTCGGCCGACACTTATGAAATTTCGTAGATTTTGCTCAAAAATAATGCCTGTGGACAGTCCTAACCAATCTCGAGCTTAAAAACACGAATTGTATGCCGTTTTCGATCAATTAGCTAAATGGCAGCTATGAAATTTAGTCATCCGACACTTATGAAATTTCGTAGATTTTAGTAAAAAATAATGCCTGTGGACAGTCCGAACCAATCTCGAGATTAAAAACACGAATTTTATGCCATTTCCAATCAATTATATATATATTAGCTATGAAATGAAGTCAGCCGACACTTATGATATTTCGTATATAGTCGGCCGACACTTATGAAATTTCGTAGATTTTGGTCAAAAATAATGCCTGTGGACAGTCCGAACCAATCTCGAGATTCAAAACACGAATTTTATGCCATTTCCAATCAATTATATATATATTAGCTATGAAATGAAGTCAGCCGACACTTATGATATTTCGTATATAGTCGGCCGACACTTATGAAATTTCGTAGATTTTGGTAAAAAATAATGCCTGTGGACAGTCCCAACCAATCTCGAGATTAAAAACACGAATTTTATGACGTTTCCAATCAATTATATATATATTAGCTATGAAATGAAGTCAGCCGACCCTTATGATATTTCGTATATAGTCGGCCGACACTTATGAAATTTCGTAGATTTTAGTAAAAAATAATGCCTGTGGACAGTCCGAACCAATCTCGAGATTAAAAACACGAATTTTATGCCATATCCAATCAATTATATATATATTAGCTATGAAATGAAGTCAGCCGACACCTATGATATTTCGTATATAGTCGGCCGACACTTATGAAATTTCGTAGATTTTGGTAAAAAATAATGCCTGTGGACAGTCCCAACCAATCTCGAGATTAAAAACACGAATTTTATGCCGTTTCCAATCAATTATATATATATTAGCTATGAAATGAAGTCAGCCGACACTTATGATATTTCCTATATAGTCGGCCGACACTTATGAAATTTCGTAGATTTTGGTCAAAAATAATGCCTGTGGACAGTCCTAACTAATCTCGAGCTTAAAAACACGAATTGTATGCCGTTTTCGATCAATTAGCTGAATGGCAGCTATGAAATTTAGTCATCCGACACTTATGAAATTTCGTAGATTTTAGTAAAAAATAATGCCTGTGGACAGTCCCAACCAATCTCGACATTAAAAACACGAATTTTATGCCGTTTCCAATCAATTATATATATATATTAGCTATGAAATGAAGTCAGCCGACACTTATGATATTTCCTATATAGTCGGCCGACACTTATGAAATTTCGTAGATTTTGGTCAAAAATAATGCCTGTGGACAGTCCGAACCAATCTCGAGATTAAAAACACGAATTTTATGCCATTTCCAATCAATTATATATATATTAGCTATGAAATGAAGTCAGCCGACACTTATGATATTTCGTATATAGTCGGCCGACACTTATGAAATTTCGTAGATTTTGGTAAAAAATAATGCCTGTGGACAGTCCGAACCAATCTCGAGATTAAAAACACGAATTTTATGCCATTTCCAATCAATTATATATATATTAGCTATGAAATGAAGTCAGCCGACACTTATGATATTTCCTATATAGTCATCCGACACTTATGAAATTTCGTAGATTTTAGTAAAAAATAATGCCTGTGGACAGTCCCAACCAATCTCGAGATTAAAAACACGAATTTTATGCCGTTTCCAATCAATTATATATATATTAGCTATGAAATGAAGTCAGCCGACACCTATGATATTTCGTATATAGTCGGCCGACACTTATGAAATTTCGTAGATTTTGCTCAAAAATAATGCCTGTGGACAGTCCTAACCAATCTCGAGCTTAAAAACACGAATTGTATGCCGTTTTCGATCAATTAGCTAAATGGCAGCTATGAAATTTAGTCATCCGACACTTATGAAATTTCGTAGATTTTAGTAAAAAATAATGCCTGTGGACAGTCCGAACCAATCTCGAGATTAAAAACACGAATTTTATGCCATTTCCAATCAATTATATATATATTAGCTATGAAATGAAGTCAGCCGACACTTATGATATTTCGTATATAGTCGGCCGACACTTATGAAATTTCGTAGATTTTGGTCAAAAATAATGCCTGTGGACAGTCCGAACCAATCTCGAGATTCAAAACACGAATTTTATGCCATTTCCAATCAATTATATATATATTAGCTATGAAATGAAGTCAGCCGACACTTATGATATTTCGTATATAGTCGGCCGACACTTATGAAATTTCGTAGATTTTGGTAAAAAATAATGCCTGTGGACAGTCCCAACCAATCTCGAGATTAAAAACACGAATTTTATGACGTTTCCAATCAATTATATATATATTAGCTATGAAATGAAGTCAGCCGACCCTTATGATATTTCGTATATAGTCGGCCGACACTTATGAAATTTCGTAGATTTTAGTAAAAAATAATGCCTGTGGACAGTCCGAACCAATCTCGAGATTAAAAACACGAATTTTATGCCATATCCAATCAATTATATATATATTAGCTATGAAATGAAGTCAGCCGACACCTATGATATTTCGTATATAGTCGGCCGACACTTATGAAATTTCGTAGATTTTGGTAAAAAATAATGCCTGTGGACAGTCCCAACCAATCTCGAGATTAAAAACACGAATTTTATGCCGTTTCCAATCAATTATATATATATTAGCTATGAAATGAAGTCAGCCGACACTTATGATATTTCCTATATAGTCGGCCGACACTTATGAAATTTCGTAGATTTTGGTCAAAAATAATGCCTGTGGACAGTCCTAACTAATCTCGAGCTTAAAAACACGAATTGTATGCCGTTTTCGATCAATTAGCTGAATGGCAGCTATGAAATTTAGTCATCCGACACTTATGAAATTTCGTAGATTTTAGTAAAAAATAATGCCTGTGGACAGTCCCAACCAATCTCGACATTAAAAACACGAATTTTATGCCGTTTCCAATCAATTATATATATATTAGCTATGAAATGAAGTCAGCCGACACTTATGATATTTCCTATATAGTCGGCCGAAACTTATGAAATTTCGTAGATTTTGGTCAAAAATAATGCCTGTGGACAGTCCGAACCAATCTCGAGATTAAAAACACGAATTTTATGCCATTTCCAATCAATTATATATATATTAGCTATGAAATGAAGTCAGCCGACACTTATGATATTTCGTATATAGTCGGCCGACACTTATGAAATTTCGTAGATTTTGGTAAAAAATAATGCCTGTGGACAGTCCGAACCAATCTCGAGATTAAAAACACGAATTTTATGCCATTTCCAATCAATTATATATATATTAGCTATGAAATGAAGTCAGCCGACACTTATGATATTTCCTATATAGTCATCCGACACTTATGAAATTTCGTAGATTTTAGTAAAAAATAATGCCTGTGGACAGTCCCAACCAATCTCGAGATTAAAAACACGAATTTTATGCCGTTTCCAATCAATTTTATATATATTAGCTATGAAATGAAGTCAGCCGACACTTATCATATTTCCTATATAGTCGGCCGACACTTATGAAATTCCGTAGATTTTGGTCAAAAATAATGCCTGTGGACAGTCCGAACCAATCTCGAGCTTAAAAACACGAATTGTATGCCGTTTTCGATCAATTAGCTGAATGGCAGCTATGAAATTTAGTCATCCGATACTTATGAAATTTCGTAGATTTTAGCAAAAAATAATGCCTGTGGACAGTCCGAACCAATCTCGAGATTAAAAACACGAATTTTATGCCATATCCAATCAATTATATATATATTAGCTATGAAATGAAGTCAGCCGACACCTATGATATTTCGTATATAGTCGGCCGACACTTATGAAATTTCGTAGATTTTGCTCAAAAATAATGCCTGTGGACAGTCCTAACCAATCTCGAGCTTAAAAACACGAATTGTATGCCGTTTTCGATCAATTAGCTAAATGGCAGCTATGAAATTTAGTCATCCGACACTTATGAAATTTCGTAGATTTTAGTAAAAAATAATGCCTGTGGACAGTCCGAACCAATCTCGAGATTAAAAACACGAATTTTATGCCATTTCCAATCAATTATATATATATTAGCTATGAAATGAAGTCAGCCGACACTTATGATATTTCGTATATAGTCGGCCGACACTTATGAAATTTCGTAGATTTTGGTCAAAAATAATGCCTGTGGACAGTCCGAACCAATCTCGAGATTAAAAACACGAATTTTATGCCATATCCAATCAATTATATATATATTAGCTATGAAATGAAGTCAGCCGACACCTATGATATTTCGTATATAGTCGGCCGACACTTATGAAATTTCGTAGATTTTGCTCAAAAATAATGCCTGTGGACAGTCCTAACCAATCTCGAGCTTAAAAACACGAATTGTATGCCGTTTTCGATCAATTAGCTGAATGGCAGCTATGAAATTTAGTCATCCGACACTTATGAAATTTCGTAGATTTTAGTAAAAAATAATGCCTGTGGACAGTCCCAACCAATCTCGACATTAAAAACACGAATTTTATGCCATATCCAATCAATTATATATATATTAGCTATGAAATGAAGTCAGCCGACACCTATGATATTTCGTATATAGTCGGCCGACACTTATGAAATTTCGTAGATTTTGCTCAAAAATAATGCCTGTGGACAGTCCTAACCAATCTCGAGCTTAAAAACACGAATTGTATGCCGTTTTCGATCAATTAGCTGAATGGCAGCTATGAAATTTAGTCATCCGACACTTATGAAATTTCGTAGATTTTAGTAAAAAATAATGCCTGTGGACAGTCCGAACCAATCTCGAGATTAAAAACACGAATTTTATGCCATTTCCAATCAATTATATATATATTAGCTATGAAATGAAGTCAGCCGACACTTATGATATTTCGTATATAGTCGGCCCACACTTATGAAATTTCGTAGATTTTAGTAAAAAATAATGCCTGTGGACAGTCCTAACCAATCTCGAGCTTAAAAACACGAATTGTATGCCGTTTTCGATCAATTAGCTGAATGGCAGCTATGAAATTTAGTCATCCGACACTTATGAAATTTCGTAGATTTTGGTAAAAAATATTGCCTGTGGACAGTCCGAACCAATATCGAGATTAAAAACACGAATTTGATGCCATTTCCAATCAATTATATATATATTAGCTATGAAATGAAGTCAGCCGACACTTATGATATTTCGTATATAGTCGGCCGACACTTATGAAATTTCGTAGATTTTGGTAAAAAATAATGCCTGTGGACAGTCCTAACCAATCTCGAGCTTAAAAACACGAATTGTATGCCGTTTTCGATCACTTAGCTGAATGTCAGCTATGAAATTTAGTCATCCGACACTTATGAAATTTCGTAGATTTTGGATAAAAATAATGCCTGTGGACAGTCCGAACCAATCTCGACATTAAAAACACGAATTTTATTCCGTTTCCAATCAATTATATATATATTAGCTATGAAATGAAGTCAGCCGACACTTATGATATTTCGTATATAGTCGGCCGACACTTATGAAATTTCGTAGATTTTGGTAAAAAATAATGCCTGTGGACAGTCCCAACCAATCTCGAGATTAAAAACACGAATTTTATGCCGTTTCCAATCAATTTTATATATATTAGCTATGAAATGAAGTCAGCCGACACCTATGATATTTCCTATATAGTCGGCCGACACTTATGAAATTTCGTAGATTTTGGTCAAAAATAATGCCTGTGGACAGTCCTAACTAATCTCGAGCTTAAAAACACGAATTTTATGCCGTTTCCAATCAATTATATATATATTAGCTATGAAATGAAGTCATCCGACACTTATGATATTTCCTATATAGTCGGCCGACACTTATGAAATTTCGTAGATTTTGCTCAAAAATAATGCCTGTGGACAGTCCTAACCAATCTCGAGCTTAAAAACACGAATTGTATGCCGTTTTCGATCAATTAGCTGAATGGCAGCTATGAAATTTAGTCATCCGACACTTATGAAATTTCGTAGATTTTGGTAAAAAATAATGCCTGTGGACAGTCCCAACCAATCTCGAGATTAAAAACACGAATTTTATGCCGTTTCCAATCAATTTTATATATATTAGCTATGAAATGAAGTCAGCCGACACTTATGATATTTCCTATATAGTCGGCCGACACTTATGAAATTTCGTAGATTTTGGTCAAAAATAATGCCTGTGGACAGTCCTAACTAATCTCGAGCTTAAAAACACGAATTGTATGCCGTTTTCGATCAATTAGCTGAATGGCAGCTATGAAATTTAGTCATCCGACACTTATGAAATTTCGTAGATTTTAGTAAAAAATAATGCCTGTGGACAGTCCCAACCAATCTCGAGATTAAAAACACGAATTTTATGCCGTTTCCAATCAATTTTATATATATTAGCTATGAAATGAAGTCAGCCGACACTTATCATATTTCCTATATAGTCGGCCGACACTTATGAAATTCCGTAGATTTTGGTCAAAAATAATGCCTGTGGACAGTCCGAACCAATCTCGAGCTTAAAAACACGAATTGTATGCCGTTTTCGATCAATTAGCTGAATGGCAGCTATGAAATTTAGTCATCCGACACTTATGAAATTTCGTAGATTTTAGTAAAAAATAATGCCTGTGGACAGTCCGAACCAATCTCGACATTAAAAACACGAATTTTATGCCGTTTCCAATCAATTATATATATATTAGCTATGAACTGAAGTCAGCCGACACTTATGATATTTCCTATATAGTCGGCCGACACTTATGAAATTTCGTAGATTTTGGTCAAAATAATGCCTGTGGACAGTCCTAACTAATCTCGAGCTTAAAAACACGAATTGTATGCCGTTTTCGATCAATTAGCTGAATGGCAGCTATGAAATTTAGTCATCCGATACTTATGAAATTTCGTAGATTTTAGCAAAAAATAATGCCTGTGGACAGTCCGAACCAATCTCGAGATTAAAAACACGAATTTTATGCCATATCCAATCAATTATATATATATTAGCTATGAAATGAAGTCAGCCGACACCTATGATATTTCGTATATAGTCGGCCGACACTTATGAAATTTCGTAGATTTTGCTCAAAAATAATGCCTGTGGACAGTCCTAACCAATCTCGAGCTTAAAAACACGAATTGTATGCCGTTTTCGATCAATTAGCTAAATGGCAGCTATGAAATTTAGTCATCCGACACTTATGAAATTTCGTAGATTTTAGTAAAAAATAATGCCTGTGGACAGTCCGAACCAATCTCGAGATTAAAAACACGAATTTTATGCCATTTCCAATCAATTATATATATATTAGCTATGAAATGAAGTCAGCCGACACTTATGATATTTCGTATATAGTCGGCCGACACTTATGAAATTTCGTAGATTTTGGTCAAAAATAATGCCTGTGGACAGTCCGAACCAATCTCGAGATTAAAAACACGAATTTTATGCCATTTCCAATCAATTATATATATATTAGCTATGAAATGAAGTCAGCCGACACTTATGATATTTCGTATATAGTCGGCCGACACTTATGAAATTTCGTAGATTTTGGTAAAAAATAATGCCTGTGGACAGTCCGAACCAATCTCGAGATTAAAAACACGAATTTTATGCCATTTCCAATCAATTATATATATATTAGCTATGAAATGAAGTCAGCCGACACTTATGATATTTCCTATATAGTCATCCGACACTTATGAAATTTCGTAGATTTTAGTAAAAAATAATGCCTGTGGACAGTCCCAACCAATCTCGAGATTAAAAACACGAATTTTATGCCGTTTCCAATCAATTTTATATATATTAGCTATGAAATGAAGTCAGCCGACACTTATCATATTTCCTATATAGTCGGCCGACACTTATGAAATTCCGTAGATTTTGGTCAAAAATAATGCCTGTGGACAGTCCGAACCAATCTCGAGCTTAAAAACACGAATTGTATGCCGTTTTCGATCAATTAGCTGAATGGCAGCTATGAAATTTAGTCATCCGATACTTATGAAATTTCGTAGATTTTAGCAAAAAATAATGCCTGTGGACAGTCCGAACCAATCTCGAGATTAAAAACACGAATTTTATGCCATATCCAATCAATTATATATATATTAGCTATGAAATGAAGTCAGCCGACACCTATGATATTTCGTATATAGTCGGCCGACACTTATGAAATTTCGTAGATTTTGCTCAAAAATAATGCCTGTGGACAGTCCTAACCAATCTCGAGCTTAAAAACACGAATTGTATGCCGTTTTCGATCAATTAGCTAAATGGCAGCTATGAAATTTAGTCATCCGACACTTATGAAATTTCGTAGATTTTAGTAAAAAATAATGCCTGTGGACAGTCCGAACCAATCTCGAGATTAAAAACACGAATTTTATGCCATTTCCAATCAATTATATATATATTAGCTATGAAATGAAGTCAGCCGACACTTATGATATTTCGTATATAGTCGGCCGACACTTATGAAATTTCGTAGATTTTGGTCAAAAATAATGCCTGTGGACAGTCCGAACCAATCTCGAGATTAAAAACACGAATTTTATGCCATTTCCAATCAATTATATATATATTAGCTATGAAATGAAGTCAGCCGACACTTATGATATTTCGTATATAGTCGGCCGACACTTATGAAATTTCGTAGATTTTGGTAAAAAATAATGCCTGTGGACAGTCCCAACCAATCTCGAGATTAAAAACACGAATTTTATGACGTTTCCAATCAATTATATATATATTAGCTATGAAATGAAGTCAGCCGACCCTTATGATATTTCGTATATAGTCGGCCGACACTTATGAAATTTCGTAGATTTTAGTAAAAAATAATGCCTGTGGACAGTCCGAACCAATCTCGAGATTAAAAACACGAATTTTATGCCATATCCAATCAATTATATATATATTAGCTATGAAATGAAGTCAGCCGACACCTATGATATTTCGTATATAGTCGGCCGACACTTATGAAATTTCGTAGATTTTGGTAAAAAATAATGCCTGTGGACAGTCCCAACCAATCTCGAGATTAAAAACACGAATTTTATGCCGTTTCCAATCAATTATATATATATTAGCTATGAAATGAAGTCAGCCGACACTTATGATATTTCCTATATAGTCGGCCGACACTTATGAAATTTCGTAGATTTTGGTCAAAAATAATGCCTGTGGACAGTCCTAACTAATCTCGAGCTTAAAAACACGAATTGTATGCCGTTTTCGATCAATTAGCTGAATGGCAGCTATGAAATTTAGTCATCCGACACTTATGAAATTTCGTAGATTTTAGTAAAAAATAATGCCTGTGGACAGTCCCAACCAATCTCGACATTAAAAACACGAATTTTATGCCGTTTCCAATCAATTATATATATATTAGCTATGAAATGAAGTCAGCCGACACTTATGATATTTCCTATATAGTCGGCCGACACTTATGAAATTTCGTAGATTTTGGTCAAAAATAATGCCTGTGGACAGTCCGAACCAATCTCGAGATTAAAAACACGAATTTTATGCCATTTCCAATCAATTATATATATATTAGCTATGAAATGAAGTCAGCCGACACTTATGATATTTCGTATATAGTCGGCCGACACTTATGAAATTTCGTAGATTTTGGTAAAAAATAATGCCTGTGGACAGTCCGAACCAATCTCGAGATTAAAAACACGAATTTTATGCCATTTCCAATCAATTATATATATATTAGCTATGAAATGAAGTCAGCCGACACTTATGATATTTCCTATATAGTCATCCGACACTTATGAAATTTCGTAGATTTTAGTAAAAAATAATGCCTGTGGACAGTCCCAACCAATCTCGAGATTAAAAACACGAATTTTATGCCGTTTCCAATCAATTTTATATATATTAGCTATGAAATGAAGTCAGCCGACACTTATCATATTTCCTATATAGTCGGCCGACACTTATGAAATTCCGTAGATTTTGGTCAAAAATAATGCCTGTGGACAGTCCGAACCAATCTCGAGCTTAAAAACACGAATTGTATGCCGTTTTCGATCAATTAGCTGAATGGCAGCTATGAAATTTAGTCATCCGATACTTATGAAATTTCGTAGATTTTAGCAAAAAATAATGCCTGTGGACAGTCCGAACCAATCTCGAGATTAAAAACACGAATTTTATGCCATATCCAATCAATTATATATATATTAGCTATGAAATGAAGTCAGCCGACACCTATGATATTTCGTATATAGTCGGCCGACACTTATGAAATTTCGTAGATTTTGCTCAAAAATAATGCCTGTGGACAGTCCTAACCAATCTCGAGCTTAAAAACACGAATTGTATGCCGTTTTCGATCAATTAGCTAAATGGCAGCTATGAAATTTAGTCATCCGACACTTATGAAATTTCGTAGATTTTAGTAAAAAATAATGCCTGTGGACAGTCCGAACCAATCTCGAGATTAAAAACACGAATTTTATGCCATTTCCAATCAATTATATATATATTAGCTATGAAATGAAGTCAGCCGACACTTATGATATTTCGTATATAGTCGGCCGACACTTATGAAATTTCGTAGATTTTGGTCAAAAATAATGCCTGTGGACAGTCCGAACCAATCTCGAGATTAAAAACACGAATTTTATGCCATTTCCAATCAATTATATATATATTAGCTATGAAATGAAGTCAGCCGACACTTATGATATTTCGTATATAGTCGGCCGACACTTATGAAATTTCGTAGATTTTGGTAAAAAATAATGCCTGTGGACAGTCCCAACCAATCTCGAGATTAAAAACACGAATTTTATGCCGTTTCCAATCAATTATATATATATTAGCTATGAAATGAAGTCAGCCGACCCTTATGATATTTCGTATATAGTCGGCCGACACTTATGAAATTTCGTAGATTTTAGTAAAAAATAATGCCTGTGGACAGTCCGAACCAATCTCGAGATTAAAAACACGAATTTTATGCCATATCCAATCAATTATATATATATTAGCTATGAAATGAAGTCAGCCGACACCTATGATATTTCGTATATAGTCGGCCGACACTTATGAAATTTCGTAGATTTTGGTAAAAAATAATGCCTGTGGACAGTCCCAACCAATCTCGAGATTAAAAACACGAATTTTATGCCGTTTCCAATCAATTATATATATATTAGCTATGAAATGAAGTCAGCCGACACTTATGATATTTCCTATATAGTCGGCCGACACTTATGAAATTTCGTAGATTTTGGTCAAAAATAATGCCTGTGGACAGTCCTAACTAATCTCGAGCTTAAAAACACGAATTGTATGCCGTTTTCGATCAATTAGCTGAATGGCAGCTATGAAATTTAGTCATCCGACACTTATGAAATTTCGTAGATTTTAGTAAAAAATAATGCCTGTGGACAGTCCCAACCAATCTCGACATTAAAAACACGAATTTTATGCCGTTTCCAATCAATTATATATATATTAGCTATGAAATGAAGTCAGCCGACACTTATGATATTTCCTATATAGTCGGCCGACACTTATGAAATTTCGTAGATTTTGGTCAAAAATAATGCCTGTGGACAGTCCTAACTAATCTCGAGCTTAAAAACACGAATTGTATGCCGTTTTCGATCAATTAGCTGAATGGCAGCTATGAAATTTAGTCATCCGACACTTATGAAATTTCGTAGATTTTGGTAAAAAATAATGCCTGTGGACAGTCCCAACCAATCTCGAGATTAAAAACACGAATTTTATGCCGTTTCCAATCAATTTTATATATATTAGCTATGAAATGAAGTCAGCCGACACTTATGATATTTCCTATATAGTCGGCCGACACTTATGAAATTTCGTAGATTTTGCTCAAAAATAATGCCTGTGGACAGTCCTAACTAATCTCGAGCTTAAAAACACGAATTGTATGCCGTTTTCGATCAATTAGCTGAATGGCAGCTATGAAATTTAGTCATCCGACACTTATGAAATTTCGTAGATTTTAGTAAAAAATAATGCCTGTGGACAGTCCCAACCAATCTCGACATTAAAAACACGAATTTTATGCCATATCCAATCAATTATATATATATTAGCTATGAAATGAAGTCAGCCGACACCTATGATATTTCGTATATAGTCGGCCGACACTTATGAAATTTCGTAGATTTTGCTCAAAAATAATGCCTGTGGACAGTCCTAACCAATCTCGAGCTTAAAAACACGAATTGTATGCCGTTTTCGATCAATTAGCTGAATGGCAGCTATGAAATTTAGTCATCCGACACTTATGAAATTTCGTAGATTTTAGTAAAAAATAATGCCTGTGGACAGTCCCAACCAATCTCGACATTAAAAACACGAATTTTATGCCGTTTCCAATCAACTATATATATATTAGCTATGAAATGAAGTCAGCCGACACTTATGATATTTCCTATATAGTCGGCCGACACTTATGAAATTTCGTAGATTTTGCTAAAAAATAATGCCTGTGGACAGTCCTAACCAATCTCGAGCTTAAAAACACGAATTGTATGCCGTTTTCGATCAATTAGCTGAATGGCAGCTATGAAATTTAGTCATCCGACACTTATGAAATTTCGTAGATTTTGGTAAAAAATAATGCCTGTGGACAGTCCCAACCAATCTCGAGATTAAAAACACGAATTTTATGCCATATCCAATCAATTATATAAATATTAGCTATGAAATGAAGTCAGCCGACACCTATGATATTTCGTATATAGTCGGCCGACACTTATGAAATTTCGTAGATTTTGGTAAAAAATAATGCCTGTGGACAGTCCCAACCAATCTCGAGATTAAAAACACGAATTTTATGCCGTTTCCAATCAATTATATATATATTAGCTATGAAATGAAGTCAGCCGACACTTATGATATTTCCTATATAGTCGGCCGACACTTATGAAATTTCGTAGCTTTTGCTCAAAAATAATGCCTGTGGACAGTCCTAACCAATCTCGAGCTTAAAAACACGAATTGTATGCCGTTTTCGATCAATTAGCTGAATGGCAGCTATGAAATTTAGTCATCCGACACTTATGAAATTTCGTAGATTTTAGTAAAAAATAATGCCTGTGGACAGTCCCAACCAATCTCGACATTAAAAACACGAATTTTATGCCGTTTCCAATCAATTATATATATATTAGCTATGAAATGAAGTCAGCCGACACTTATGATATTTCCTATATAGTCGGCCGACACTTATGAAATTTCGTAGATTTTGGTAAAAAATAATGCCTGTGGACAGTCCCAACCAATCTCGAGATTAAAAACACGAATTTTATGCCGTTTCCAATCAATTATATATATATTAGCTATGAAATGAAGTCAGCCGACCCTTATGATATTTCGTATATAGTCGGCCGACACTTATGAAATTTCGTAGATTTTAGTAAAAAATAATGCCTGTGGACAGTCCGAACCAATCTCGAGATTAAAAACACGAATTTTATGCCATATCCAATCAATTATATATATATTAGCTATGAAATGAAGTCAGCCGACACCTATGATATTTCGTATATAGTCGGCCGACTCTTATGAAATTTCGTAGATTTTGGTAAAAAATAATGCCTGTGGACAGTCCCAACCAATCTCGAGATTAAAAACACGAATTTTATGCCGTTTCCAATCAATTATATATATATTAGCTATGAAATGAAGTCAGCCGACACTTATGATATTTCCTATATAGTCGGCCGACACTTATGAAATTTCGTAGATTTTGGTCAAAAATAATGCCTGTGGACAGTCCTAACTAATCTCGAGCTTAAAAACACGAATTGTATGCCGTTTTCGATCAATTAGCTGAATGGCAGCTATGAAATTTAGTCATCCGACACTTATGAAATTTCGTAGATTTTGGTAAAAAATAATGCCTGTGGACAGTCCCAACCAATCTCGAGATTAAAAACACGAATTTTATGCCGTTTCCAATCAATTTTATATATATTAGCTATGAAATGAAGTCAGCCGACACTTATGATATTTCCTATATAGTCGGCCGACACTTATGAAATTTCGTAGATTTTAGTAAAAAATAATGCCTGTGGACAGTCCCAACCAATCTCGACATTAAAAACACGAATTTTATGCCGTTTCCAATCAATTATATATATATTAGCTATGAAATGAAGTCAGCCGACACTTATGATATTTCCTATATAGTCGGCCGACACTTATGAAATTTCGTAGATTTTGGTCAAAAATAATGCCTGTGGACAGTCCTAACTAATCTCGAGCTTAAAAACACGAATTGTATGCCGTTTTCGATCAATTAGCTGAATGGCAGCTATGAAATTTAGTCATCCGACACTTATGAAATTTCGTAGATTTTGGTAAAAAATAATGCCTGTGGACAGTCCCAACCAATCTCGAGATTAAAAACACGAATTTTATGCCGTTTCCAATCAATTTTATATATATTAGCTATGAAATGAAGTCAGCCGACACTTATGATATTTCCTATATAGTCGGCCGACACTTATGAAATTTCGTAGATTTTAGTAAAAAATAATGCCTGTGGACAGTCCCAACCAATCTCGACATTAAAAACACGAATTTTATGCCGTTTCCAATCAATTATATATATATTAGCTATGAAATGAAGTCAGCCGACACTTATGATATTTCCTATATAGTCGGCCGACACTTATGAAATTTCGTAGATTTTGGTAAAAAATAATGCCTGTGGACAGTCCCAACCAATCTCGAGATTAAAAACACGAATTTTATGCCGTTTCCAATCAATTATATATATATTAGCTATGAAATGAAGTCAGCCGACCCTTATGATATTTCGTATATAGTCGGCCGACACTTATGAAATTTCGTAGATTTTAGTAAAAAATAATGCCTGTGGACAGTCCGAACCAATCTCGAGATTAAAAACACGAATTTTATGCCATATCCAATCAATTATATATATATTAGCTATGAAATGAAGTCAGCCGACACCTATGATATTTCGTATATAGTCGGCCGACACTTATGAAATTTCGTAGATTTTGGTAAAAAATAATGCCTGTGGACAGTCCCAACCAATCTCGAGATTAAAAACACGAATTTTATGCCGTTTCCAATCAATTATATATATATTAGCTATGAAATGAAGTCAGCCGACACTTATGATATTTCCTATATAGTCGGCCGACACTTATGAAATTTCGTAGATTTTGGTCAAAAATAATGCCTGTGGACAGTCCTAACTAATCTGGAGCTTAAAAACACGAATTGTATGCCGTTTTCGATCAATTAGCTGAATGGCAGCTATGAAATTTAGTCATCCGACACTTATGAAATTTCGTAGATTTTAGTAAAAAATAATGCCTGTGGACAGTCCCAACCAATCTCGACATTAAAAACACGAATTTTATGCCGTTTCCAATCAATTATATATATATTAGCTATGAAATGAAGTCAGCCGACACTTATGATATTTCCTATATAGTCGGCCGACACTTATGAAATTTCGTAGATTTTGGTCAAAAATAATGCCTGTGGACAGTCCTAACTAATCTCGAGCTTAAAAACACGAATTGTATGCCGTTTTCGATCAATTAGCTGAATGGCAGCTATGAAATTTAGTCATCCGACACTTATGAAATTTCGTAGATTTTGGTAAAAAATAATGCCTGTGGACAGTCCCAACCAATCTCGAGATTAAAAACACGAATTTTATGCCGTTTCCAATCAATTTTATATATATTAGCTATGAAATGAAGTCAGCCGACACTTATGATATTTCCTATATAGTCGGCCGACACTTATGAAATTTCGTAGATTTTGCTCAAAAATAATGCCTGTGGACAGTCCTAACTAATCTCGAGCTTAAAAACACGAATTGTATGCCGTTTTCGATCAATTAGCTGAATGGCAGCTATGAAATTTAGTCATCCGACACTTATGAAATTTCGTAGATTTTAGTAAAAAATAATGCCTGTGGACAGTCCCAACCAATCTCGACATTAAAAACACGAATTTTATGCCATATCCAATCAATTATATATATATTAGCTATGAAATGAAGTCAGCCGACACCTATGATATTTCGTATATAGTCGGCCGACACTTATGAAATTTCGTAGATTTTGCTCAAAAATAATGCCTGTGGACAGTCCTAACCAATCTCGAGCTTAAAAACACGAATTGTATGCCGTTTTCGATCAATTAGCTGAATGGCAGCTATGAAATTTAGTCATCCGACACTTATGAAATTTCGTAGATTTTGGTAAAAAATAATGCCTGTGGACAGTCCCAACCAATCTCGAGATTAAAAACACGAATTTTATGCCATATCCAATCAATTATATAAATATTAGCTATGAAATGAAGTCAGCCGACACCTATGATATTTCGTATATAGTCGGCCGACACTTATGAAATTTCGTAGATTTTGGTAAAAAATAATGCCTGTGGACAGTCCCAACCAATCTCGAGATTAAAAACACGAATTTTATGCCGTTTCCAATCAATTATATATATATTAGCTATGAAATGAAGTCAGCCGACACTTATGATATTTCCTATATAGTCGGCCGACACTTATGAAATTTCGTAGCTTTTGCTCAAAAATAATGCCTGTGGACAGTCCTAACCAATCTCGAGCTTAAAAACACGAATTGTATGCCGTTTTCGATCAATTAGCTGAATGGCAGCTATGAAATTTAGTCATCCGACACTTATGAAATTTCGTAGATTTTAGTAAAAAATAATGCCTGTGGACAGTCCCAACCAATCTCGACATTAAAAACACGAATTTTATGCCGTTTCCAATCAATTATATATATATTAGCTATGAAATGAAGTCAGCCGACCCTTATGATATTTCGTATATAGTCGGCCGACACTTATGAAATTTCGTAGATTTTAGTAAAAAATAATGCCTGTGGACAGTCCGAACCAATCTCGAGATTAAAAACACGAATTTTATGCCATATCCAATCAATTATATATATATTAGCTATGAAATGAAGTCAGCCGACACCTATGATATTTCGTATATAGTCGGCCGACACTTATGAAATTTCGTAGATTTTGGTCAAAAATAATGCCTGTGGACAGTCCTAACTAATCTCGAGCTTAAAAACACGAATTGTATGCCGTTTTCGATCAATTAGCTGAATGGCAGCTATGAAATTTAGTCATCCGACACTTATGAAATTTCGTAGATTTTAGTAAAAAATAATGCCTGTGGACAGTCCCAACCAATCTCGACATTAAAAACACGAATTTTATGCCGTTTCCAATCAATTATATATATATTAGCTATGAAATGAAGTCAGCCGACACTTATGATATTTCCTATATAGTCGGCCGACACTTATGAAATTTCGTAGATTTTAGTAAAAAATAATGCCTGTGGACAGTCCCAACCAATCTCGAGATTAAAAACACGAATTTTATGCCGTTTCCAATCAATTATATATATATTAGCTATGAAATGAAGTCAGCCGACACTTATGATATTTCCTATATAGTCGGCCGACACTTATGAAATTTCGTAGATTTTGGTCAAAAATAATGCCTGTGGACAGTCCTAACTAATCTCGAGCTTAAAAACACGAATTGTATGCCGTTTTCGATCAATTAGCTGAATGGCAGCTATGAAATTTAGTCATCCGACACTTATGAAATTTCGTAGATTTTAGTAAAAAATAATGCCTGTGGACAGTCCCAACCAATCTCGACATTAAAAACACGAATTTTATGCCGTTTCCAATCAATTATATATATATTAGCTATGAAATGAAGTCAGCCGACACTTATGATATTTCCTATATAGTCGGCCGACACTTATGAAATTTCGTAGATTTTGGTCAAAAATAATGCCTGTGGACAGTCCTAACTAATCTCGAGCTTAAAAACACGAATTGTATGCCGTTTTCGATCAATTAGCTGAATGGCAGCTATGAAATTTAGTCATCCGACACTTATGAAATTTCGTAGATTTTGGTAAAAAATAATGCCTGTGGACAGTCCCAACCAATCTCGAGATTAAAAACACGAATTTTATGCCGTTTCCAATCAATTTTATATATATTAGCTATGAAATGAAGTCAGCCGACACTTATGATATTTCCTATATAGTCGGCCGACACTTATGAAATTTCGTAGATTTTGCTCAAAAATAATGCCTGTGGACAGTCCTAACTAATCTCGAGCTTAAAAACACGAATTGTATGCCGTTTTCGATCAATTAGCTGAATGGCAGCTATGAAATTTAGTCATCCGACACTTATGAAATTTCGTAGATTTTAGTAAAAAATAATGCCTGTGGACAGTCCCAACCAATCTCGACATTAAAAACACGAATTTTATGCCATATCCAATCAATTATATATATATTAGCTATGAAATGAAGTCAGCCGACACCTATGATATTTCGTATATAGTCGGCCGACACTTATGAAATTTCGTAGATTTTGCTCAAAAATAATGCCTGTGGACAGTCCTAACCAATCTCGAGCTTAAAAACACGAATTGTATGCCGTTTTCGATCAATTAGCTGAATGGCAGCTATGAAATTTAGTCATCCGACACTTATGAAATTTCGTAGATTTTAGTAAAAAATAATGCCTGTGGACAGTCCCAACCAATCTCGACATTAAAAACACGAATTTTATGCCGTTTCCAATCAACTATATATATATTAGCTATGAAATGAAGTCAGCCGACACTTATGATATTTCCTATATAGTCGGCCGACACTTATGAAATTTCGTAGATTTTGCTCAAAAATAATGCCTGTGGACAGTCCTAACCAATCTCGAGCTTAAAAACACGAATTGTATGCCGTTTTCGATCAATTAGCTGAATGGCAGCTATGAAATTTAGTCATCCGACACTTATGAAATTTCGTAGATTTTGGTAAAAAATAATGCCTGTGGACAGTCCCAACCAATCTCGAGATTAAAAACACGAATTTTATGCCATATCCAATCAATTATATAAATATTAGCTATGAAATGAAGTCAGCCGACACCTATGATATTTCGTATATAGTCGGCCGACACTTATGAAATTTCGTAGATTTTGGTAAAAAATAATGCCTGTGGACAGTCCCAACCAATCTCGAGATTAAAAACACGAATTTTATGCCGTTTCCAATCAATTATATATATATTAGCTATGAAATGAAGTCAGCCGACACTTATGATATTTCCTATATAGTCGGCCGACACTTATGAAATTTCGTAGCTTTTGCTCAAAAATAATGCCTGTGGACAGTCCTAACCAATCTCGAGCTTAAAAACACGAATTGTATGCCGTTTTCGATCAATTAGCTGAATGGCAGCTATGAAATTTAGTCATCCGACACTTATGAAATTTCGTAGATTTTAGTAAAAAATAATGCCTGTGGACAGTCCCAACCAATCTCGACATTAAAAACACGAATTTTATGCCGTTTCCAATCAATTATATATATATTAGCTATGAAATGAAGTCAGCCGACACTTATGATATTTCCTATATAGTCGGCCGACACTTATGAAATTTCGTAGATTTTGGTAAAAAATAATGCCTGTGGACAGTCCCAACCAATCTCGAGATTAAAAACACGAATTTTATGCCGTTTCCAATCAATTATATATATATTAGCTATGAAATGAAGTCAGCCGACCCTTATGATATTTCGTATATAGTCGGCCGACACTTATGAAATTTCGTAGATTTTAGTAAAAAATAATGCCTGTGGACAGTCCGAACCAATCTCGAGATTAAAAACACGAATTTTATGCCATATCCAATCAATTATATATATATTAGCTATGAAATGAAGTCAGCCGACACCTATGATATTTCGTATATAGTCGGCCGACTCTTATGAAATTTCGTAGATTTTGGTAAAAAATAATGCCTGTGGACAGTCCCAACCAATCTCGAGATTAAAAACACGAATTTTATGCCGTTTCCAATCAATTATATATATATTAGCTATGAAATGAAGTCAGCCGACACTTATGATATTTCCTATATAGTCGGCCGACACTTATGAAATTTCGTAGATTTTGGTCAAAAATAATGCCTGTGGACAGTCCTAACTAATCTCGAGCTTAAAAACACGAATTGTATGCCGTTTTCGATCAATTAGCTGAATGGCAGCTATGAAATTTAGTCATCCGACACTTATGAAATTTCGTAGATTTTGGTAAAAAATAATGCCTGTGGACAGTCCCAACCAATCTCGAGATTAAAAACACGAATTTTATGCCGTTTCCAATCAATTTTATATATATTAGCTATGAAATGAAGTCAGCCGACACCTATGATATTTCGTATATAGTCGGCCGACACTTATGAAATTTCGTAGATTTTGCTCAAAAATAATGCCTGTGGACAGTCCTAACCAATCTCGAGCTTAAAAACACGAATTGTATGCCGTTTTCGATCAATTAGCTGAATGGCAGCTATGAAATTTAGTCATCCGACACTTATGAAATTTCGTAGATTTTAGTAAAAAATAATGCCTGTGGACAGTCCCAACCAATCTCGACATTAAAAACACGAATTTTATGCCGTTTCCAATCAACTATATATATATTAGCTATGAAATGAAGTCAGCCGACACTTATGATATTTCCTATATAGTCGGCCGACACTTATGAAATTTCGTAGATTTTGCTCAAAAATAATGCCTGTGGACAGTCCTAACCAATCTCGAGCTTAAAAACACGAATTGTATGCCGTTTTCGATCAATTAGCTGAATGGCAGCTATGAAATTTAGTCATCCGACACTTATGAAATTTCGTAGATTTTGGTAAAAAATAATGCCTGTGGACAGTCCCAACCAATCTCGAGATTAAAAACACGAATTTTATGCCATATCCAATCAATTATATAAATATTAGCTATGAAATGAAGTCAGCCGACACCTATGATATTTCGTATATAGTCGGCCGACACTTATGAAATTTCGTAGATTTTGGTAAAAAATAATGCCTGTGGACAGTCCCAACCAATCTCGAGATTAAAAACACGAATTTTATGCCGTTTCCAATCAATTATATATATATTAGCTATGAAATGAAGTCAGCCGACACTTATGATATTTCCTATATAGTCGGCCGACACTTATGAAATTTCGTAGCTTTTGCTCAAAAATAATGCCTGTGGACAGTCCTAACCAATCTCGAGCTTAAAAACACGAATTGTATGCCGTTTTCGATCAATTAGCTGAATGGCAGCTATGAAATTTAGTCATCCGACACTTATGAAATTTCGTAGATTTTAGTAAAAAATAATGCCTGTGGACAGTCCCAACCAATCTCGACATTAAAAACACGAATTTTATGCCGTTTCCAATCAATTATATATATATTAGCTATGAAATGAAGTCAGCCGACACTTATGATATTTCCTATATAGTCGGCCGACACTTATGAAATTTCGTAGATTTTGGTAAAAAATAATGCCTGTGGACAGTCCCAACCAATCTCGAGATTAAAAACACGAATTTTATGCCGTTTCCAATCAATTATATATATATTAGCTATGAAATGAAGTCAGCCGACCCTTATGATATTTCGTATATAGTCGGCCGACACTTATGAAATTTCGTAGATTTTAGTAAAAAATAATGCCTGTGGACAGTCCGAACCAATCTCGAGATTAAAAACACGAATTTTATGCCATATCCAATCAATTATATATATATTAGCTATGAAATGAAGTCAGCCGACACCTATGATATTTCGTATATAGTCGGCCGACACTTATGAAATTTCGTAGATTTTGGTAAAAAATAATGCCTGTGGACAGTCCCAACCAATCTCGAGATTAAAAACACGAATTTTATGCCGTTTCCAATCAATTATATATATATTAGCTATGAAATGAAGTCAGCCGACACTTATGATATTTCCTATATAGTCGGCCGACACTTATGAAATTTCGTAGATTTTGGTCAAAAATAATGCCTGTGGACAGTCCTAACTAATCTCGAGCTTAAAAACACGAATTGTATGCCGTTTTCGATCAATTAGCTGAATGGCAGCTATGAAATTTAGTCATCCGACACTTATGAAATTTCGTAGATTTTAGTAAAAAATAATGCCTGTGGACAGTCCCAACCAATCTCGACATTAAAAACACGAATTTTATGCCGTTTCCAATCAATTATATATATATTAGCTATGAAATGAAGTCAGCCGACACTTATGATATTTCCTATATAGTCGGCCGACACTTATGAAATTTCGTAGATTTTGGTCAAAAATAATGCCTGTGGACAGTCCTAACTAATCTCGAGCTTAAAAACACGAATTGTATGCCGTTTTCGATCAATTAGCTGAATGGCAGCTATGAAATTTAGTCATCCGACACTTATGAAATTTCGTAGATTTTGGTAAAAAATAATGCCTGTGGACAGTCCCAACCAATCTCGAGATTAAAAACACGAATTTTATGCCGTTTCCAATCAATTTTATATATATTAGCTATGAAATGAAGTCAGCCGACACTTATGATATTTCCTATATAGTCGGCCGACACTTATGAAATTTCGTAGATTTTGCTCAAAAATAATGCCTGTGGACAGTCCTAACTAATCTCGAGCTTAAAAACACGAATTGTATGCCGTTTTCGATCAATTAGCTGAATGGCAGCTATGAAATTTAGTCATCCGACACTTATGAAATTTCGTAGATTTTAGTAAAAAATAATGCCTGTGGACAGTCCCAACCAATCTCGAGATTAAAAACACGAATTTTATGCCGTTTCCAATCAATTTTATATATATTAGCTATGAAATGAAGTCAGCCGACACCTATGATATTTCGTATATAGTCGGCCGACACTTATGAAATTTCGTAGATTTTGCTCAAAAATAATGCCTGTGGACAGTCCTAACCAATCTCGAGCTTAAAAACACGAATTGTATGCCGTTTTCGATCAATTAGCTGAATGGCAGCTATGAAATTTAGTCATCCGACACTTATGAAATTTCGTAGATTTTGGTAAAAAATAATGCCTGTGGACAGTCCCAACCAATCTCGAGATTAAAAACACGAATTTTATGCCATATCCAATCAATTATATAAATATTAGCTATGAAATGAAGTCAGCCGACACCTATGATATTTCGTATATAGTCGGCCGACACTTATGAAATTTCGTAGATTTTGGTAAAAAATAATGCCTGTGGACAGTCCCAACCAATCTCGAGATTAAAAACACGAATTTTATGCCGTTTCCAATCAATTATATATATATTAGCTATGAAATGAAGTCAGCCGACACTTATGATATTTCCTATATAGTCGGCCGACACTTATGAAATTTCGTAGCTTTTGCTCAAAAATAATGCCTGTGGACAGTCCTAACCAATCTCGAGCTTAAAAACACGAATTGTATGCCGTTTTCGATCAATTAGCTGAATGGCAGCTATGAAATTTAGTCATCCGACACTTATGAAATTTCGTAGATTTTAGTAAAAAATAATGCCTGTGGACAGTCCCAACCAATCTCGACATTAAAAACACGAATTTTATGCCGTTTCCAATCAATTATATATATATTAGCTATGAAATGAAGTCAGCCGACACTTATGATATTTCCTATATAGTCGGCCGACACTTATGAAATTTCGTAGATTTTGGTCAAAAATAATGCCTGTGGACAGTCCTAACTAATCTCGAGCTTAAAAACACGAATTGTATGCCGTTTTCGATCAATTAGCTGAATGGCAGCTATGAAATTTAGTCATCCGACACTTATGAAATTTCGTAGATTTTGGTAAAAAATAATGCCTGTGGACAGTCCCAACCAATCTCGAGATTAAAAACACAAATTTTATGCCGTTTCCAATCAATTTTATATATATTAGCTATGAAATGAAGTCAGCCGACACTTATGATATTTCCTATATAGTCGGCCGACACTTATGAAATTTCGTAGATTTTAGTAAAAAATAATGCCTGTGGACAGTCCCAACCAATCTCGACATTAAAAACACGAATTTTATGCCGTTTCCAATCAATTATATATATATTAGCTATGAAATGAAGTCAGCCGACACTTATGATATTTCCTATATAGTCGGCCGACACTTATGAAATTTCGTAGATTTTGGTAAAAAATAATGCCTGTGGACAGTCCCAACCAATCTCGAGATTAAAAACACGAATTTTATGCCGTTTCCAATCAATTATATATATATTAGCTATGAAATGAAGTCAGCCGACCCTTATGATATTTCGTATATAGTCGGCCGACACTTATGAAATTTCGTAGATTTTAGTAAAAAATAATGCCTGTGGACAGTCCGAACCAATCTCGAGATTAAAAACACGAATTTTATGCCATATCCAATCAATTATATATATATTAGCTATGAAATGAAGTCAGCCGACACCTATGATATTTCGTATATAGTCGGCCGACACTTATGAAATTTCGTAGATTTTGGTAAAAAATAATGCCTGTGGACAGTCCCAACCAATCTCGAGATTAAAAACACGAATTTTATGCCGTTTCCAATCAATTATATATATATTAGCTATGAAATGAAGTCAGCCGACACTTATGATATTTCCTATATAGTCGGCCGACACTTATGAAATTTCGTAGCTTTTGCTCAAAAATAATGCCTGTGGACAGTCCTAACCAATCTCGAGCTTAAAAACACGAATTGTATGCCGTTTTCGATCAATTAGCTGAATGGCAGCTATGAAATTTAGTCATCCGACACTTATGAAATTTCGTAGATTTTAGTAAAAAATAATGCCTGTGGACAGTCCCAACCAATCTCGACATTAAAAACACGAATTTTATGCCGTTTCCAATCAATTATATATATATTAGCTATGAAATGAAGTCAGCCGACACTTATGATATTTCCTATATAGTCGGCCGACACTTATGAAATTTCGTAGATTTTGGTCAAAAATAATGCCTGTGGACAGTCCTAACTAATCTCGAGCTTAAAAACACGAATTGTATGCCGTTTTCGATCAATTAGCTGAATGGCAGCTATGAAATTTAGTCATCCGACACTTATGAAATTTCGTAGATTTTGGTAAAAAATAATGCCTGTGGACAGTCCCAACCAATCTCGAGATTAAAAACACAAATTTTATGCCGTTTCCAATCAATTTTATATATATTAGCTATGAAATGAAGTCAGCCGACACTTATGATATTTCCTATATAGTCGGCCGACACTTATGAAATTTCGTAGATTTTAGTAAAAAATAATGCCTGTGGACAGTCCCAACCAATCTCGACATTAAAAACACGAATTTTATGCCGTTTCCAATCAATTATATATATATTAGCTATGAAATGAAGTCAGCCGACACTTATGATATTTCCTATATAGTCGGCCGACACTTATGAAATTTCGTAGATTTTGGTAAAAAATAATGCCTGTGGACAGTCCCAACCAATCTCGAGATTAAAAACACGAATTTTATGCCGTTTCCAATCAATTATATATATATTAGCTATGAAATGAAGTCAGCCGACCCTTATGATATTTCGTATATAGTCGGCCGACACTTATGAAATTTCGTAGATTTTAGTAAAAAATAATGCCTGTGGACAGTCCGAACCAATCTCGAGATTAAAAACACGAATTTTATGCCATATCCAATCAATTATATATATATTAGCTATGAAATGAAGTCAGCCGACACCTATGATATTTCGTATATAGTCGGCCGACACTTATGAAATTTCGTAGATTTTGGTAAAAAATAATGCCTGTGGACAGTCCCAACCAATCTCGAGATTAAAAACACGAATTTTATGCCGTTTCCAATCAATTATATATATATTAGCTATGAAATGAAGTCAGCCGACACTTATGATATTTCCTATATAGTCGGCCGACACTTATGAAATTTCGTAGATTTTGGTCAAAAATAATGCCTGTGGACAGTCCTAACTAATCTCGAGCTTAAAAACACGAATTGTATGCCGTTTTCGATCAATTAGCTGAATGGCAGCTATGAAATTTAGTCATCCGACACTTATGAAATTTCGTAGATTTTAGTAAAAAATAATGCCTGTGGACAGTCCCAACCAATCTCGACATTAAAAACACGAATTTTATGCCGTTTCCAATCAATTTTATATATATTAGCTATGAAATGAAGTCAGCCGACACTTATGATATTTCCTATATAGTCGGCCGACACTTATGAAATTTCGTAGATTTTGCTCAAAAATAATGCCTGTGGACAGTCCTAACTAATCTCGAGCTTAAAAACACGAATTGTATGCCGTTTTCGATCAATTAGCTGAATGGCAGCTATGAAATTTAGTCATCCGACACTTATGAAATTTCGTAGATTTTAGTAAAAAATAATGCCTGTGGACAGTCCCAACCAATCTCGAGATTAAAAACACGAATTTTATGCCGTTTCCAATCAATTTTATATATATTAGCTATGAAATGAAGTCAGCCGACACCTATGATATTTCGTATATAGTCGGCCGACACTTATGAAATTTCGTAGATTTTGCTCAAAAATAATGCCTGTGGACAGTCCTAACCAATCTCGAGCTTAAAAACACGAATTGTATGCCGTTTTCGATCAATTAGCTGAATGGCAGCTATGAAATTTAGTCATCCGACACTTATGAAATTTCGTAGATTTTGGTAAAAAATAATGCCTGTGGACAGTCCCAACCAATCTCGAGATTAAAAACACGAATTTTATGCCATATCCAATCAATTATATAAATATTAGCTATGAAATGAAGTCAGCCGACACCTATGATATTTCGTATATAGTCGGCCGACACTTATGAA
>JAWNPJ010000023.1:0-193393 GCA_035047585.1 Drosophila monieri
CAGATTTATGGAGCACCATGTCAGTGCTGGTGTGTTTAACTCTAGCGGAGAGCCCTTAGCTTGGTGTCTGAGGTAATGTACTTATATTTGTAATGAAAAATATTTTTAATATATTTTTTTTCTATAGATCTCCCCATGGCACCCTGGGGAACTTGCATGTCTTATCCGATCATCGAAGAAAGGGCTTGGGGTCTATGGTTGTGCGATTTATGGCCAAGGAAATTTTGAAAACTGGCTCTGAGGTTTTGGCCACAGTGGTGTTGGAAAATAAAAGTAGCCGAAACATGTTTGAAAAAATGGGGTTTAGGCCCATTAATACACTATATTGGGCAGAAATCCCATGAATTTTATAATTTAGAAAAATATATTATTTTGAAGTTTATCAATAATTTTTTATTCAATATTTTTTTCGAAATCTAAAGGGGCTATAAGTAGTACACCTCTACTCTATTTATTGCTTTTAATAAATTTCAACTAATTCATTATCTCGTACTCTTGAATTTTACTCTAATGAATTTTCTCTTAAATCTTAAAGAATGAAAATCATTTCTCTTTATTTGTTTTTAGTTTTCATGATCAGTCTTCGATTGGCATTTGTAAAGGGAGGTAGTCGTTATGTCTGAGGAGGATTTATTAATTGAGGTTCCCCGCAGCGAATGGGCAAAGTTAAGGACTCTATATGCCCACAAGGATAGCGATCCTCAGGGTTATCCTTGCATCAATAATTTCATCAGCTGGGTGGAACAAGAACCCACTATACAAGCAAAAATCTTATCTCTAAATGGCGACTGGCAACAAGACGGCACATTTTTATTAACTGTAAGCAGTACCACATTATTTTCAGAGTCGGCAAAAATTTGAATAAATAATTCCCACAATTCAGTTGGACTTGGATATTGGCATCAAGCATCTCTATTTCAACACACTCTCTGATAATTTTGACCGTGTGACGAGAGCTATAGAGTGCTTAAAAAACATAGAGAAAGAGTATCTATTCTTCGGATTTTGTTCACGTCTGAAGCCAGTAGTCGAAACGATTTCCAAAAAATATTACATTAAGGAGCTAAATATTGTGGACACTGTTTGGTATCAAGTCGACCAAGATCTGATAGATACATTCAAAATTGAGTAAGTTTTAGATACTTTTTTAAGCCATTTAAAATAAATTTTCGTTTAGAGCCCCCACTGGCATTACTCTATCCAACCTGAGAGTGGAAGATGCTGAAACTATTAATGAAATTTGGCCTCATCGAACTGATAAGTCGGTGAACTTTGTGCGAACTCTCATAAAATATAATGTTAATGTTGGAGCTTATGATGATAATGGAAAATTGGTTGCCTGGTGCTTGAGGTGGGTTCTTGGAAACTAGAACTATATATTTATATATCATATTACTTTTCAGGTTACCCATTGGTTCCTTGGGCTTACTGCAAGTTCTTGACACCCATAAACGTCTGGGTCTGGGAAGTTTACTGGTACGATCCATGGCCATCAAAATATCCGCCTTGGGAGATCAAGTTCTGGCTCCAGTGGTTACTAAAAACATTCCCTCCCGGAGTATGTTTGAAAAGATCGGTTTCCGGCCCATTGATACCATCTATTGGGCCGATTAAGGAAAGAAATTCCTAAGCATAATACTATTAAAATTTATAATAAATGAAATGAATCAGCAAACATTTTTTTAATGGCTTTACTTTTTTAAGGGATTTTAATTATAATCATAGCGTGACAATTTTTATTAAAATATCATTTTGTTAATCAATTGCTTAAATCTTCAATTAGATAGCTAATGAGATTTTAATAACTATTTTTTTAACTATAACAAAATGTTATTTTTCAGTTTTTTTTATGTGTTATTCTCCTTTTATTCGAATTTTAAAATTATAGTCACGTTTAGCTTTTATTTATTAACTTTATGAAACGTGTGACAGAATCGCTCTTTGTTTTTAAGTTGTCACAGCCTTTCAATTTCCGGATAAGATGATTTCAGATGCACCCAGTTAAAAATATTATTAAATTTATACAAAAATTTAACAACCTGCAAAGGGCCTTTGTGTCACGATTCCCAAACACATTGGGATGCAAAGTCAGGCTTCCTTTGAAGTCTTACGGATGTTTGAAATGACTTCATTTGAGTCATATAAAGTCATTAGCATTTCTTAAAGTTCTTAAGGAAAAAGACTAACAATCCTATGGGTAATCCCCAGTTTTATCATAGTACAAAAGTGCCAACAAGCTCTGACTTTCCAATGACAAAGCGCTAGAATACGCATCTAACATAAATAATATAGTGGGGAGCTTAGAAATATTTCAAATAGGTTCTCGCCGGGTCTGGAACGACACGATTGAGAGATGTTGAAAAAGTGAGAAAAAAAGCTCAAGCACCAACGTCATAAGTCGAGTGAATTCGGAGAGAAACCTGAATGGGATTCCATAATGTGGTTTTGAAGAAAATCAACACAAAAAGTTCCTACTTACCAATCAATAATAACAAGTGCAGAATATCATTTTTGCATCATTGTAAACAAACACGGGGCATTACCGATGACTCGACTTCGAAGAGCTCTCCGGGATCAGCTGAGTACTAGAGGAATTCCGGAGCAAAAACACTCCTCCGAGCTATGGAGCTCGGTTTTGCTTGATAACGAGTTTGCGATTCCAGTTTTAAAAAGATGCGCACTGAGCGCCATCAGCTCAGTCTGGCTTTAACAATCCAAACGACCACATCGCGCTTCGTTTAAAATTATATATACAAAAAAAAAAATAGAAGAAATAATCTATATATAGAATAAATATATTATAGTGCTGTGTGTGTAAAAGATTAAAATTGAATATTTAGAAAATGTGGCGCTTAATTGTGGCATCAATGATGATAAGTGCGGTTTGCTGTGAGACTGAGCTTTGGCGGACAGATTTGAGGTCGCCCGAAACTATGGCCTATATAGATCGAATTGGTCAAGAATGGAGAGAGCAACAGCAGCAATATCAGTTAAAGCAACAAGAGAAACAGAAAGAACAACAGATACTACAGCAACAGCAGCAGCAACAGCAACCAAATCAATTTTTTAAGGAACCACCAACTGTTTTATTACCAACACTGCCTCCCCTTTCCTCTCCCGGACTTGTCAATGGCCTTGGCAATAAAATCGACCCAGTAGTGGCCCGCATCGAGCCTCCTAGTGCCATAAGTAATCCATTTCCGGCTTCAAATTACGGCTATGGGCAATCACGTGTGGATCCAGTCACCTCGGATGCAATAGCGAATAGTGTCCTGCACTTTGCCAACGAATTGGGCAAACACTTGAACCACAAGAAAACGGAGATCTTCTCGCCACTGAGCATCGTCAATTCCCTGGCACTTTTATATTTGGGCGCCAAGGGTGTTAGTCACGAGCAGTTGTCCTATGTTTTTGATAAAGCGGATCCCAGTAAGTTTCATGAGCAGTTTGGATTAATGCTCAAGGATTTGCAGCAACCGACGAGGGAGCTGGTGTCCGAGGGGCGACCTCTGGTGAACTGGAGGGCTGTCAACGGAATGCGAGCCAATCGCCGGGCCCAGAGGCCAGGAGCCCATGAGGTGCACCTGGCAAATGGAATATTCACCCAGAGCGGCTACTCGCTCAACCCTGACTACAGGTGAGTGCCGCCGCTGTGGATAATTGAACGCAAACTGGATCCGAAGCGAGATCAGGTTGGGATGGGCGCTGGGAAAAGCCACATGATTATAGGTTGCCTTGAGGTTCTACACGGTAAAAAAAATGTCCAATCATTTTTAACCTAAAGAACTAGGATTTACAATTGTGGTTTAGGGGTTTAATTGATGAACTATTACTATTACTGAACTTAAATAAGATTTAAGAGGTTGGGGTAGGTAGTTTAGTAATATTATTATTATTTTAAATCCCAGTGCACAATGAATTCTTAAATAAACCTCAAAGTTACAATGTTTACTAGTTAATAAGGAAACAAATGCTAATTATATATTCACATATTTTTTTTGTTTGAGAATTTCCCCATGAGATGGCTAGAGTGGGAAATATTTCTAAAAAAAAAAAAAAACAACATGAGACCTTTTGCATTTCCCATTGCAATTTCAGAGAAATTTTGCGGTTAATTTTATTAAAAAGATTTAATACGACCGGAACTTGAACTGATTATAAGATAAGAAAGTATTTTTTTTTTCATTATAAATTAATGAGGTTGGAAAGTGATGAATCAAAGTTATATAATGCAAAGTTAACTGGTTTTTAAGGAAAGTAACATTTTTATGACAATTTTTTTTTTTAATATCTATAATCGACAAGCCTTTAATAATATCTCTAAATACATGTTTTAAGCATGACGCATCTGACCCACCCATAGAAATCAATTGTTCCCAATGATCTTGATCCACTTTGCATACCCGATGATGTTTGCATACTAATATTTAATATGTAACACTTTGTTTTCTTGTTTACTTATTTTCTTTATTTTTTTTTTGCAATTTCAGACAAGCTGCTGCTGAGGTATATGGATCGGAAATACAGACCCAGAACTTTGAGCGAAGTCCTGCAGAATCCCGGTACAACATTAACAAATGGGTGGCGAGACATACCAATAACCACATTGAGAATATTATTTCGAGCCAAATTCCACAGAGCACCAAGATGATCTTGGCCAACGCCTTGTACTTTAAGGCCTTCTGGGAAACGGACTTCATAGAAACGGCCACCAGGGTGGATAACTTTTATCCGAACGGCGAGGGCACTCAGCCGGTGGTGCGCGTTAAGATGATGGCAACTGGAGGCAACTTCCCCTACCACGAGGATCACCAGCTGGGCTGCAGGATCATCGGACTTTCCTACAGAGGCAACCTGAGCACCATGTACATTATCCAGCCACTGCAATCCTCCCAGCAGCAACTGTTGGCCCTGCAAGGGAAGTTGAGTGCGGGAGTGATCGAAGATCTCATTGGAAAAATGTACAGAAGATCGGCTCTGGTGGCATTCCCCAAACTGCATCTTACGGAGTCCGTTAATCTGAAGACCATTCTTCAAAATATGGGCCTGGGTGGCATTTTCAGTGCCGTTCAAAATGATCTCTCCCTGATTGCCACACGAGAGCCCGCGGCGAAAAATGTCTATGGTGGCAATAGTCTTCAGAATCTGGAGGCACAGCGAAACGCCGCCGGAGCAGGAGGACGCTCCGATCTGTTAGTGGACGATATTGTCCACAAAGTGGATTTCACGGTCAATGAGCAGGGTACAGAGGCGGCGGCGGCCACGGTCACGTACCTAAAGAAATCCGGCCCGGATGTGCTCTTCCGGGGCGATACGCCATTCATGGTCATTGTGCGCCACGATCCCACCAAGCTGGTGCTTTTCTACGGGCTCATCAACCAGCCACCCGCAGATGATGGTTACTCGAAAAGTAGAACCTAAGTTCGTTGACTTTTAGTTAGGAATCTATGATATCATTTAAAATGATGCTAAACAATAAATTAAATATAATTTTAAGACCATAAAAGCTTTGTTTACGTGCTATATTGGGGAGACTTTTATTTACTTTCAAATTTTAAAGACTATTGGTAAAAAATCATTTTAAATTGGTTTTACCATTTAGATAAAATACATTTTTCAAATTCGATTTCAATTTGAAAGTTTTATCTGTTAACTTTTTGGCACTTAACAGAGTCTGTTAGGTTAACAGCTTATGTTAACAAGTCCATCGCTAAGTCGAATACAACTCTGACCGGCGATAACAAAATAGCAAAGACATGCACCGCAACAGCTGATTTTAGTGTTTATTTTTTATTAACTCGTTTTAAAGAGTCATCTTAGTTAAACCTTAAAGAAAAATACATTCCGGCACCTGACAATGATAGCTTTACCAGATTCAGACAGCGAGGATGAGCTGCCACCCGGCTGGGAAGAGCGTGCCACCGACGACGGCACCGTTTGCTATGTCAAGTATGGAAAATATACACTCCCATGAAAATCATAATTTAAACCCTAATTTCGTCTTTAGCCAACAAAGTAAGACTTCCCAATGGACCCACCCACGTACAGGTCGCTCAAAAAGAATCACCGGTGAACTTCCTATTGGATGGGAAAAGTATTACGACGAGCAGAGTCGCCGATTTATGTTCCTCAATAAGGAAACGCAGCAAAGGACGAATGTGGATCCCCGGCTAGCGTTCGCTGTGGAAGAGCCGACTCAGGATGTGACCCGAGTAAGGCAAAGGTTCGACTCCTGCTCCACGGCTCTCCAAGTCCTTCACGGCAAGGATTTGCACGGCCGCATTGCCCTCATTACTGGTGCTAATTGCGGGATTGGCTTTGAAACGGCTCGCTCGTTGGCCCAACATGGCTGCGAGATAATCTTTGCCTGCAGGAATAGGGACTCGGCAGAGGCAGCCATCGAAAGGATTGCCCAGGAGCGACCGGCAGCTCGTTCGCGATGTCGTTTCGTGGCTTTGGACTTGAGTTCCTTGCGCTCAGTGAAGAAGTTTGTCACGGAGATCAAAGAAAGTGTGAGGTGCTGTCTCGAATCTAAGCTCATGGGTCAGCCTCATTAATATTTATTTTAAAAATTTGTTTCTCTCAACCAGTCACATTGATTACCTAATTCTAAATGCGGGCGTTTTTGCCTTGCCGTATACAAAAACAGAGGATGGTCTGGAAACCACATTCCAGGTCGCGCACCTGTCGCATTTCTACCTGACATTGCAACTGGAGACTTTATTTGATTACAAAACACGGATTGTGGTGCTGTCATCCGAGTCGCATAGGTAAGTGGGAATTTGAGTACTTTATCACGTAAATAGAACAGGAATATAGTAACGAACTGGTCTTATATCCATAGAGGTGTAGGGATAATAATAAATAAAACATTTAACATTTATTTTCTTTTCGATACAAAATTTTAAATCATTTATCTTAAGGATGTACATTGAAAAATAAATTTTATGAAATATTTAATACAGGTTCATGTGTTCCATTTTTTATGGCCTGCACTGTAAAGCTGGTTTCAAGTTGAAGTTTTTGTAGTTTGCCGGCAAGAGATTTAAATTTATTTAATTCTACATTTAATCACTTAATTCTTATCATCTTTTTATTAAAATCTGTAGCCTTTATTCCATTAATGAGAATATGGGTCACATCTTAATTAAAATGATTTGTTTCCTGAACAAATTTACTAAAAAGCCCACTAAAGATTTAAAAATATGATTAAAAAATATTTAGTACAGGGTAAATCTTAGTCGATACCTATAAGTTCAGCTGTGTGTCTAGCATTCCAAGTTGTCGTCTTTTATTTTGGCGAGTTGATTGCACTTTCATGCCTCCGCATTTTGGACTTTGGACCGACCCGTTTCGTTTCGCACTTTGGGGCCAGGCCAAACTATTCATAGATTCATAGACAGAAATAAAGTTTTGTCGGCTAGTGTAGTGTTTTTCATAATAGTTTTTTGTTTTTCCACAGTCTCGTGTTTTATTTACAATCGAGATTTTGTTTGTTTTCAGTTCAAGGCGAAACGCAATCGAACCCAGCTTGGGGAAATATGGTTTCTTTTCCCAGATCCAACTTCTTTGTTTACATTTCCATCTGCAAACTCTTTTGTAAATAAAGTATATATAATAAAAATATAATGGTGACTCTGAAACAGCTGTGATTGTATTATCAGAAGCTCAAAGCCCCCACTTCCATAGCACCCTCGCCTCGCCTTGAACGCTCGTACATAAAAATTATAGGATCGCCCTCACGTGCAAGCATGTAAACACAGTGGTGTTGGGTTATTTTTAGCTGAATATAAAAATTATTACTTAAATTAGGATTAAAATAAGTTAAATTGTTTATTTTATTGCAACAAAAAATCTATAAAGTTGTATAAACATTTTAATTGCCATTATTTTTGAAAGTTATTTATTTCAGCTGTACTTAGATTATTCTAAATATTTCCTTCTTAATTTTAAAACTCACTAAATAGTTTAATTTAATTCAAAAACTTAACTTTTCGCTCCACTGTGCGTGATGTCACTAATACATCATCAGTGAACGAATCGCGTGAAGAAACATAAACCAAAATTGTAGTTGAGTATCTTTGTATCTGTATCTGGTGCTCCACTACTGCGTTCGTTGCTTCTCTCACGTACAACATTTTTGGCTTCACCGAGAAAAATACAGAAAAAAACAGGCAGCGGTTGCTGGATATCTGGCGAACGTGCAACATAAAGTCTCGTGCGCCACTGCGGTGTACTCGCAGATAGTCATGTATGCCACCAATTGCTTTCCAGATATGACTAATTCTACCAAGTGGCTAATGGGGTCAAAGTAGAGTAATCGGAACTGGGTGCTAACTGATAATACAAAGCATTAAATCAGTCTGCTTTTTGTATAGAAAATGTTTAAAATATTTAACAAGATTTTGCATATTTTCTAATTAATATTTTTTTTTACTATTTGGCATAAATTTGAAAAAAAGATAGCAGATGTCTATGAATTTTTCTAAAAAAAAAGGCTTTGGATATGGTTTATTAATGATTTATTTAAAATATTTTAATATTATATGTTTCTAAAACTATATAGTATTCTTTTTAAGAGAAGAGAGATAGAATATCTTGATTTTTAGTGCAAATCACTTTAAAAGGACAAAGAATAAACACGCAATTGATAGCTGATTTCTACAATTGAAATGCTCTTAACACCCCGCCAAAGAATATTATATTTAAATTTAAATACTAACCAGATAGACAATAATGGTATACTGGTCCAGGCAACACCTACCACAACAAGTTCTACATATTAACCATGGAAAGCGGCGATAGCTGGGCAGCTAGTCTTATAAATAAATTGGAATTTGCATACATTTTGCGACGTTATTTTTACATCGCCCCCAAGCCGAGCCAGCACCAGCCCCAGCACCAGACCAAGCCAAACCAAGTGATTCTGAATAATATGAAAACAAATCCAAAGTCCAAAATGTGCGCAGTAGTTTATGTACACAGGCTATGTTCCCTGGGGAATATGCGACATGGGCATCCACTACACGTGACCAGAGTCTAGGGCATTCCCACATGGATAGAATTCATAAAAAGTTCATTGATCAGTTCCTAGTGTCCTTGTTTTTATCGGGCTTTGTTTCGCCAGCCACTTGTTGGCGCCTTTGTTAGGTGCAGGGTCTCCTCGCGTCTTTGTCAGCCACCCATCCAGTTCCTCTGCCTGCATCTCATTAATGAAAAGCCACCAACAATGGCAATCAAGACTTGTTTTGCGATTGTGTTGGCCGGCGGGGCAAAGTCCAATGGGTTCAGCTGGATGTGGAGTGAAACAAACAATCCGGTGGATGAGAATGTGTGGCAAACTAATACTCCTCCTTCCATCCTCCCGCCCCCAGATTCGCCAATCTGCCCGTGGAGAATCTGGCAGTGCATCATCTGTCCCCGCCGCCGGAGAAATTCTGGAGCATGATGGCCTACAACAATGCCAAGTTGTGCAATGTCTTGTTTGCTCAGGAATTAGCTCAGGTGAGTCATTAAGCTTAATTATCACAAAATTGGGTTAATTAAGATCTTTTTTCCTGACATCCAGCGCTGGAAACAACGAGGCATTTCTGTGTTCAGCGTGCATCCTGGCAATATGGTTTCCACTGATCTGTCGCGCAATTACTGGTTCTACAGGCTACTTTTCGCCATAGTTCGACCCTTTACCAAGTCTCTGGTAAGTCTTCCTCGTCCCAACTTTCCCCAATTACTTATTGATGTCTCCCACGTCTATGTAGCAACAAGCGGCTGCCACTAGCATTTACTGCGCCACTGCCAACGAACTGACGGGCTTGTCTGGACTGTACTTTAATAATTGCTTCTTCTGCGAGCCCAGCAAGCTGTCCAAGAGCGCTTCATTGCAGCGACAGCTCTGGGACATCAGTGAGAATCTTTTAAAAGAGTTAGTTGAATAAAAACAATCTATTTTGTTGTCTATATTTTATAATCCATGTATTTAAACAATAAACTATCTTCTATCTAAACATTAAACAATATTACTCGAGTATACAATGTGTTTCTTTTTGTTTTTTGTCTTAAAAGGTAGAATTTAAATAACAGCCTATTTTCTAATAAGGAACTTGATGAGTAGGACTAGAAATCCGAGACGCGACCTTTGCGCTCCCAGTCCCCATATCGCGTTGGCTCCGGACCAGATGGTCCTCCAATCTCTCCGGTGTAGGGATTCGTTTGGTTCGGCCAGGGCTTGAGGGGCTCCTTCTCCTGGAAGGGATGCCTCGAGAATTCGTCCAGCTTGCCCAACGGCGTCTTGGCGCGCAGCTTCTTTTGGAAGGCCATGAGTTTCTCGGAGCGGGTCTTCGGTTCCTTGATCTCCACAACCATGTCGTTGCCACCAGTTGCTGCCTTCCAGGAGGCGCTGGTCGACAGGTAGCTCACTATTAATTTCAAAAAATAAATAATTATATTTAATAACACTTCACAATGGTCACTGGGTAAGCGCACACACCTTGTTTTCCCACCTGGGGGAACATTTTAGCGGATTGTCTGGCCATGGACTGCATTTTGTTTTTGTTTTCTAAGTCTTTCGGTTATGCAAGATGCCGGCAAATCTTATGGCTCCAAACTTTATTGTTTATTTACTTTGAGGTCTCACAAGTGTCTCTACTTTGAGTTCTTTTCTCTGGCTTTGGTTGCCCACGTCTGAGTTGCATCAACAGCTACAGTTTTGTTTTTATAGCCCCGGAGAAGCAGTTGGGTGGTTGGGTAAACAGATGTCTCTTGTTCAAATCCAGTGTTGAACTCCGGCGCAACGGTTTTTCCCATGGCTACCTGTTATCTGGTCACATTTGAAAATGTGGCGCCACGTTTGAATAACAGAGATGCAGTGCTGCCGGACCGTTCAAAATGAACAACGAGATGGCGGTTTTAAAGTTTTGTAAAAATACACTTTTTTAGTTTAAAAGTTTAAAACCCGGAGTTTTTGGTGGAATTGATGTATATCCGTGCTTTTTGAGTCACTCCAAATGAAATTCGAGTTCAGATCTATCACATTGTCAACCCAATTCATTGTCCTAGGCCCACGAGGATGACCAAATGCGCCAACCCTTCCGACGAGCATCCCTATACGTTACCCTGCTGCTGATAACCGAGGCTGTGATCGGATTCCTGATCCTGGTGATTAGCGCCTACTACCACGTTCTGCTAACCAGCTACCTGGATGAGATTGAGACCAGACTGGTCTACGGCTACGTGTTTGGTTTGTACATGTACGGTGCCCAGCTCGTGGTGACATTTCTGGTTAGCATCTCCATGTGGCGGCGATTATGGAGGAGGCGATGTACGCCAAACGTCCACCTGATCGTAGCCGTGTGGCTCTTCTACTCCTGCGTTATCATAGCCTCCGGTTTCGGATGTGTTTGGAACCTTTACCGAGGAGTCGATGTACTGGAGAGTGCAGCCGAAACATCTTTAATCCGGGGGATCGACTTGTACTACTCGTGCCCGGAGTGGAAACTGCTCTGGGACGGTTTGCAGTGGCATAAGGAGTGCTGTGGTGTTCATGACTACAAGGACTGGATGAATGCAGATTGGATGCCCCACCAGGCGGATAACTGTTCCTTGACAATCCTTGCTCCATATGCCTGTTGCCAACGATCCTGTGAGAGCTGCTACAACAACTATTCACCTGGAGGAGGGATTTCCGAAGGCAGGCCCATGCCTGCCCTCACAGTAGACTCGATTAACACGAACGGGTGTCTGCCGATATTTAATGGTGCTGTTACGAATTTTATTTACATTCTTCTGGCTCTTTGGGCTTTATCCTTGAAGTTTCTAGTAAGTAAAAGAGGATAATATAATGCGGTTTGTTAATAAACATAATTTTCAGATAATGCTATGCTGCATTAGCAAGTACATTCTCAATCGGCAGAACCAAGGTGATGGGTGCGACAATGTTGGTCTTTCAGACGATGATGGACATCCGTTGGTCGTAGTGGTGGGTTTAAAATAAACTTAAATTTTTAAGTTTCGTTAATTCTTACTGATTTTTCAGAAATATCCATGTAATGTGCGCTGCGTTACTATTGGCGAGGACGATCTGGGATCAGATATCGCTCCCAACTACTGCAATTGCAATGAGGATGAAGATCACTGCGAAGACTACTAACCTGTTATTTGTTTGTTTGCAATTTTTATATTTTATATTAATTTTATCATTTAATTTATTAAATGCATTTGGCTATGAAGCTTGAGGGAAGCTACATTATAATTGATGTACATGTGGTGACACTTATGAGCTTTATTTTTGACGTTATTGAACACTGTTTTCGAAAGCATGGACCGATTTTTAAGATTTTATACCAATAACTTTTTTTAAATATGAATTCGTTTATTAATAAATTATATTGTTACATTATTACTCTTTTGAGGTTTGATTTTAACAATTTTATATTCCACATTCAACTTCCCCTTTCCATATAACCGAGTACACCTTTGCAATATATTTCAGTGCTAACACACCTATTTTTAAAAATCAGATTCCTGGTTCGACTTTACATAGTCACATGGTGTCAATTGTGGAAATAATAAACAAAATAAAACGATTTTTTGCTGAAATGTAGTTAAAATGAAGTTTTAAGTGTGAAGTGCTTAATAATTGAGATCTCTTGAATTGCAGGCCCTTCCCATCAATCGTTCCACACATTGTTGGCGATGATGATTCCGAGACGACCGAGTAAGTTTCTTCAACACTTTTTCGCAAATAAAAGAATTTATGTTGAATAATTTTTATTATTTTCAAAGGACTAGTGGAAATCCGAGTACGAAATCTCCTACTCCCAAGTCACCAAGCTCTTCAGGGTCGTCTTATGAGGAAACTGAGGATGAGTAAGATGAATAATTCTTTAGGTGTCTTATTATTATATTATATTTGTATGTATGCTTGTTCTCCAGGGAGGATATGGACAGTTTGGATGAAGCTGACTGGTCAATGAATGTCAGCCACATAGCAAGAACTCCGTAAATTGAAAAAATATTTCTATTTAGTATGATGTCCTGTAACTTATACATTTTTACAGCGAACGCCAACCGAGTCCTATTTGTGGAGATAGTATGGAAGATGGCAGCACAATTTCTTCTATTAACGAGGAGGAACCTCCCGAAATTGCCGCAGTAGGCATGAATGAGCCTGGTCCGAGTACTGAGGTTCTAATAAACCCCAATGAAAGCCCTCAAAACATACCAGCCGAAAGTCTGGATGAATTACAATACTCTGCCAACAGCTCTCCCCAATCGGTCCTTCCACCTAAACTTCGCTTTCTAAGGAAGACGAGCGACTCGCAGCCCTATCCAACCATGGCCAATCCCCTACGCAATGGTGCCTCGCTCGCGGATTATTCTACCCCGGAGACCATTGGAGGACGGGTGGCTAGACGGGGAAGACGCAGCATTTGTCGGGCCATTAGTATTCGTCCAACCGAAGAGGATTCCTCTGTGGCTGTGGCTAAGCCACTTGATGTCACAGCTTATTTCCACCAGGTGTCGTCGGAGCTAGTCCAGCATCGGGTCAGTCTAGTACCTTTCTTGGCTTTGCGAGAGCGACTCGATCGTTTGTTGGCCCAAACTTTGGTTGATTCAAAGGCGTTGCGCAAACAGCGACCTCCACGCTCTGTTTAGGGGAGGTAGAGTTATAAAGCTTGAGCTTTCTGTGTTATTTAGCTCATTTTTTTTTCTTTTTTTTACTTTACTTTTTTTACTTTTTTAAAAACATTAAGATTATTCTCTTTTTTCAAAAACTTTCTAGAAACTTATATCCTTTTTGTTTATTCGAAACTTTTCTGTCTTAATAAAATCGAAAGCAGTTTTATTTTTCCAAAACAATAAAATAAATGATCATTCTTCATTTCCTTGGTCGTGGCTGGAGGAGAAATCTGAAACAACAGCACTACTGGTGCTGACCAAATGACGGCTGGGCATTTCGCCGATGGATATCTCCGGGCTGCCTTCCGAACTGAGGCTGGAGAGTGAAATCTCCTGGCTACTGACGCCCGAATCCACCACCGAAATGGGTGTGGCGTCTGGGTTATGTTCGGGAGATGCATCCGGTTGATCGCCAGAATCGCGGATGATGATCCTGGCGCGTTTGCCTCCCAAAACATTGCCTGGGCTATTGGCAACCGGTAGTCGCTTCGGTAATGAACGTCTTTGGGATGTGGGGCTCCAGTCGAGTGGATGATGCACCAATGCCCGGACCGTCATGTGAATGGGTAGAGTTGGAGGACTGTCGCAGTCGCGATCATTACTCGGTTCGGGATTTACAAACACGTTCTCTTGATTTGGCGCAATCATCGTGGAATTTAGAATGTGAGCCGGATGTAAGTACATGAATTCCAGTTCGCTTTCCTAGAAAATGTTGGGGATTAGGTTAAAATATAAATGTTGCTTTCACCGCACCAGTAGAGCCCTTTCCAACTCCGGATCTACAGAAGGTGGTTGGGGGCAGGCGGTCGATATTTGCATAGCATCTGCCAAGTTCCGCATCTCCTCCATGTCCATCCCCTCCTCATAGACGCCAGCGCCTGCAATGATTCGATTTTGAAATTCGAAAAATATTCAACACAATTCTATTACTTTTCAGAATGTCAACTAATTTGTTAAATGTTTGACTACGTAATTCCATGATCTTGTTGCTTAATCTGGTTAGTTCTAACCTCACTGATGAACGAAATTGGAAAAGTAACAGAAAGCAAAACAAAAACAAAAATTTATCGAAGCTTCTTCTTTTTTTTAGAGATGGTAATAGATATGACAGTTAAGACTTTGAAAGTTTTTGAAAAGTAAATTAAAGATAATCCATTGTACCCGTTTTTATATTGTACTCAAATAAAAACATACTGATTAATGAAAAGAAAGGAAATTCAATGATGTGTTTCTTATTTAATATATTATTATAAAAGTTTTATTTTATAAAGAATAAACACATTGGTTATATAATCATTTACTTTATTTGTTATTCCATTTTATACAAAAATCGTTTTAAAAAAAAACTAAAATATTACAAAATACACATATTTTCCATTCATGCTGAGCTAATCAAACTCAACTCCCCCCAAAAAGCGGAAATAGAAGCCGGCAAGGAAACAAAATTTGCAACAATGAGCAGCACACCCAAGCATATTTATTTTGGCACAAGGACATGGTGGCCAAGGGGGAAATCGTACACAAGCATAAATATAAGCATATGCAATGCACCCACCCACACATGCATTCATTTCATTTTTATTTAGCACTCACTGTTAGTTATGTCTGCTTGCGGTTTCCATCTTATTTATGTTATTTATGTTTATTTGCATATATTTTATTTTATTTTATTTGGCACGGAAACTGAGGAGAGGAAGTGCAACTAAAACACGCTCATTTATCTTAGCGCACACCACGCGAATTTGTGGAGAAGCTATAGCATACATCTAAGCGCCTGGGGCGACATGCATCTGTATGTGTATCTGCAACTGTATCCTCATCTGACCTCTCATCTGACCCCTGAATTTTGCATCCGTATGTGGAGTTGCTAAATTAGTCGACAAATAGTGGTAATAGCCAGAATGTGAAAGAGTTCACTTTTGTAGCTTAAGTTGAACTCTTGCAAAACAAATAAATAAACAGAATGCAGAAAATTTGCAAAATGTATTTATGCATTTGTATGCTTTGAGCATTTAAGCTCGTTTACGGTAATGTACCTGCGGTTCATAAGCAGCTTAACACATTCCAAGCACACGAAAAGGGAAAATCAATGAAAAGGGTTAATAAAATTATGGTCAGAACTTGTATGTCCTTAAATAGAATGTTAAATGTATCTAAGTATGAGATTAGACGATATTTTAACTTAACTGCAGTGTAAATATTATTTTCACATTCAAACTCTGTTAGTTTTCCTAAATAAATTTGAAATTTGTTACCGAAAGTAAATAAGGAAATTCCTTTCAACAATTTTCGGTTGCAGGAGTATTCGGTTCTACAAGTAAAAATAAAATAAAAGCAAGCAAAAACTTTCCAGCAGCAGCTGTGCAGCATAAATATAAAAAACTAACCTATAGAAAAAAATTTCTAAACATTTTGTTGGCAATTGTAAAGGAATTCCGGTACCACCCATCCCATATCCCACCCAGGGATAGCTGGTGTCCCTTAGTCATGTTTGATTTGCCATTTTGCACAATCAAACTCTTTTGCAAGGCTCGCAGAGGCAGGAGCTCGAAATGGAAATGTATCTAGGAGGAGGATTGTAGTGCAACAGAGGCAGGCAACAGGCCAACCGAGTCTCTGCAAATCCCAAAAATTGCCAATAAATTTACGCTATTGACTATGTCTGGCAACAAATTTGTTGCTTGCATATTTTATTTGTGCAGCGTATGCTGCGAAAATGCAAATGCAAATACCAAAAACTCAGTTTCTCGGCATGCTACCATAGATATGTAGAAAACTGTGCAAATTGTGACAATTATTGTATTTAAATAAAAGAAAAAATGCATGGAGCTTTTTTGAACTCTTATACGTCTTTCCAGAGTTATTCTTCATCCTGGCGGTGAACCAACTTTTTTATCGATATATTTAACGATATATCGTGCATAATCTGTGATTATCGCTGATTATAAATATTTAAGGATGTCTCCATAAAGCTTATATTTTTTAAAAGTTCCTATTTCTTAGATTTAAATTAAAGGCGAACATTCGAATACTAAAGCATAAAATTAATGTTGCGTAAGGAATTTCCGAATCATTGATTAGGCAGCTTGGAGGCCCAGGAATGGCGTATGACCGGAAATGGGTCTACAGTGCGTATGAGTGTTACGCGAATATTTTAGCAACAGTCACGCAGCCCTTTTAACCGTTTGTTGGCAAGGTATGTGTGTGGGTGCGTGTGTGTGCAGTCGTGTGTTATTTGGTGTAAATTATATGGCCAAAAGATGCAAAATTAGCCAAATAATGGCTGCCTAATGTTCCGGAAATCTGGCAAACAAAAGTTAATGGCAAAAAGCCTTTACAGCCCCCAGCATGAAAATGAAAACATAAAATGGGGGCCCCACTAAAAGCCAATCGAGAGCGGCACATATTTGCTAATCAAATAAGTGTTAGCTGCCTCACTGACTGCCAAGGGTTAAGGCCAAAAGCGAAAATTGCTGTAAATATTCAACGGCCAGTTTAATATTTTTCCATTGCTTAATATTTTCCTTTTATGTTTTTATTTTCCCTGTCAAACTTTTTTTCAGCCAGCGGTAATTGAACGGACTTTAAATGCCAGCCAAAAAATGTGCAAAATGCGGGCTAACACAAACGGCTTAGTGTTTTTTCATTTTTTATTCTTATTTTTTACTAAAAAGCTGACGTTAAGGTGGGGCATTGGGGTTAGAATTGGATGCAGTTGCGACTGCTTGGCGACTTTTATGCAAAAGGAGCACAGCCCGCCAACGCGACGACATCGAAACTTTTTCTGCCTTTTTTTGGTAGCTTTGTTTTTTTCACATTGGCCAGCACAAGAGTTTGGTTATATGAAGCCAAAAATATAAAACTCTTTTGTGGCTATCAGAGGTGGAAAATACCCAAACCTAAAGATAAAAAAATAATATTTTTTGTGGTAAGAAATTAATTAATTTTTACAAGATTTTAACACAAATTAGTTTATTAATTTGATTTGCTTAATAAACTAAAATTAATTTTAGTTAGTTTGCTTTTGAGGATACATGCAGGGTATTTAAACAGAAGAAGTCATGCAGAAAACTGCCCCACACAAAGTCAAATTTGCAGAGGGAGCAAAATGGGGAAAAAGCGAGCTGCACGGTAGCGAAAAAGCCAAAACTGACTTCAAGTGGCATTTTGACATTTTGTTGAATTTCAACTCTAGCCTCTCGTTTGAGGTGAAAGGACAGGGGTCAGTGGGTGAGCTGTGGCTTAGAGTCAGCGGCCAGTGGGCTTCCACAAAAAAAAAAGTGAAAGGAATGGGTACTCGCAGGTGGTTCGCCATGCAAACGAAATGCAGGGAAACGCATTTTTATTTTTCCTTTATTTTTTTTTTGGTAAATTAGAAAAACAATTGCCAAGCGTTGCGGACAGCAAAAGCTACAACTTTGCTCCACGGGTTGACCACATAAAAAGTTTGGCAAAGCGTTTACTTTTTACACGTTATATTTCAACTTCGTGGAGCTGGTGTTAAAAGTTGCCACTTTTCAACTCAAGCTTTTTGCAAATAAATTGTTTTTTAAACTAGCCAAAATTTTCATTTATTTTTAATCATGTTTTGTATTGAAAGACGGAGTCAACTATGAAGTTAAAATATTCTTACATATTTGATTTTTTTTGGGAAACTTTCTTAAATTTCCTATTTCAATCCGAAATTTGTGCATTCGTAAATCAAGTGGAGACATTGGTATTCCTTTTCAAAATATTTCACTTTATTGCATTTGCATTTGCTTGCAAAAGGACAACATCTTGTATCCTTGAGTTATCAACCATGGAATGTGCTCCTGCGAACTGTGTCTGTCGTTCTTTTCATATCCTTTTTCAGGGCATGTGTTTTGCATTTTTTGTGGGTTTTTCCCTTTATGCATTTTGAGAGTTTGCACACATTAATACTTTACTGTTGCTCTTGTTGCACATGCACATCGAAAACCTAACGAAGCACAATATTTTTTTGCTTGTTGCATTTCCATTTTTTTGTCAGCTTTCTATGCAATTTTTTGTTTTGCTTAATTCTTGTCTGCGTAGCTTTGCTTTTTCGGGCATTGCATATGTAATTGTGAATTTTGTTTGTTTGTTCGGCGGGGACGGGAAACACAAAAGCAACAATGGCAACACTTGTTTAGCAGCTAATATTTGTATGCTGAAGGGGAAAAGGGAGGCGGTGTATGGGTGGTTGTGACCACAGAATTGTTATCTTAGCTTTGAATATGAGTCTGGGCTGCAGATGCAACAATACATACAAAAAAATAATTAACAAAGTTTTACAAAATATATAAGATATATTTTTAAAAAAGTAAGAAAGGATTTCCTTATTACTATTAAGGTGTTATTACCTTTTCTCATCTGTCATCCTCGATAAAAGGCTATAATCAATCTAAAATATTTTTAAAACGTTATTATTATTTTAATCTTTATTTTTTTTCCTTTTTTTTAGTGTCTAACACATGGAAATTTGTTGCAAGCCAAACAACGTCAACAACATCGACATTGACAACTTTGTTGTCTTGCTGTTTGCATGTAATTTCTTTCTGCTGTTGCCGCTTGTTTGGTTTGTGGTTGTTCCTTGGTTGCGTATGTCCTTCGTTCTACGTCCTTTGTGCTTTTTTCCTTTTTCCTATTTCTTAGTATCACCGCCACGAAGCCGTCTGGCTTTAACGTCCATGCCACTTTTGTGTCCCAGCCTTGGTGCACTTTGATTGCTCCACTGCAGCAGGTTTCCGTTTCTAAGGGAAAAGTGTCAAACGCAACTACAAGCTGTTTCCAAAAAAAAAAAAAAATGAAAAGTCAAAAGTACAAACAACACAGGTGGTAGAGAGCCCTGTGTCCGGAAGTTGGCTTGTCAGGTGGATAGGTTGTGGTAGTAACTCCCATCCGGTTATGCTACTTCCTTGATTTTTAAGTTTTAAATATGAGTATGACTATAAAGTATAATTGTATTTTTGCCACTTTTTTTGATTCATTTTTCATTGAAATAGGTATTTGCCGAAAGGCATTACAGGTGCGGAATGACCGTCGCTGACCCTTATAGTGGAATAAACAAAATCAATAATAAATATGCATAAATATTGAATGGCGTTTGCTTTTCAACACAATGCATTTCCATATTTTCAGCCACACAAATGGAATGCTTTTATCACAGATTTTGTGTATATATTAGTTATTTTTGGGCATTGGTTCAATGACCTCAGCAAAAATTAAATATGCCCAAATAATCCCAGGAGTCTCACTAAAATTGATTCATTTGTAGCAACTGATGAAAGGAAAGCACATTTTAAAGGCAATATCTCATAGAATTCCACTTTCACCAGACCGCTGGATGAATTTAGGGGCGCAATTAGTTGGGACTGTATACCAGCAAACCCTAAAACGTTTACACTATAAAATACACGTTTTTTTTTGGTAGGGATAATATAAATTTTTTTAGTGCTACTCCAGCAAGGTGTAAAATGTGTTCAGGCAGCGGGCGGTCCTTGTTGTCGTTGTCCTTGTCATCCTCATTCGCCATTCGGAGGCGACAGTTGCCGGCGTTTGCTTAATGTCTTCTTTATTATACGGAATTTATCACCGAAACTGAAATTGGCCCCGACTCTTGGCTCCCTTGGCTCCTGGCTGCTAGCTCCTGCCAGTCCTGCCTCCTGGTTGTCATGGCTTAAACCAAAGCTGCTATAGAATCTCAAGCGAAAGGAGTCGAAAAGTGGGCATTGGCTTTAATATTGGTTGTGGGGTATATTGTATTTTTTTGGAAACCTTTAAAGGTTTCATGTTTTAGAAATGGTTAAAAATGTATCATTAATAATATAATATTAAAATAATATTTCTCATTAAAAATACTGACAGTACCAGGTATCTCATAGTCTCAAAAATCCTAAACTTAATCTTTATTTTTTTATCTCATGTTTTTGATGCTGCTGCTGCAGTCATGGGGCTACATAAAGTAACTAACACATGCCCGCAGACACAGCGTGCTAAAAACACGGCTTATATCCTTTATGGCGGCACACACCCATGCATGTGACACATACAGGCTTGCATTTTTACTCCCACAAGATTAGCAGCAGTTCGCACACACATACAGGTGGAAAAAAATTAATGTGTGGGTTTTGTGCTAATGAACGGCCCATGTTTTTTGCCACTGTGTGTGTGTGTCTGTGTTTGTGCGTTGGCGCTGTTTTTGAATTATAGCATAATTTTTAGCATGAAAGTGGGTGGCGCTCTTTTTTTTCTATACGGTTGGCTTGTAAATTGTTCAAGAAAATTTATACCACATATATTTGGCCAGCGTTTAGAGGAAGAAGTGTGGAAAAGGAAAAATGCAAATGCATTTGAAGACATATCCTTTTTCATTTTCAATGTTGCTCTTTTGAGGTATTAGAACATTTAAGGTTTTATTAGAGAGTGTTAAGCTTAATCAAATTTATTCCATTTTTTCTTTAAGTCTCCTTTTTTAAAAGTAAAAACAATTGTCCAAAGGTAAACCCAAATTCGCTTTGGTTGGTGAAGAAAAAAGTCAGCAGATGTTAAAGCCACAAAGCTGAGTGAAAGGAGAAAAGGACATTCGGGAGATGTCCCATTTGCATTCGTCATTTGTCGAGACTTTTTTTTTGAGATAGAAGGACCTAGGAATGGAACTCCTCCAAGTCTACACTAACCATGAATTATAATATTTTAAAAAGGGGAAACGATGTAAAAATAAGTCTTATGAATATTTAAAAAATATATATTAAGTAAAGAATTGTTTTATAACCACAAAGAAAGTGTATATTTATTTCGGCTCTTGTAAAATACATTTCTTTTCTCGGCCCACTTCACCTGTCACTCACTTGACGATTCGCGACTTTTGAAGGCATGTTGCCGTGTTTTTTCGAGCGTTTTTTTCTCGCCCGGTCTTTTGGCCAAATTGAATTTGCATGGCTGGCCGGCTAAGACCCAGTACTGCAGTCGAAGAAGGCGACGACGACGACGACGAGTTGGTAGCGACAATTGTCGCTTATTGGCCGAAATGGCATTGCATTTTCCGTGTGTTTTTCTCCCGTTAACGTAATGAAAATGCATGGGACTTTTTCGGAGATTCGGAAGGAAAGGGCTCTTTGGCCATCTGGTCCATTTTTCGGTTAACTGCAGCTGCTTGGCTGGCCATGGCTTGATTGCATTGGCTGCAATTATTTTCGCATTTTTAAGCAATTAAGTGGCCCGACCCGGTCACCTTGGCCACAGGTGTGTACGCTGCATTCAACCATTTTGCCGGGATAAGCCAATGGAACAGGTCAAAAGGATGGAGAAGTGCACACCAGCAGCGAGTTGGCCAAAGCATCTGCCAGTGGCGCTGTTAACCTCTTGTCCTTCGCAACCTAAGTGCAAATAAATTGAGGCTGTTCCGGTTACTTGCTCTTTCTATCTCGTTCTTTCGATTAGCTCTCCCACTGGCAAATGACATGCAACAAAAGCTATTCCAGAGACAAAAAAAATGGGTGCAGGAGAAGCTAAAAAAAGCAAGATCCTGGCGGTGGAAGAGGAAGCTGTGCTGACAAGCGGCGCGATAAACCGACAGCCATGTCAAAGACAACATTTCAGTTGGTTAGTTCCGCACTGGTCTGCAACTAGAGATGGACGAGCTGGCCAGGATGGCGCTTGCAGAAGGATTCTTTAATATTTAATTTATAATTTATAAAATCATTAAAGTCACTTTACAATAACCCACCCAAATGTCATTCTGGAATACACGTTTTAAAATGCAAGCTCCATGCCAAAAGCTCATAAAAACTGGCAACAAACTTTCGCTGCACATCTCTATGCCAAGTCTTTAACGGAGGATGAGGACAAAGTGGTAACCACTGGAGTGTTGGCTGGCTAACTGGCCAAATCCTTTGTGGTGGACACAGACAACCAAACGACTTGACGCTTCGCTTAACTTTAGCGATTTTTTATGCGGCCAGCGATGGCAAGAAGTCCACAGGATCTGCTGCTTGCTAGGGGGGTTTTCCAGAGAGGATGAGGGAAATATTCATGCTCTAACTTACGGCTCAGATGTTGCTGGGTGGTTCCTTTGGTTGCAAATCTGCCAGCAGCTAATTAGCGAGACTCTCGAGTGGCAAATGTCGACATCGTGTATACGCCCCGTATAACAAGTGCCAAACAAATTGCATTTTCTCTTTCTTTCAATGTTCTCATTTTTGTATATTTTTTGCTTAATGTTTTTAACTTACTTTTGCCTGTTCTTTTCCTTTCGACCAAAAGGTTAACAGCCCAAAGTAAAAATATGTTTTCTGTGACTGAAATTGTGTTGGCGTTTGCTTCGATATCGAAGTAGGGTTTTTTTTTTGGAGGATAAGTGGGTGGTGCAGTGGGTGGGTCAGTGGATGGTGCAGTGGGTGGAAATTGCATTAAGCTCCATTACAAGCAAACTGCGTTGCCCTCGTACGGGAAAACATCTTTGTGAGTTGGACTTGGAAAGCCCTCTTACAACCTCTTGGCCAATATGCCAGTGCATTTACTTTTCCCAAATTTATGTGCGCACTTCGACGCACTCACGGGTAGTCCTGTCAGAGGGGCGCTGGTGGAGGGAGAGAAGGAGTGGGGGATATGGTGTAATGAAATATTATCGATATATATTATGGGGCTTACACACATGGCGCACATGCTGTTCCCCACTGGACCGGCACAGGCACAAGAGGTACTCAGATTGGTTTCTCTTGTATCTGGATTGTGCTTCAAGGAAAACACTGGCCTGGAAGCTGGTCGAGATTTCCGAGAATGTCAAATGTTTATTATTAGTTTTACTTAACAGATTACAAATTGGACAAACTAGGCCAAGAGAGTAATGGAAATTGTGCTTCCAATATTAGAGAATATTATTAAAAGTTAAAACAAACTCAAAGAATCTTTATTAAATTGTTGAAAAATATACATCAAGTCTGTGAAATAAATATGTTACCATTAACAAAATATTTCAACTGAGGTGAAACTTTTTAAACCGCAACCGTAAAAAATAATAAAACTCATTCGAGACAAATGAATATTTGTATTTATGATCTCCTGTGAAAGCTACCCCTTGTTTTTACTTTCCTGACTTGGATTTTGTTTATGGACAATGTGTATTGATTAACAATTTTGATTTATACAACTTTCAGTCAAGTAAAAATGCGAAATTCACAATTCGCACACAGGCGAAAGGCCCACAAAGGCCCACAATGTGCAACAAAAAAATAGTTGAAATAAATATGGTCGGACTTGTGCGGGAATGTGCAAAGCTTTTGTTGGGAATATAAATATATATGTATGTGTATATAAATAAAAATTGATTTTTATGTTTTTCATAAATTTAATGAACGACTGACTGGTTGTCTGACTGGCTGAGCCAGAACGGCGCCCCATTTGCCACGACTCGTTGCACAATGAATGAATAATTGACAAAGAAATGATTTTTAATTGAATACAAATTTACAGCTGAACGGTTGTCCATCCGGATATCGAAAGGGGGTCGGTTATGTAGCAATATATGGGAAAACACATTGAATCCAAGTTTTCAAGTGCAGGACCTGGTTCTGAAACAGAAAAGGATATGAAAATGACGGTAACTACAAGTTTGAAAAATCTCCCCCCTCTAAATAGACCAAAGCTAGCTTCTGGAAACAAAAGTGATTAAGTCTTAAAATGTCTGGAAACAAAAAGTCTTAAAATGTAATCAAAGTCAGTGTCAGCTAACAATTAAGTAATTTATTAGCCTGGCTGAAAGGTCGTTCTTCACGGGCTTGTAGTCAACGCAATTTCAGTTTGAATTTGCCGACTTAGAGCCAGAAAGGACAAACAACAAATAGCACAAAAGCCAAGTGCAGCTGCTCATGGCTAAGCCAAACAGGAACCGAAACAGGAACAGGACCCGAAATCAGGCATTTGGAAGTGGCAGTCGGGAAGGAGCTGGTGTTGCCCAGTTACCATTGGTAGCGTGGCAATAAATGCCAAATGCAAACCGCTTGCATAGACCAAAAACATCTGCCCTCCCCTGCTCGCTCTTAGCCCCCATCACCTCTTTGCGGACCAAGCAATTGGAAAATCCCCTCACACTCAGACCGGGTCCTGTCCGGAGCCAAGTTGTAAATCTTTGATGCAGTCGAGTGAATTTACAGCTGAGCGACCAATTAAATGTTTTGTGGAGCTCTAAAGTGCGTTGTTGTGTTTTTAGCAGTATACTGTATAGCCATAGCTAAGCTGGGCATTGAACACCAGGTATCCATAAAAGGGAAAGCAATCAAGGCCAATAGAATGGCAATAGAATGTAGGTTACTGCCAGACTTGGCCCTCAATCAGTTTTTGGCTGAAAAGGGCCAGGAGTGTGCTTAAAATGGCCAAATGGAAAGTTGATTAAAGAGAAACTTTTGATTTAAATTAAATAAATAAATAATCACATGTCTTCTTTAAAATTATACCCATTTTCGGTTTAATTAGTTTAATCTTTAAAGAAATACTCAATAGAGTCTATTTATTATACGGAAACCCCACCATCCCTTGGAATTCGAGTTGAGCGTTAATTGATGAACTCATTTGTTGGGCACTTATCCTGAAACCTCAATGCAGTAAATACTCGCTAGGAGTCCAGCAAAAAGAAAAGGAAACTAAATTCCAACAACTTTGGCTATTTTTCTGTGCGGCTTTGAATTGGCTTTGGTTTGCCAATGAAAAGCGGAGAGGGCGAAATAAAATTGTAAGAAAAAGCAAAGCGACTTCAATAAATAATTGATTAAGCTGAGTTAAAGAAATAGGGCAAGGACTGGTAACGATGGCAAGGATGTTTAATGCAACTGCATTGGTCGGTCGGTACAAGGATAAGGTCTGGCGAACCACAATGTTGGCTAATTACTCAACGATGCTCATTAAGAGCGCTGAATTTTCACTTTTCAACGCTTTCCAACTCACCGCCATTGCAGGCAGGACCCTAATGAAGATTTATGAAGGGCAACCAACGAAGACGACGACTACGACGTTGCACAGGACTTTTACTGGTAACTGGGAATTTGTATTCTTTAAAGTTTAACTGCCCCAGACATTGTGCTCGGGTGTATACTGGGTATACTCGCTTACTGAAAGTTTAATGCATTTTTTAGGTTCTACGCTAATTGTAAGGCAAACGGCTATGAATTATGCATTTGGCAGCAGTATTCTTTCCTCCCCATTGTCCTTATGCCAGGAACTTTAATCAACTTTTGCATATCGAAACGAATCCCAACAAAACACTCACACAGTAAACATTCTTAATTCAGCATAATTCAAATTCAAATAATCCAACAACCAGCACCAGGAACCAAGAACCCCAAGCGTGGCAAACTTTGTGTTACATTTTTATTTAATTTCACTATCTGGGTAGCTGGAGGCTTGGTCCTTCTAAGCGAACCTTGCAACTTGGTGCTGCTTAAAAATGCGCCGGCAAAAGCAATTTGATAGCTGCGCGGAATACGTAAAAAACAATACACTCGGCCAGCCCTCCAGTCAGGATAAAAAAAATAAAAAAATTTAAAACAAAATGGAAAAAATATAAAATAAAAAAAATAAGGGAGAAAATGAACCCAATGTTGTGCTTTGTGTGTGTGCTGCTGTAGTTGTGGCGGCTAATTTTCATTATTCTTTCAAAATGCAATCAAGAAATGTTGCTCTATCCAGGCTGCAACATCCTAGCTAGGGGTATCCTCCGGCAGGATAAAAGCTGAAACAAAACAAAAGCTCAAGTCCTGCAGGAGCTTGGTTATGGTCGATGGCACTCTAGAGGTTCTCAAGGCTAATTTTGATGCCTTGGATTACTGAATTGGACAGCCAGCATTCAGGTTAAATAAACAAAACATTACATTAAAGTACTCCTCAAGTGTGAGATTACAATTTAAATGGAGGAATTAATTTTTTTTATTCGAAAGAGGATTAAATACCAGAAGAGGAGTTGAAGGACTTATTGTTTTCGATGCACTCTGAAGGACACCAAATTCCTATTAAGTAGTAACACTTATTAATTGAAATAATTTCTGAGAAGGCTTTGGTATCCTTGACTAAATAAATATTTTAATAGCGAAACTTAATGTTAAAACGTCTGAATATTAAACATTCTAATGACCTCTCACTTTACATAAAAATAAAACCAACATCTTGTGCTTTTGAAACTTTTCATAGAGCAAGCTTAATCCAATCCAATTACACTTTATGCGGCTTCCTTTCTTATCCTTTCATTGCCTTCTAGGTGCACACAATTGAGTCCGTCCCGGCTCCTTGATAGATTGATAACCCAATTTGACAATCAATCAATATTTATAGCCTGCATGCATACTCTTTGTTCCCAACGTACTTTCCCAACAAACTTCCGTACAAGTCAGAGGCAAACAATGCGGCGAATACAACAATGGGTGCACTTAATTTATATTTATAACAAAAATGTAGATTGTGCCAGACCCTCAGGTGGGCCACGCCCCTCTCCCGATTCTCCCTCCTCCCCCGCCGCTATACAAACACTGAGAAGAAACCGCTGAGGTAGCCAAACATTAAATGTTATTAAATGCAGAGCATGTGGTTAGGCAAAGCCAAACAATGGGCCAAAGTTTTGAGGTGGCCCGAACCTGGGCCAAAACAATATTACATTCTATACGGTGTTCAGTGAGTTATAGGCGACTTGATAGCTTTTCTACATCATTGTTAAGAGGTTTTTAAAAGGGTATTAGCTAAAGATAACTGATAATATTTGAAGGTGCTTTTACTAAAAATAATTTACTTATATTTTAATTTATAGAAGAACCTTCACTTAAAATATATACCCAACTTTGCCCTTTCCTTTGAAACCCAAATCTTGCACTTTGGATCTTAGAGTAGCAACCACAGCGCAGGACTTCTAACCACAACAATCACGAAAGCTTGAAACTTTGGGCTGTCGAGGATGTGAACAGGAATCAAGCAGGATAACGATAGTTAACCACAGGGAATTGCGCCACGCAGACAGACATATTCGAAACCAAAATGCTAACTAATTTAAACGTCTCCAAAATAAAAAAAAACAATGCAGGCACAAACGGAAACACCACCCATTCAAGTTGGCGATAAAAGACTTGGCCAAGAAAAAGAGAACCATGAACCAACATTCGGCGTATTAATGCCCCTTCAAAGTTTTTACCAACACCCTGAATTATCAAAATTTACAACAATGCAACGCGGCTGTGGCAGCAGTTGGCTATCAGCAGTCGGGCTGCATTGAAATATGGCCAAAACAGTGGAAAAGTACCTGCGGGCATTTTATAGATAATACCCATTTGGCCACATATGTATGCAGCGATGCAGGCGGGAGCTTTCCCAAAGGGGATGGTGGAGGAAAATCGGAAAAGTGGGTTTTGGGTATCGTGCGAGGGAGGGACCTGGCCAAGACAATGGCGAACATTTTCCAAGAAAATGCAATGCAAACGGCGCTGAAAGGCAGCCAATTTTGTACGAGATGCACATTGTAAAAGTTCTTGGAGGTTTTCCAGCACTTGAAGAAATTATTAACAAGCATTAAATAAAATTTTTTATATTAGTATCTTAGAAAATCTGTTTATAGAATTAAGATATTTTTAACAAATTTTTAAGACAAAAAGTGGTTTGTTTAAAGTTATATATTTTTTAAAGTGCATCTCTTTGTACCAAAAAAAAAGGCAAAGGTGTAGGTGGCTAAAGAGAAAGACTTTAGACAAGAAAAGGGACCTGCTTTTTGGGTAGAAAGCTGGTTCGAAGCAATGCATTTGTCTGATTTGCATAGTTTGCGGCTGCGTTGCTGTTGCTCCTGCATTTATAATGTTGCCACTGTTGCAAACATGCTGAAGAGAGCAAACAACAAAAAAAATAGCAACACGCATGGTATGAACATTTTTTTTTTACGCGAAGCAAAGGCAAACAAACGTCGCGGTACATGACCACCCATTTTTGCTGATTTTTGCCTGCTGTTGCATTTTAAACACCAAGGGTTTGGCTTTTTGGCGTTGACAGCAGATACATGAATATTACGCATATGCAATCGGTGTTTCAGCAACGAAATATTTATTTTCATCAACAACGTTTCAACAACGAAATATTTATGTTCATCAAGACTATCCTAATATCTAAAAGTCTGAGGCATTTTTATTTTCGCATATGATGGATGCATCAATTTTATATTTAAAGAGTGACAATTTTATTTTTAAATAATTTTTTTTTGAAGGAGCCAGTATAAAATTGGGTAAAGCTTCCAAAAATGTTTATGTTCGATTTTTAAATAGGGTTTAAAAACGAAGTATTCCGCTCAAGAATCGGATGATTTTTGGCAAAGATATGGTCTTCGCTGCAGGCCATATAGTCCTTTCCCTGCATTCTACAATATTTTGAAGGGGATACCCCAGAAATTTGTACAAAAAATCTAAAAAAAAATGTGATCACAGATTTTGATGCAGACTGATGGAGAATCGATATACAAATCGTTTAAGGTATTCCGCTCAAGAATCGGATGATTTTTGGCAAAGATATGGTCTTCGCTGCAGGCCATATAGTCCTTTCCATGCATTCTACAATATTTTCAAGGGGACACCCCAGAAATTTTTACAAAAAATCTAAAAAAAAAATTGATCACAGATTTTGATGCAGATTGATGGAGAATCGATATACAAATCGTTTAAGGTATTCCGCTCAATAATCGGATGATGTTTGGCAAAGACATGGTCTTCGGTGCAGGCCTTATAGTCCTTTTCACGCATTCTACAATATTTTCAAGGGGACACCCCAGAAATTTTTACAAAAAATCTAAAAAAAAATGTGATCACAGATTTTGATGCAGATTAATGGAGAATCGATATACAAATCGTCTAAGGTATTCCGCTCAATAATCTGATGATTTTTGGCTAAGATATGGTCTTCGGTGCAGGCCATATAGTCCTTTTCACGCATTATGAAATATTTTGAAGAGGACACCCCAGAAATTTTTACAAAAAATCTAAAAAAAATGTGATCACAGATTTTGATGCAGATTAATGGAGAATCGATATACAAATCGTTTAAGGTATTCCACTCAATAATCTGATGATTTTTGGCAAAGATATGGTCTTCGGTGCAGGGCGTAAAGTCCTTCCCATGCATTCTTCAATATTTTGATGCAGATTGATGGAGAATCGATATACAAATTGTTAAATGTGTTCATCTCAAGAATCGGATAATATTTTAGAAAAATGTGACCTTCCATGTGGGTCCAATTAGCGTTTCGTGCATTGTTTGTATTTTAAGTTTTTGTTTTTCATTTACCAAAAAAGAATACGTATCAATATTCTTTAATAATGCCGTTGAAGTTTTTGCAAAATTTGTTTATATTTACTTCCATATACATATATACATACATATACATTAAACATTCTGCAGCATGATTGCAAACTCATTTCCTTCTTAAAATATTTTCCCTGAAGTTCCAGGCAAGTCAAGTCGGTGTCAAGACGCAGCAGGACTACAGGACCTGTCGCCCACTTTTGATGAGTTTGGCTTGCGACCACGCCCTCAATTCCCCTCACTTTTTATTTTATTTTTTTGTTGGTATAGACGGGTATTATGGGAGTATGTGTGGGAGCTATGGGTTGCAGTTTGCTTGGCATGCAAAGCCCGAGAAAAGTGCCAAAACTAACGAAGATTAAGCATGGCCGAGTGGCACGTGCTGACCTCAAGGAGAGTTGTGAAATATTTTACGTGCTCGCCATTGGCTGGCCATTGATTTATGCCACTCGAGTGGAGCTTCAAAGTGTCAATAGCTGAAGCTGCTCGACGACCCCTTGCCTCTGTTGCATTTTAGCCAAATTGCTTGACGACGGTGGAGAGGGTAGAAGGGTGTGGGGGAAGGAGAAGGCCAAGATGCCCAAGAAGCTGCTTCCGGTGTTGTTAAGTGCGCACATGGTTGGCACTTAAAAATAATATAATAGCCCAAGCTCGAGTAAACTTTGTAACTAAATACGAGCGCCCTTTTTCGTGCTTATGCCGTGCACTTGAACACACAAACACTCACAAGCGAAAATAGAGATATACCTATATATATATATATGGTATGTGTGTTCAAGGGTCTACAGAAATGTATATAAAACTGTAATTCCATTAAAGTCCATTACATGAAATGCGCTTCGCGAAAACTTGCTCACACAAATACACAGTCGAAAGCGAAAAAAAAACGTTTTTGAAAATGATGGACTTAAAGTTTTGGTGTTTTTTTAAATAAATAAAATATATAAAAGAACAAAATTGGAAGTATAAATTGTAAGTCTGCATTTTCAAAAGTACCTAATTATCTAAAATAGTATTTATTTTGACGAATTCCAAACAATGATACCCCTTTAAAAAATCAGTACCCTGTACCCTGCCCCAACTCAAGCAACTGGAGGCATCGTGGCAAGTGCAACTGTTAGTTGAAAGAAAATTTCGCCTTTCCACTTGAATTTTTGTTGGTGTTGTGGCATTTGTAGCTACTCTTGCCTCGGCTCCTGCCAGTGCCAGTTGTCCTTGGGCGGGAGCATAGCATTTCAGCATTGAAAATAATAACTTAAGTAATGTCATTAGCCGGCCAAAATGGATTAGTTGATGCAGCGACCGGATTGCTTTGGAACTCAATTTTTCTTACGAAAATGTATATAGTAGCAACTACATAGTTGGGATATCAAAAATAGATTGTTTAGTTTAACGTATTTGACTTTCAGTTGCATTTCACTTTAAGCTGGGCATAAATACTGGGATTGCCAATGGCAATTCGAATATATATGGGTATGGCTTACATATGCGTGCGTGATTACAAAATCGGAGAAAAGGAAAATTACAAACGAAACAAATCGAAAACGCATTGCCTACGAGAAACCGCATTGATGAAGTTCTCTCTTTCGGGTTGGGTTTTGTGGTTTTTCGAATACCCCAGTGTTCCCCATCTCCGTCATTGTTTGCGCCATAATGAATAGCTGCTGGTATTGTTTGTGTGTTGTTGGTGTTGTTTTGTTTTGTGTTTTTGAAAACAAGGAGCCTGTTGCTGACATGAAAACCAGACAAGCGTGTATGGGCACTCGCAAAAAAAATTGTACAGAAATTTAATTATTATTTATTACATATGAAGTCAAAGAAAGAAAGTATTGAAATACAAATATTTCATAATAAAAGTAGAGATATTTTTACTTTATTTCATATTCCTCTTATTTATTTTTGGCCTGAACCTTTTACCTATGAACTTCCATATTATTTTACATGCCAAAAATACAAATAATATTATAAACTACCTCAATTCTTACCTTTTCAATATAAAAACTATATTTTCGTCCTGTGCAGTCATATGTTTGTAAAATGCATTGCCTGCAGGAACTCGAGACATTTTTAGCATACTTTTCAGGGCACTCGTGCAGTAAGCGTGACGATTATATGATGAATGGCGACAGGACTGTCCGTCGCTACTCCCCCTATCTTCCCAAACTGTCAATCTCTGAAGATATCTCCCTTTTTAGATTTCCCCATCGGCACCTCTGTGTGTATCAATCATTTGTCTGCAAGCTATTTTTGATTATCCATCCTGGTATGATTGTCTTCCCTAAAATACGGATACGGCTCTAGTTCGAAGCTGAGCTTCCAAATAATTAACTCAAATTCAAATAGCCTACAAGTGGCAAGAAGTTCTGGCTTGTAGCACGTGTTTACAATCCGCACAGCTGACATTTCCGACCATCATGCAGAGCATGTAAAAAATTCAAGCACGAGCTTATGAAATATTTGACGCCATGTGCCGGGTGTCGTCACTCGCATTTTACGACATGCCAATGATGGCCGCCATAAAAACCCATAAGAGGTACGAAGAACTCTTGTTACAAGGCGTCAAGAATACGAATCTTATGCTAAAGCTGAAAAATAAGAGTAAATATAGGCAGACTTATAACATTAAACTTCTTTGGCTTTAAGTTCTTAAATATAGCCAAAGTACTTTACTGCTTCTCGTGTCAACAAACCACACAATTTTAAAGTTAATTGCCTTCCGCAGTAAATCTTTCCAAGTACTTCATGGAACTTGAAACTGCAATAGGCAAAATATGTCTGCTTGGACGGTTATGGGTTAGACTCCAGTCCGGAAACCGTCATGCGGCGCAAAATGGCGCAACTTCCGCCCGAGACTTGTCAACTAAATGCAAAAAAAAAAGTGCCAGACGACTAGGTCCCAGACATTTTTCCTTGCCGGTCGTCTGATTTATTGCACTTTAAAATCGGCGTCATTTTTTCCTTGCATATCGTTTATCTTCATTGCGTGTGCCAGTATGCCAAAAACTAAAGTGTCCAGAATTTCTTTCCACGACCCATAAATATTAGAACAAAAAATTCTAAAGAGTTGAGACAAATCCCTATGAAGCTTTTTTACTTTGTAATTTTCCCAATGCGTCCTTTAGAGTCTTGCATATTTTCAATACATAATACTTCAACATAAAATTTGCAGTTGCTGGGAAACTCTAAACCAGAGCCAGACCAGAATATAAGTTGCATTTGCCATTTCCTACTGATTCAATATTACTTTAAGCTTTTCTCTTTAATCCAACAAGAAATTAAATTATAAAATACTGAACTTTTATTCCAGAAAGTCTAATATTTATAGATTGAGTCATTGGTCTCTGTATCTTGGCCAAGCCCTGTCAATTTAACCAAATTTGATTTCCCTCAACTGGAATGTCTTGTGGTCATGGCATTTTTGGGCTTGGATGGAAACGGAAACCATAAAAATATCAGCAATTTGCTAAATGCATTCGGTCGGATCGTGCTAGCTTTCTGGCACGTCAGATGCACACCAGATTACTCATACGCCCCCCAAACCAGCATAATGACCAAACCCGTCTTCGGTCTTTGGCATCTTATTTATTGTTATTTTCAGCTGCACCTTGTTTCGGCTATCGTTTATATATGTAGAATGGATAGCGCGAATAACGCCACTAAATCCTCAGCGCCAATAATTCAATAATTTTACGCTTAAATCATAGCAAATTAACCCATTTCCGGCGTAGACAGCGCCACATAAATTATGACCCGCGACGTGAGACTTGAGACGGCTGGCTAAGTGGCGATGATGCCTGTGGTGATACCCTATGATAGGGTATGCTGAGCATATTTAAATGTTTCTTTTAATTCTTTAAAAGATTATAGCTCAAGATTTAAAAAGTTTAGTCATTGTTAAATCCTTTCTTTTTAGCCACCAGCCACAATATCCAAATCGTCCTCCTTACATTTTCTTGCCTGCTTATCTCGCAGGCCAAGGAAGTGGCTAGTCGAGTCGTCGGTTTTGGACGCGTTTTGGTGGATTGCCAGGTGTGAGTCAGTTGATAGTTGTGGCAATGGCAGTAAAATATCTAAAAAAAAAGGAGACTAAAGCAGCGGAAGCAACGAAAACTTGCTACAAGCATTCGCGTGAGCGTGAAAATGGTTTTTCGTTTCGCTGTCGCCCACGCCCACGCCCTCCCACCATCACCTCTCCATTTTCCTTTCGACTTTTCCTTCCAAGACCTCGAATCTCCAGGGTGATGGGCGATGGTCGGTAGTCGGTTGGCGATGGGCGTTGGCTTTGTGTTGCGCTTCGCCGAAGACAAGCTGACAAATGCTGAAACGTATCGTATGCCATCTATCATCGTGCATTAGAGCAGCGTCCGTCCGCTTGTCCGCCTGTACGGTTGTCCGCTTGTCCGTCTCGACCGCTTCTCTGTCCGCTCGGATTTCTCAGTTTGCCGGTTAGTTGGCAGCAAGTTAAGTGCCCGTTCAATGGCCAGTTTGGGCCACGTTTTATGTTACAATGTTAATTTCCTTCTTCGGCTTTGGTCTAGACTCTGCTTAAAACTGATTGCTGGCACCACTTAGGGTTCAATTGGGAGGGTTGGGGGTGTTGGCGGCCTGGAGCGTGGGGCTTGAGAGCTATGTATGCTTGTGTATGAGTGCCAGAGATTTATGCGCCAGAGGGGCAATCATGTGGAATGCATGTTAATTATAGTACGCCGAACGAACCGAACCGAAAGGAAACGAAATCAAGGATAGCCACACCAAAAATATATATATATTATATAATATATTAATAAAACAATAATCATAAATATAAATAGAAAATAGCCTTTAACTTAACATTCTTGTTGATATCCTTTAAATTTTTTCATAAATTATATTAATTTCTCTCAGTGCTAGTGTAATGATGCGAGTGAGCCATGTGGGCACCCGTGATCTCGATGTTGTTGCAAATCAATTTGATGTTATTAGTTAATAATTAGAAGCCGAGGCAGCACCCGTACAAGTATAGTAGAATTCCCATCAAGAGCGTCGCGCACTTAACCAGGCAGCCTGGGGTTAATGCATGCGACGTGTTTGAACTGTAAATGAGGTGGAAATGTCAGTTGGTAAGGGCATTGGACTCTTACCTGTACATATAACGCGCCTGTGACGCCCTTGTTTCCTCCTCCAAAGGGTTTAAATCGTTGCCAGTTTGCGGTTCTTATTTATGAGTGGAAAATGTCTGCGAATAATGCCACTTAATGAATAACTCAGCAACAGACGACACAATTTACAGCAGCAGCAACAACTATTGCCAATAATTTGACAATATTTCCGCACGTGCCGAACATTTCGACCACTTATCCCCCACTCCCTTTCCCCCAAATCACCTTCCCCAAACTTTCACCTTCATCCTACCACCACCCACGCCACCTTCCGTCAGTTCATTTAGACCATCGATCTGCTCTTTCACGCATCCAATTGGCCGGAAATGTTGCTGCGGCATAATTTGTCAATTGTGCGTGTTGATTTCTGAATTAGCTAATTTGGATTTTAGTTATTAGATGCTGATTACGTGTGTTTTCCACCCCACCCGAAAATGCGACTATGTGTGCGCCACCCCTCACTCACCCACCCTAGTGGGTTATGTTGCCAAATGAGCTTTATAATTATTTTTTAACTACCAGAATGAGTATCACAGTTTGGCAATTTTGCCTTATTTCTGCGGCTGCGGTTTGTTTTGTTCTGTCCCTGGTCAACCGACATACAAATTTTTAATTTATTGCTACATGTCGGCACTTAAATTATTTTTGTAATGTATTTCATGTTTTTCGCATTTATTTTTCGGTTCTGGTTTTGTCATGAAGGCTTTAAGCTGCACAAACATTTAATTAGAATTGTTTTGGGGTTTTTAGTTGTATTATCAAATTGCATTTATGTCCCAGGTCTAATTAAGCGCAAATTATTATTTTTCGATATTTACATTTTTTGGGGAATTAAACATTATTTAGTTTGTTAACACATTTGTTCGTGACCACGTGTATAATATTATCTACCGAAATGAAATTGGTATTCCCATGCTGAATAATTAGCTCATAATTTATTTTGGAAAAACGGAAATTGATGTTTAATCTATAATAAGTGGGAAATGCATATGTTTATGATATTTGAATTATTTTTTGAACTTGTGTGCCCCTAAATATTAATGTATGTTTTATATTCAAAGAGGAATTGTGGGTACTTGACATTTATTTTATAATTTAATGAATGCTTTTATTTGAAAATGGGTTTATAAATATAAATACTTTCTGTTTAGTAAGGTCTTAGCCTCAACTCCCAAATCTAAACTGTTCCCATTATAAATTATCCTTTCACGAGGTCTTATTCATTTTCCCACCCAAACTCTTATATTTTTAGTCGGCTTAGCCTGTAAAAGCTTTCGTTCTATTTAAGCCAAATACCGCCTCTCTCTTGCCATTATTATACAATGATTTGGGAGTAAAAGCTTCTACCAAAGCTGCGAAAAAATATGGTTTGAGCCGAGCGAGAAGTTGGCTTACTGAAAAAACAGCTGATGACTGACCAAACCCAAGAATTAAATACACTCTTGTCTTTCAGATATGTATGTCTTTAAGACAGTAAATAAATATTTGAGTCGCTTTCCAAGTGCGAAAAATTCCCGGAAAATTTTCAATGCTCCGTTTGGAACAGGTAAGCGGATGCTTCTGCCCTTTAAGCCTCTGGCTAGATTATTTTTCCGCCCACACTTGACATTTGGGCCAAAAGGCAACAAGAGAAAGTATCTTATTTTTGAGAATTATTGTCCATTTTATTATCGTCAATGGGTAGATGGGTAGTCAGATATCCGACTAAAAAAATAGCCTCTTCATATGGGAAAATATTCATTTTTTTAATCAAAAGTATTGAATGGATGAGATCTTTTTTTTGTGTATTTTCAAGGACATTTTATAAATATTTTGTATCGTTATTTACCTTGCAGCTTAATCAAAACATATAAATAAATTCATGGCCATTATTTTTCATATGCAATGCCAATAAAATATTGATTAACTAATGGGCTCGAGAGTCACAATGTCGAAGTGTTTTTAGTGCCTTTCAGTTTTTTCCTTTTATTATGAGAATGAATAGAGATGAAAGGCTGTGACCATAATTGATATATTTATGACTATCCAATTAGTAATATTATCATGCATTTGCTTTTAGTTTTTTTGTCGTTAATTTATCGTTTTTTTTCGGCCGATAGTGGAAAGCAACAGGAAAAACAAGGATATTCCATGGCTGCGCATTTAAGTGGGCTTGTGAGCGTATTATTGGCTTCAAGAGATAAGATGAAAATAAACTGCTTCTACGCTATACAGTGTATCTGTGTGTGATATACACACGTTCGGGCAAATGCAAAACACATTGCACCGCCACCAACCGCAAATTGACTAAAACCATGCCCTAAGGGGCATGGGAAAAGGATTGTGGATGGGTGGCTGGGATACTGGTATAGTGGGAGGCAGCCGCAACATCCTCGGCGCCGCTTCTGCAGTTTTCACTGTCTGTCACAAGACAATTTGTGCGCGCAAAACACAAAATAATACACACTACCATACTCACACTTGGACACGTACATCCTGGCAATGAGATGCACATACACAAGCAGACATACTCATACATACATATTTATAGGGACACTCACACCAATGTGCATATGCATGGCACAGTTGTTCAGCTGCAGCCTGGCATCAGGCTCAAGGGACGCTTGGCACACATCGCGTATACGTAACGCAGCCCAACTACAATACGTCTAAGGATCCTACATATATACGATTCTACTGGAACTGGGATATAAAGGATATAAAGGATGCCCAGCTCCGCTGCAACACTGCAACGCTGTACAGATTTCAAGTGAATAACTTGTGCGGGTAAACATTTTAGATTTTTTGATAAATTGCAACTTATACGTATTCTGTATAAATAAAAGATTTACGTAAATCGCCTGGTAAATGGCTGTAAAGAAAATGTGCGCGGTGTCTTCGCCTTTTTGTTGCTCCTTTTTGTTTGTTTTTGTGTTTGTGTATTTGCCATAACAAATGCTTACCAACTTAGCCACTGACTCATCTGGCAACTGAGCCTGGACAGCTTATATCATAGCCAGCTGGCGGAGAGACAGGCTAAGGTTTCGAGGTGGAGGGTTAGGACTGTGGTAAGGTAAACCATATCATGAATTTGGCTATAAAATTTTTCCTCAAAACCATTTTCATTGCAATTTGCGAAGCTCTGGAAAATGTGGACAGCAAAATGAAGAATTTAATAAAGCCGACACTGTGATCTATTATTTGGTTAGTATGGGAAGAAAACAAGCAAAAAATTTGAGAGAAACAGTATATATGAAAAAGAAATTAAAATTTTTTAAATAATTTTTAGACTTCTCTCTAGAGAGGGTTGATGTGTATCTTTCCTGTTTACTGCCACTGCATTGTGGTATCCTGCAGAGTATCCCAGGAGACTTTCAGGGCCACTGCAACGAGTGCAATCTGCGTCGGGAAGCGTGACTCCGATGCCATTTGATCAACATTAGTGTAACCGCAGAGCCCTCTGCTCGGATATATGCAATTTTTTACTAGGGATGGCGGTGGCAGGTCTGGGGAAAAACACAAACCAAATGGCTTATTAATTGCTGCCAGCTTGCCGGTTTTAAACAACACTTTATTTTTGCCTTCAGCAAATGAACTTGAAAGGGCAAGCATTTAAAAAAAAAATCATAAATAACCATTTAAATGATTGGTTCTCTTACCAGAATTTTTCTGTAAATTGAAATCGCAATCCGTACTATAGAGGTAACACTTTGTGGTAAGCATTCGAAAATTCAATTTGGATTAGAGCCAAAGTAGAAACTTTGTACATTGCGTAATAGATTTTGTGTTTAAGCTCAACCATTCCGCAACTCATTAAACTATCAAATATAAACCCCAATTTTATCGCTAGGTTTTAGCCAGAAACTCTCGTTTGGGGCCGCTTCGCTTCTGCCTCATTTCATCATATCGCATTTCAGCATTTCAACATTTCAGCACTAATGCGGCTGCAACTTTGCTTCCATTTAGCGCTAACTGCCATTATTTTCAGTTTTATTCCCGCACAAGGTCAGCATCCACAGCAACAGCAACAACTGGTTGAAGCTGGAACTCGCGCAAAAGCGACTGAGGTACAAAAAGGGTGAAAATGTGCTTTCCTTTTAAGGCAGATGTTTTAAATATACTAACTAGAAATAATAGAGATGCTACAAAAATTATTAAAATATTATTTAGATATTTTTTTTGTTACTATAAGAAGCTTTTGTTGGGAGAAATTTTGCATTTTCCCAAGTGGCTTAACTATACAAAAGTTTCTAAGAGTAACTTTTAATAGTTTTGATTTATTTACAATTTTGATTTATTAATTAAAGAGTAAACTTCGTTACTTAACACTCAAATATCAATTTAAGAAATTATTAAAAGTTACATGAAAATAAATAAGTGCGCCTTAACTTTTATTGACAAAAAGCCACCTACATTTATGTTCTCAACTACTCCAAGTTAGGGTATTAAAACTACAGAAAAATGTTATTTACTACACATAAATTACACCGTGGGGGTGGCTGGTGGGGGTGGGGTGTCCTAGGGGTTGTTGGGGCCATCTGGGGCGGAGGGATGCTGGAAGTTGGGTAGCCTCAAACAACAAGAAGAACTATCAAACAACTTTTTTTTTCGTTGATTTTTTTTTTATTTTCGCAGCATACCGCAGAGCGTTTGTTTAGTGGGCGTGACCTGGTTCTGGAGGGGCACAGGGGGGCATGGCCCGGAGAGGTGCATAGTGCATATGTACATGCTACATTTGACCGCAAAAGTAAAACGGTTTTTTGGTTGAGTAAAACGCTGAGAAGCAATTTCGGACCGAAGTTGCAATGAATGCGAACGTTGCCATGAATGATGGACGCTTTGGCAGAACTTTGATGGGACTTTCAGCTCCATTCCGTTTTGAAACGAAACCATCACACCTCATCCCTCCCCTGTCAAGGTCATACTAGCATATCGCAGAATCTGAGAATGTGATTGAAAGCGAACAAATAGAATCTGTCCATGGATTTCCCCCTCAGATCTAATGTCACACAAATGTCAAGCGATGCGTATACGTTTTTGAACATAAACGTAAAAAACTCGAAATTGCAACTGACGTCAAAGATTCGTTTCTTTCTATCTTTTTTTGTTGGGGGTAAGAAACTTAATTCCTACGAAAGATAAAAGGGGGATGTTAGATAGTTGGTTTTCCACACTTGAAAGATAATATGTTTTTGATAAAAGTAAAAGGGATCTCAGTTTAATGTTTAAGCTTTAGAGGGTCTCCTCTCTAGATTATGGCTTGTTTATCGAAATATGCATATCTATTAATCAGTCTTAGACATGTTTATTTGAGACACACCTTTAGAAAAGCTTACAATTCCTGTAAGAACCCCACAACTAATGTTTTAGCAACCATTTTGTGTCCCTTTTTTTGCACACTTTGCCACAATTTTTTAGTAGAAACTCAAAGTAGTTTTTATTAACAGTTTACTTCCGATTCATTGAGCAGAGTTCGCTTAAAGTGCATCGCTATACAGTAAAGCTGGATGGCCATAAAAACTTAATTTGATTTCGTTTAGACTATGTGCTAAATGCATTTTTATATCCAGCGATTTTGAGAAAGTTTCCACCGCCATGCCATCCGGCAATTGCACTTCCCCCGGGGCGGGTACGGCCTAGTTTTAGTGTTGAAAACTTGGCCCAACTATGCAAACAACAGTCGTAAATAAGTTCGACGACATTTTTAATTACATTTAAAGAAAGTTATCCGCACTAAATGGGCTGGCTGGTGGTTCAAGATCGATCGATATGCAATGCCAGCCATAAATAAGCAATGCCATCGGCAAAGGCAACGAAAACGAGAAACTTAATTTCAAAATAATTTTACCAGTCGACGAGGATGCTGCTGGGGAAAAGTTTTCGTTTAGCTGAAAGTTTTCAGCTCTGTCTAAGTTCGTGTTGACTTGGCCCGATGCTTTTGTATTTGTGATTCTCCTACTGCTCCTCGGCTACTACTACTGCTACTGCTACTGCTTATGTTTTGTTTATAGTTTCGGAAGCTTGGCACTAAATATTAATAGTTTTATGTTGTTAAAAACGTTAATGAAATGCTCTGCCGCCTAACCATCTACCAGCTGGCCAGGTAAAAGTTTTCACGGCATATTAATAGCTGATTCTGCGAAGGCGGTGACCTGGCCAAAAACAGCTTCACTCGAGGACATGACCGAAAAGTGCTTACCGCAAGCATCCAGCATCCTGCATCTAGCATCCTGCATCCTGCGAAAGCATGCGTGCGTGCAAGGACGACAAACTGCAAAATTTTCAGCGCGTTACGTGTCTATTTCTCTCTCTTTTACCCACACCTCCCATCCCTTTCGCTTTGCCGCTTTTCCCCCTCTATCCGGCAAGTGGCACGACATTAGATTTTTCAACAGGAATTTGCAGCGTTTGTGTATTTTTGTCCATGTTCCATGCCCCGTGTACTCTCCTAACAAACCCAGGCATATTGGGCTTAAATTTTTTTGTGTCTATATAGTTTTTCAAAAGGGACTTTTAAAGGCCCCTATATGTGGATTTATAAATTTCTTAATTGTACCCCTCTTTATTACAAAAAGGAGTATAAATTCTTTAAAAAAAAGACATAATCTATAGGTGCAATAAAAAATTGATTGAAAAAAGCTTAAGGATCATCGGAAATTCGTGTTATCCTCGGGGGCAATAATTTGTGGTCCTTTGCCAGTTCGGTACTTTTTCTATTTCGTTCTGGCTGGTTCGTTTCGGTTCGTTTCGTTTTTGGGGGCTCCTCTGTTTGGGTTTCGGTTATAGGGTTTGGGGTGTTTTTTGGGGAGAGATGCTGGGGCATCTGTGGGTGTTTTCTATTGCGTTTTGCGACAAATTCAATTGCAGCACGTGTCGTTGGCCATGTACGCAGAGATATGTGGGAGAGTCTGTGTTTTGTAAGCCTCTGGAGTGCGACTACATATATGTATGGGTTTCAATGTTAAAAGCTACTGACGCCAGCAGTTTCGTCCCATCTATACTTATATAGTATTTTGTGGAAAAAATATGTGGCTGGAGTGCAAAAAATGCAAGGCACAACAAACTTGTTTGTCAACCTTCAAGGCGTGGCGCCAATGGGCGTGGGGTGTTGGGTGTGAAGTCCTTATAGAGACCCTCACGTAGTTGTCTGTGGCCACGAAAAAGTTGCATAAAGTCAACAACTTTCAGTGGTTTAGTGATGTGAAAGTTGCTAAGCTCCGAATGCTTTTCAACTCAAATGCCCTCCCACCCCACTCCCCCACAAGAAGGTCAATTACTCGAGGAACTTGAGTTAAAAGGCGTGAGAATCCACAAACTGGACAAGATAACTTTGCCTTAAGTTTTTTTTTATTTCTTGTTTGGGCTAAGAAACTTGGTTTATTTACTAAGAGATTTCCCAAAAAAAGATTGCAACATTCTGTATTTGATATTAAATTTTGTAGAAAAGCAGACAATTCAATTTCATTTTCATTTTCATTGCATTTTGCATCTAATCCATTGTGACGTCTGGCCAATATCAATCAAAGTTGAATGCGCCCCGAAAATGCCATAAAACTTTCCAGCTTATCAACAGCAATAAAAAATAGAAACAACAACAAGAACTGCAACAAAAATGAAATAACAAAACTACACAATCAGGCAAATTAGCGCAATTTGCGCCACAATTGCAATGGCGAAGGGGCTGCAATTTATTTAAATACATCGGCATGTGCAGCCGTCAAAGTTAACAATGTTGGCCATGGTAACAGCCGAAGGCCCCTTTCGCCTCCCCAGTGCCATGTGCCATGGGGTTTGTGCGGTTTTGAGTGAAATAAAATTTAATGCCATCAACAGGCGTGGGAGAAATGGGTTTCTATATTTCCCTTTTTTTTTTTTTGCTTTGTTGCGGGGGCGTGGTGGCGCAAAATGTTTGCGGCGCATAAACAAGAATTGTTGCCACAGTGCGCCGTAACACGCTAAACCATTAACTAAACAGCTGAAAATAAAACAAAAGCAGCCATAAGAATGCAATCGAGTGGAAGGCCGCAGAGTGAATGCTCTTTGCTAACCAAAAATCCTACAAGTTAAGCCTTAGAAAAACCAAATCGAGTAATCAATTGAGAAATGGAGTTGCAATATTTTATAGCATACTTTTCCGCAAATTGTATGGGGAATTATGGTTGGGTCTTAAATTGTTTGTATTTCTAGTAGAGGGAGTGTATTTTAGTTGGTTCCCCTTTTTGAATTCCTATCCATTTTAAAATAAATTTCATATTAATTTTCATCCGCGTCAGCCATCAACTTAGAAACTTTCAGTAGGAGGCGGCTGTCGTCTAATTTAGATGATACCCGATAGGAAAAACTAAGTGGACCCGCCACCCACTAAAAACAATTAAAAATGGAAAGCTCTGGCTTGCCCTAGAACATTTTTGGGAGAAATGCACTCACACATACACACATACTCTCATTGAGTAATAAAAGTAGCTGTAACCGAAAAATAGCGGCACTTAATAAAATAAGCGTGTGGCATGCCTCACACACACAACCAACACACACCTATACCATGGTATAGCGGAAAGACCATGGTTCGACCCACATGTTGTCAATGCATAAAACAATTTTCCACGGAAATTGCAGTAATTAACTTTAGTACCTGCTTGAGTGACATTGTGTGTGGCATTGTCTGCATGAGAGTGTGTGTGGGGGTTTGTGATTGTTCGACCAAAAACAGGATGTTTGTTGAAGTGTGTTTGCCTGTTTTATGTCCTTGTCTATATTTGTCGTGCACTGCAAAAAAGTATAATAATCTACATATTTTCTAATAAAATAATTTTCAAACTATTTTAAAAATATATTTTGTTTTAAATGTAAATGATATATCATTTTATGTTAAGTTTAAGGAGTATAAGATTTTGTCATATATATTTTTTTCAAGTGCCTTTGTCTCTATGGTTTGTTTTTCTAATTCAATTAAAATTGGCAGCTCCGGCAGCCAACATGAAGTCCGTTGCAGTGGCGAATCATTAAGCGGTCTGCATATGCAATCGTAGAGACTTACAATCCTCCCAAAAATCCTTCAAGCCCTCATATCCTCCTAAAATCCCCAACCCCCATCCATCCTGGGGCATCCACCGCCACCCCTACCCTGTGTTAGCATATGTTTACGCTTGTATTGGTGTTAATGTTAACTGTCACTACATTTGCAGCCTGCAGCCTTTTTGGCAGTGCTCTTAACTGGGCTGGCAGGCTGTTCATGTTGTTTGTTACGTAACTGTAAAAACAAGTCATACCAGCATGAGTGCATGTATATACGGTGGAGTGGAAGTATTTGTGGGTATGTGTTCTGTCGCATCCTTTTTGGTGTTCCAATGCCTGCATGGGGCACGTTTTACTTTTAATAAAATAAATAAGAAAAAATATAGAAAATAGTATTTAATTAAAGCAATAAATGCTAATGAATGGTGTGCATTTTTAGCATAATTGGTGGTTGTTCTAATTAATTAGCTACAATAATTTTGATGCGTATGTAATTAATTTTTTTAACTGCCAAAGACTAATTGTTATTAAATAAATGTTCATTTTATCATTGTTTTTGGCATGCAAAGGGGGAAAAGTATCTACAAATTATAGTTGGAGAGTCCAACATTTAATCATTTTGCCTTAATTAGAATATTATCGATTTGGGTCGATAGATGTAAATATTTGCATTTTGTGGAGCCCTAAGTTCATGCACAGCAAATTTTAAAATGCAGAATTAATTAATGCTGTTTCAGACTTCGTTGTGCAAAATGCAAAACTTGTATATAGATGTGCATAGATGTACATAGTTTTTGGGTCAAAATAAGGCTGAAAGTGTGCAATTTTGTGCCATATTTGAAACATAAAACCTAACATGAACCTCTACCTAAAAACTGAAAACCGTATAAGCTGTTGAAGGCTTAAATTGGATTATGAAGTTGTAAGAAAATCAAGTTCTTATTCAAAACCCATACTTCAATCCAACTGAGTGACTGAGCAATTAAAGACGCACATATAATTTTCGAATTAAGGATTCACAAAATAAATGATAGGCAGCAATTTATTCAAGCATTCATAATATCCTTAAACACACACACACAGATAGTTTCATTTGCTTGAGTTATTGTCAAAATTATCCCCAATGTCTTTTGCATAATTATGTTGAGTTTTAGTTTCTGCCAGATCCTTCGCTTCTCCCCATTATCCTGGCTAAGCCCTAAAAGTTCATTTTAATCGCCCATTCAGGATGTGTTTATAGTTCTCATGTGTGTGTTTGTGATTAATGAAGATTAATAAAGAGGAAAATTGTTACCAATCTGTAAAAGGTTAGTTTGATGTGCTTTGAATATGATTTGGGCTTGACAGTTTATGTGCTTGAGTAGATTGAACCCCAAAATTTTATAGTCAATAATATGATTTCATTAGGCGATTTACTCAAATGAAAACAAAGAAAGTATATGCACGAGGTGTATTTTGTGTTATTAGATGAGTAGTTGCAATAGATTCTCATTCTTCAAAATGAATTTTAAAGCCACACTGAGCGTATAATTGAAATAACGTGACTCGGCGCCATGGCCACACATAAATGTTATTAAAACTAAGAAAGGCAAACGATCTGAAAAATTAGACGTAGGGGGCCATTATAACACCCCTTAAAATTTATGGAAGCACTTGCGGCATTTCTCGTCGAGTTTTGGAATTTTTTATTTATTTATTTCGTTGCCTGCTAGACCATTGTTCGAAATTTTTGCGTGTCGGCAATAAGATTAAATTGCTTTTGTTGTCTTGGCAACGGCAAACAGTGAGCCATAAAGATATCCTCACACGCATCACAGCCAACCGAACAATTGAAAGTCAGTTTTTTTTTGTCAACAAAAGTTAACAATGCGCACGGTTGGAGATTTTATTTTTTTTTATTGAGGCTCCTATGGCGCAGATTCAATTCAATAATAACGTCGTTTGCTTTAAATATTTATTTATTTAGAATCTACCATAACTAATTGTATTATCTATGGTACTTTATTCATTTTTTTAATACATGATATGCTATAATTACTTTTTACTATTTATTCATCTTTAAAAACCCTCATTATTAGGCAATATGAAGTTACTTCTGTTGATATTATTCGTTACTGTCTGCCATGGAGTCAAGCATTCAAAAACAAGCATTCTAAATGGTTTGTAATCATTTTTGTGATAGACATTTTTATAAATTCTTTCATTTAGAATTATGCAAAAAACATACGGATGGTCCGGCCTGCCTCAAACTGAAAACATTCTATTGGAGCAACAAAGATGAGAAATGTAAGGCCACCAAATATTTGATCGAGCCTTGTAGTTTCTTTCTTCGATCGGATACCTGCAATAAGATATGTTCCTCGAACATAGAGTCCTTTGCAGAACTAGAGGATGTTGTTAATAAAATGAATTGAAAACAAAATATAAAAAACTTGAAAAAGAAATCTTAATAGTTAATGTATTTGGTTTCAAAACTAATTCAAGATTTTAAGCTTAATACTTTTAGTTACATATTTTAAACAGTCGCTATGAAGATCGTGTTTATATTAGTCACTTTTCTTGTTTTTGGTTTGGTAGCGAATTTTTCACTAAGTCCGATTTACAATAGTAAGTTTATTCTTTTAATTATACATAAAATGTAGTTAATTTTTTAAGCTCTTTGCAAGCGAACTGGAGGCTCTATAACATGTTACCAAAATAATACTTGGGGCTTTGATGAAAAGAAACGCAAATGCTATTTGGTTCCACAAAATAAGGAACCTTGCGGATTTTTCGATGGCGAAAGAGGATGTCAGGACTTTTGTCTCAGAAAGATTTTATAAATTAAATATTTAAAATTCAGAGCTTTTGTTCAAATTAAATAAATAATTTGTTGTAGTAATAGCTATTGGAAGTAATAGCTATTGCAAAACAAATTGCTTAGAAAGCCAACATTTTGTTGAGAATCTTCGGCTGAAATCTTCTTAACTTAGTTACCATGAAGTTCTTGGCCTTGTTGGTTCATTTATTAGTTTACACTTCCCTTTTTCTCTCAGTGTCTGGGCATAGTTCCATTCAAGAAGGTAGGTATTTTATCCTACGTACTTATAGTAGAGTACATTATTATTTTGTCCGCAAAGTTCTCTGCAGGAAGAATATTGAAGACGACATATGCACCGTTGATGTTACTTGGGCATATGACGAGAAGGCCCTAAAATGTTATCATGTGTCCAAGGACAAAGATCCTTGTGGGAACTTCGATAGCGAGGCTTCCTGTCACCGGTTTTGTTCACACAAACATGATACAGAAGAATAGAATATCTCTATCAATTAAAATTTATTTAAGTTGGTATATCCTTATGAAGTTTAGGAAATATATTTTTAAAAAATGTTTATTAACTAATAATATGTTGTCAAGTTTTCAAAATTAATTAAAGACCTTTTTTTTTTAATAATTAAAGACCTTTTTAAATTGGAGTGCAAATACGTATTCCTTGTCATTGAGTTTGTTTGCTTTTCTCCCATTTCTTTGCTGGTCGTACAAGTATGAAGTTCATCAAGAAACTCCACTGGAGCATGTGTCCTTGGCGGTCCATTGTCCTTTGGCTTTGCTGTTTGCTATTTGTTGTTGTCTGGTTGGCTGTTGTTGCCGCTAATGAAACATACTTCTGGCACTTTATTTCATTTGGTCTCTCGCCTCGCCCTAGAAATAGACCATCCCCTTACTTTTTGGCCCTATTTACCCCGCCGTCGTCCCTTTGCAGCATTTAGCTCATTTTCGCCGACTTGGCTCAAGTTTTTGTGTCCTTGGTTTTATTAGATTTTATTTGCTTAGTCTTTATTTGTCTTTTACCGTCGTTTTCCTTCTTCTCCTCGGCATTAAGTGTCCAATTTTAGTTCAGGACTTCCATTTTCCGGATTGTGGCGGGTGCTATTTTTTTCTGTTTTTTAGAGTGATAATATTTTGATACTCATCAGTTAGATGGGTTAGGGAATTTAAAAGTTAGTCAAATCTTAAAAATAGTTTGAGTTTTTAAAGTATTTCGGAGGATTTCTAACATTTCAGACAGTAGCATGAGAGGTGTCTTTTGGTCCTAAAGATTGAAGTAAAAAAAGCTTTAAAATTTTAAGAAATTATTCCCAATTCCGATTAAAAATTCTTGGAATCATCACATTTCTTTCAAAGTTGTTGAAAGCCCCCATTAATGGGTAGTAGTATTTTAGCCAAGTCCTGGCTTAAGCCACTCCTTTTCCTTTTGGCCTGTTTTCTTTTGTGCCCGGCTTTTGCTTGCCACTGCAGAATCCTTGTTCCTGGCTGGTGGCTCCTGTTCTATTTGCTCTGGCCCTTTGTTGGTTTGTTTTGTGATGAAAAGTTTGCTCTGCCAGCTGGCCACATATGCCCTACCATCGCATCCTTTCATTAGAGAATCCCCATTTAGCTTCTTCCTTCTCATCATTTTTCTTTTCTTTTTTATTTAATTTGCTGCTGTCTTCTTTTTTCGTATTTTTTTTTTTAGCAAATTCGTCAAGTTTGTAAACACAAATTATGACAATTAAGTTGACTGTTGACTTGTTTGAGTTAGTTGTCTGCTAACTTGGCTTGCAATTTAAAAAGCTGACAAAATTGCATTAAATTCCTGCCGAACTCGCTGACGCCAAATTCAATTAGGAATGCGACGTGCAACAAAAAAAACAAAAATGGAATTAATAAAAAACAAGAATGGAAAGCTAACTTCGGGCGGAGCCGAAGTTGATATACCCTTGCAGATATGTGGCAGCTTATATTATTAGATATATATCGGATCTTATATAGTCGGCCGATCCTTATAAAACTCGGCAGATCAAATTTGTTTGCCGAAAGTAGAATCCATACAAAGTCCCAGTCTTCTAACTTAAAAAACAACAGAGATATGGCATTTCCGATCAATCAGTTATATGGCAGCTATAGGATATAGTCGGCCGATCCTTATGAAATTTGGCAGATCGAATAAGTCTGCTAAAAGAGGATTCCACAGCAAGTCCCATCCTTCTAACTTAAAAAACAACGAAGTTATGGCATTTCCGATCAATCAGTTATATGGCAGCTATAGGATATAGTTGACCGATCCCGGCCGTTCCGACTTATATACTGCCTGCAAAGGAAAGAAGGATGTGTGCAAAGTTTGAAGTCGATAGCTTTAAAACTGAGAGACTAGTTTGCGTAGAAACAGACAGACAGACGGACAGACGGACAGACGGACAGACGGACAGACGGACATGCTTATATCGACTCAGGAGGTGATCCTGATCAAGAATATATATACTTTATAGGGTCGGAGATGTCTCCTTCACTGCGTTGCACACTTTTGACCAAAATTATAATACCCTCTGCAAGGGTATAATGAAATGCTTGCTTGACATCAGAGGCGAGCTTAATTTTCGTTTTAATCTTGGATGGTGTGGCAGTGTCGGATCGAAAAGTTTAAGGCTGCCATTGGCACACAGTTGCTCTCTGGCACGGGCTCTGGCAGAGTTCTCGTCCTCGGGGCCAGGAGGTGTTAAAGGTGGCCTGCAGCCACAATTGTTCATTAGATTAGCAAGTTGGCAGCAAAAGTTTTTAGCCCGGCTCAAATGCCACTTTCACGGCTGCTGACACACTTGAGTTGGATTGCGTTTTGCAGCCTCTGGACTCCTTTACCCACCTTTTTCTCTCACTCTGCTCCCCATTTTTTTGGTTTTTATTTTCTTGCACCATTTTCAAGAAATTTTATGAATTTTCTTATCAATTCAAAAGGCGAGAGACGACAAAAATTTACGTGCTCAAAGTGGCAAGTTGTCACAACGACAAGCCAATCTATATATCTCTCTGTGTATGTGTGTGTGTGTGGGCCAACTTTTGGCTCGTTTTGGCCCTCTACCGAGTGTTACCCCTCCGCTGCATCGCATCGCTGTCTCAATTTGTCATTGAAGTTGCCGCTGTAGCCGCCGATAAGAAAGTTTTCACTTGATATAAGCAAATGCGGCTATTGATGGTAAATGTTGGCAGTTAGTCTTCTCCCTTGACTCTGGGCTCTGGTCCTGGCCCTGCTTGTCTCAAGATTTAAATCGAATTTTTAAGATTTTTTCCCGTCTTGCCTCTAAAGTTGCGAAAACCATGGGAATTGTGGCATTTAATGAAGAGAAATTTCTAATGGTTTTCTTATGAAAAATGAAAGTGATTTGTCACCAGGCCCTAAACAGATTAAATTTATTTAAAATTAAATATTTTGAAACTGTTAACCAATTAAATATATAGCAGAAACTTCACTTTATCTGTATTAAGTTCACACGTAAAGTCCACGAAACTGAGCTGGCCAGAGGAAATGCGGAAAACAGGCGCAGTGGCCAGGGGGACAACGCGGGGTAATGCCACCAAGGTGCGTGGGGCAAGCACACCAGTGGCTGAGGAGCGTGTTACATAATTAAAAGGCTGCCCTGAGGTGGCAAGAGTGTGAAAATAGGGCGAGAGACAAACTATAAAATAAACCAAGAGGGGAGTAACCCACTCGAGCGCATAAAGGAGTTTTTATTACCTGAAACTGGAATTCTAGTCCTGTGTGGCCCCCGTGTGCCTTAATAATAGCCAGTGCGTCTCATTGTCCTTTTCCGGTAATAATTCCGCACTTATCCCCCCTCGGGTCACCCCCCGGCCATGGTAAACCAACACGTTCCGCTGCTTGGCCGGGCTAAATTAGCTGTGACAGCCGCCGTTTGCCGTTCGCCATTCGCCGTCCGACGCGTCCTACAAAATGTCTTCTCGGCCGCAAGGATTCGAGGTCGCAACTGCGGCTCAAGACATACCTGAATGCGACTCCTCCTTGCGACCACGTTATCATTTATAATGAGTTAATTACATTTAATACGCATGTACAATGGCCTGTTGAACATGGCGCACAATTAAATGTGACCCTGGCCAAAGAAGCGTTCCCAGTAATAACAACAAAGGATATCTATATATGTGTGTGTGTGTGTGTTGAGGCCATAGAGCTTTACGCTTTAAGCAGTCGTTGCGTTTAATTGCTGCTTTGAGGTTTATTAGCTGCTGATTGTCAGCATAATTACATTTGCCTGAGCCAGCCAAATAGTGCGGGCTTATTTAGGCCAAAAAAGGACATTAGATAAGGTAGAAACTATTTTATATTAGAAAGTTTTATGCTAGGATGGTTTTTTGAACTCTAATCACTTTTTTGGACACTCGTCATATTTTAGTTGATAAACTTGGGGGTAGAACTTTTTGGCAACTAAAGCCATATTGCCATTTATCAATAGACCATTTTTCATATCAACAGGAGGAGTGGAGTGCGAGGGTGGCGAGTGGACAAACTAAAAACATTTATCAACATCCATTCGGGTACGAAAAAAAAAAAACAACACCCCTTTGGCGTTGCATACTTTCGGGAGCTGCCATCGGCCATATAACGTATACGTGACAGCAGCTTGAAAATGGAAAATGGAAAATCCATTCCCGACGCCTCCTGGCGACAAATTCTTTGCAGACATCTAAGCATTTAACAATTTGCGGCCACACCCACTCTGGACAAACGACGATTGGTACGCCTCCACCCACTCACCACCCATCACCCTCAATTTTTGGCTGCTGGCCATTGCATTTCTCAGAATCCCAAGAAAAAAAAAATATTTTAAACCACAATTTTGGTGTTTCTTTTTTTTTTTTTAGTTCGACAAATAAAAATCTTGCTTTGTGCCTCCTGTTGTGCCTCGTGTCCTGGCTCCTGCTCCTGCCACTGACAGCTGCAAAATTTGTGCGCTCTTGTTCATTTGTTTGACTGCCCATTGTTGTGTGTGTGTTGGATGTTGGGTGTGTGTGACTGCATGTTTGTTGCTATGCCAAAAATTGAACACACAAAGCAATTGCTATGCAACATTTGTGCAGACATGGCCCAGAGTCAAAAAATAAAAGTAAACAAGAGAAAAAAAAAATAAAACACACATACAATTGCTGTACAATTGAGCGAGTACTACAAAGGCCTCGCATATGGACGTGTCTGTGTGTTTTGGAACGTTTAATAGTTTTATTGGAAGCCGCAAGCGTTTTTTGATACTCAGCAATCAACGTCGCTCAGGGGTCGGTAACTTCTTAAATATTCATAAAAATTTAGGACTTTTAAATTGATTTATTATGTCAATTATAATATTTTCAGGCTAAAAAATGAACTTAATATAATTAATGCTTAATTTTCTGTTTCTTTATTATTAATTAAAATATTTAAGCTAACTAAGAAGAATCATAAAATTACTTACTTTGAAGAATCATTAAAAAAGCTTCTTAAAACCACTTTAAAAAATTGTAATTCTTTTGTGAGTTTGTTTAAAATATATCCTAAAAAAATCTGTTATAAAGTTCCCTTAATATTGAACTCTAAGATTTCCTCTTAAATATAAAAATTAGTTCCAAATCATTTTTTTATGGTGAATATATTTTTTTAAATTTTTCAATGGGTACTCCTTAAGTTGCCCTAGCAAAAGCCACTCCAAATTTTTGATGGAACATACTTGGCCGGCACATTCGTTGCTTGTCATGTTGTGTGGTCAATTGTTTATTGTTAACATGGTCAATTCAACACCCCCGCCACCTCCCATTCGCTTCCCCTAAGCTCGTTTTATACAATCCAACAACTTCTATACATATTTCTGGAAATATCAAATTACTTGGGTTTTTCTTTTGATGCCGCTCAAGAATTTATATCTCGAGCAATTTGTGGCTTTGGCCCGGCTGTCAGCACAGTTCGCATTGGGAGACAAATTAATCCGTTTTCAGCATTCCATCATGGCCAAAAGCGACACGACAGAGACGGATGGTCATATGAGTGAGAGAAAGCGAGAAGGCGACATTTTAACACTTTAATACAATCAGAATGCAGCTGCACATCAAGCTAATTAGAGAAGAGGGGGCGTTAGGTTTCGGATTAAACAATGGTGGGTTTCGGATGAATGTGCGTCGGCTGCCAAAATGGCTAATGCACTTTTCAGCTCCCACTGACAGCCCAAAAAGCAGGAAGCACACAGCACACAGATGAAAAACATAAAGCAATCCCTCCCCATAGACGTGGGCGGCGGAATATTTTATGGGCTGACAAAAGACAGGCCACAGCACTGAGATGACCGACTTCATCGTCAACAAAGCTGGCGCCTTAGGCGCAAATTTCAATGCGTTTCAAGCATAAAATAAATGTCCACTAAAAATGTCTCTGGCATTGTTGTTTTAGCCTCCTAGTGGGCGTGCCGGCGTTGTGCAGCCAGCCTGTGGGCAAAATATGAAAAAAATATTACACGGATGTGTTGAGATTTTATAAAGCACTGAAAGAAATATTTACAATAATGAAGAGTTGGAAAAAATTATGAAACTTAAGAAGTAGATGTAGAATATAGGAAACCATTTTAGATATATTTCTTTGATGCCTTTTGTCTCAGTGTAATAACGAGCTCTCTTACATGTCTCAAGGACATGTTCATGGCTGACTGCCTCGGAGTCCTCGCTGAACTGAACTGAGCAGAAACGGTACAGGACCTGAACTGGACTGAGTTGGCCCAAATCGCTGCAAGTGCTTTTAAGTCGTTGTCAAATGCAAAGAGCACAATAATTCAAATTTATGACGCGCAATTGTGCTCACACACTTTCCCCGCTTTCTCCTACTTTCTCCTACCCACTGCCCATTGCCCCCTCCAGGGGCTATCCCGGACTTTGTCCTTTTTTTTTTAGCCAAGGCATAAATAAAGTAAAAGTTGGAACGTGCGTCCAGCTGAGTGGGTGGATCGTCATGGAGTATGTAAATTTCGCAGCCCCAGGGCCGGCGAAAAATTTTATAATTTGTGGCTCTCTCAGTGAACAATTATTTTATGCCTTCGCTGTCCATTTCAGTGGAATCACTGGTAACGTGGTAAGGTGGTAAGGCTGGCAGGCCGGCAAGGAGAAAGTGAAGCTGTTGGAAAATTATCTGCTTTTGATTTACGGACTTTGTTGGACGCGGTGTCGTAAAATCTGGTAGAGCCCAAGCCCAAGTCGGATAATTTGGGATTCGGTGATTTGGACGTGGTCTTTGTGTGTGTCTGCAAGTGATAATAAAAGTGGGACACCAAGAAGTTGATCTAGATATCAGATTTGAGCTTATGCTCTGATTTTCGATGGTTATAAAAGCCAGCAAATAAATCCCCAATAAAAGTAAAGAACTACCCAGTTTATGGGCGGCATATTTCATTAATTTTATATCAAAGCAATTCAACAAATTGCATATTTATTTAATTGTTTCGAATAAATCCAGAAATAAAAGCCTGGTCACCAGAGGAATTTATGTACGGCATCTACAAAATAAAAGAAATATTTTGCCATGGCATTCAATTAGAAGGCTGCATATGTCAGACAATAAAAATAAACAAAAAATAAGTTGAAATATTATAAAGAAAATATGAATTGTAGGAACAATTAAAAAGCAATATCTATGGATTCATGTATGTGGCCAGGAATAAAACTATTATTTCGATTTCGTGTATTTTAGCGGATTTATAAACAAATCCCAATGCAAATCAGCGACACTGAACAAATGCAGTTTGATTTATATTTACCCTCGTACGGCCCTGGCATAAAAAATCAAATGACAACTGGCAGTACAAAAAATTGGTCGAAATGTTCAAAAGAAACTTTAGAAAAACTAAATGCAAATAAATGCGTTCGAGCAAATAAATTAAAACAAATGCACGAGCAAATGCCGCAGTTGTGTCCATAAAGTGGCGCCCAGGACGGGCGGAAAAAAAATGGGAAAAATGGAAATGGAGGCCAAACTGAGAGCAGCACAAACATTGATTAATACGAGGCCAAATGCATTAGGCCAGAGAACATAATTTACGACCAACTGCCACACAGTCCCACTGTCTATGCATGGACAAACATTTATTTGTTTAATGTATTTTGCAGCAATATTTATATGCCGTTTCGATTTCGGGCATTTATTTCCGATTCTGCCAATGCCGATGCCGATTCTGATGTCGATGGCGACGGCCATACGTGGCGTATACGTAGTGCAAAATGTTTCTTTTTTTGTTCAGCTAGAGCGTGAGGAACCGAAAAACTTGACCAGAACGTCAGCTGCACAAACAAGACTAAACCATGATAGCCACTAGGCCAGAATCGCCAGCAGCGATGGGGATGACAGATAAATGATAGTCTTCGTTTTTAGAGTGTAGGTACTCTATGGTAAGAGGCTATAGTAGTTTTGATAAGTTTGTTTCGAAAAATAACTATTGATTCCTTGGCATTTTAATAGAAATCTTAAATGATCTAGAGGCTTATTATCTATAAAAAATTATTCCGTATTAAGATATTGTCTTTTTAAAAATATTTATTCAATAAATTCAACAAAATTCTTACGATTTTTTGATACATATTTATTCTTTAATGTATTTTGATTTCCAAGAGTATTCCTATTCCCATGGCGCACCTCCTACTTGTTCCTTTAGTCGCTCTTTCCTGTTGTTGTTTGGTTGTTTTGAAAACAGCATTTGACATGCGGGTTCAAAGCGTTTGGCCGACAGTTTCCATTCCTATTTGCATTGCGTGTGTTTTGGCCGGATCCCCTCTCCTCTCAGCTGGGGTACACCTGCTTCCCATTTCCTATCGCCAGCCAGTTGTCAGCACTGCGATACTCACAAAAATATATTTTTTGGCACAAATGTCACAGCCGGGACACTGAAAGCTCCAAAAAAGATCAACACGCGAACCCGAACACGTTGAGTTTGGCCAACGAGCAAAAGGCCATAAACACAAAACGCAATCAATTGAGTTCGAATGCAAATATTTTGCCAAAAGTACAGAGCAGTGAAAAAACGAAAGAAACACAGGACTTTAGCAAAGTAGGAGCCTAGAGCTATTTAGCATTTAAGTTTCTATCGAAAAGGGCCTAAACTTTAAAGACCTTTTTTAGTCTCTTTTATTGAATTACTATTTTCCCATATGACCTCGCACTAGTTCGTGGAGTAAACTACCTTTCTATTATTTCCATTATTATTTAAATTGTCCAGTGTGCAATTTCACAACTCAATGCCCAATGGACAGTCGAACTGACAACATAATTTCGGCAAATGACAAAAAAAGGCAGACAGGCGAGCTCAAACACAAACTTGCTTTTGAGGATGAAAAGCAATTTGCTTTGAGATTGTCCGGAATATGTGCAGTTCCTATAAGTGTATGGGATCACATGTTTGGATATATGAGTATATGTAGTCAGTGTCTGCAGATGTCACTTGGGTGACCATAGAGAGACTGTCAGAAAGCATATGAGAAACATTTGTCGTTGGCTGACGAAACCAGAAATGAGCCAACTAAAGGGAAATATTCAGGATTTAGTATGCATATCAAACGAAAATTTATTCTTTTTCGTATAAAAAAAAGCCAAAGCGAAACGAAACGAAATAAACAGAAAATACTTCAAGGATAGTGCGTCCTGCGCTGTTTCACTATCCCTTTCGCAGCAATATCCCCAGCTCTCTAGTCGTCCTCGCTGACATCCAGGATCGTCTTGAAGGCGAAAGGCTCGAAGGCGTAACCAGCACCCTCGTAAAATTTGCTCATGAACTCCACCCTAAAAAAGAAATTCATTATTAATTTACAGAAAAATGATATTTCATTTAAGTTCTTACCAGTGCAAGCGAAGGGTGTGCAGGAAGGCGGAGAGTCCTTCGATGAGCACCAGGATGCCGACTGTCAGGAGAGCCCAGGCTCCAAAGAACACATAGATGAGTATGCTGCCGATGTAGCTATCATAACCGAAGCCCATCGAGAACACCATGTTCCACAGCACCTCTGAGAGCTCTGAAAATATAAAAATAAATATTTTCAATTATTTATTTCTAGCTTAAGTTAAATTTGTAATTTTTATGGCCAACACACTTCTATAAAAAACTGAGGAGTTGTTTATAGACCGATTTGGTTTGGTTGATAAAGAATATTTGAGCTCATAAATGACAAACTTGTTATCACTAATTGGATTTGTTCTGAGAGTTTAACGATTTCTTGATAGCACCGACACCTTCACGACCTGGCAACTTCTTTTTAATGAAATGTTGCCTTTAATTTAATTATATTTTTAATTTTAAGTTGATATATTTAACTTACGTGCATGAGCCAGGGACAAGGCCCACAATCGCAGATAGGACGCCGTATGGGAGACCGTACTGAGCACATACTCTATGGTGTGGATGGCCTGGTGGATGAAGATCTCGCCCATCGGCTCGTCATCGTGACCACCACCACCACCTGGTTTAGGTGCTGGAGCTCCACTGGTCTTACGCTTCAGCATAATGTACAGGGGCTTGCCCAGAAGCATCCAGGGAATGCAAATAATGGCCACAATGACAAAGACCTGCTGAATCGACTTCTGGCCATCAAACATGAACTCCTTGCAGGGCTCCGGAGTGTCCTGGGAGCCTTGCAGAATCATGTTGATGAACAGGATCAGAATAGAAGGAGCACAGGCTGGCGAGAGGGCTCCTTCGACGGTGTCGTTGTAGACGACCCACTTGAAGAACATCATGAAGACCATGTAGCCGAAGAGCAGGAGCAGGAACAAGACCTGCGGCAGGAACTCCAGGAAGATGCTGGCGTACTTCTTGTAATAGACAAAGTTAACCACTGACATGGAGACACCGAAGATCATGTGCAGGACTCCCACAATGATGGACAACTTCATCTTGAAAGTGTTCAGGAAAATGATCTTGTTGTCGGCCATCTGCCAAATGGGATCCATGCCGAAGGGATAGGTCTTCCAAACCGTATCGTTCGGCCGCAATGTGATTGACTTCAGATTTTCGTCCTCTACCACTGCTCTGGTGTAGTTCATGTGCCAGCCAGACCCAAAGATGTTCATGGACTTGGAGAAAATATCATTGTAAATGAAGCCCGTGTAGATGGAGAAGATGCCCATAAGGAAGATGATGTAGCGACCGCTGAAGAAGATGTTAAAGATCTCCTCGCGAATGGAGGCCAGTTTCTTCTCCTGGATGATAAGGTAAGAGGCGCAGGCCACCAGGATCAGGCCGTGTCCCAGATCGCCGAACATCACGGCAAACAGGAAGGGGAAAGTGATGCAGGCGTACAGCGCAGGATTCACTTCCCGGTAGGAGGCGATGCCGTAGGAGTCCACCAGGTTCTGGAAGCCACTCGTGAACTTGTTGGTCCTGGTGTAGGTCGGCGGCTGTTCATTGGTCTCGATCACATTCATAAAGGCCGGTATGGAGCTCTCCGAGGCTTTCGAGGCCCTGGCCAAGGCATCCTGGACCGTGAGAATATCATTTGTCGGCACCCAACCTTCGCCAATCAGACACTTGCCCGTGACATCCGGGTTGAAGTAGTTTAGAATGTGGTAGATGGCCTTCATCTTGCGCACCATTATGGACCAGCGGGGCAGGTGCTTCGAGGCTGAGCTCAGAACACGGCTGCGGTGATCGGCACTCTGGCTAAGGACCAGCTTGAGGTCCTCCAATCGGACATTCACGTCCTTGATCATCTCCGCGCGCTCGGCATGCGAACTGGGGCACGGGTACACGGAAGCATGATAGCCGGCGCAGACCTTCTTGATCCTCTGCTTCAGCTGCTCGCCCTGGAAGAAGGCCACGAATACCGTCTTCAGGACGGGGCGTCCGGTCTCCTCGTCATCGCAGAGCCCATCAATGTCGCTGCGGCGCAAAAAGATGTTTCCTCTGGAGATGCGCCACAACATTCGCTCGAAACTGAAGAACCTTTCCAGCTTAATGACACCAGCCACGAAGGCCAGCTGGCCACGTTGAGCTCCTGCCTGTTGCTGGGCGGGATCGTTGGGATCCAGTTTGCGATTGGAGTCCAGGTTGATGACCTCCTGGTCGGAGAAGAAGCCCTCGGTGTTCTCTAGCACGTTCTTGAGTTCCTGCATGTGCTGGAAGTTGGCATTCAAACTGGCTCCGTTGGCGGACATTTCGCGCAGTTCGTTCTCGGTCTTCTCCAGCTGCGCCTCGAGATCCACAATCTCGCGGGGATTCGGTGCTGCGGGCTCCTCTTCCGGCTTTAGTTCCGGCAGCTTCAGTCCATCATTTTTCATCTCGGTCTCTACGTAGCGCAATCGGCGCTCCATATCGTCGCACCTCCTGACCTCTGTCACATATTTGCGTTGGAAGGCGCTGACCTCCTCGTTGAGATCTCGGAACTGGACACATCCACTCTCGCCCAGCTCGGCTATGGAGGCGTAGGCTGCCTCTGGCTGGATGAAGAGCTGGCACAAGGCCATCTCCTCACTACGGAACATATCTCCCATGATCGGATCCGGGGGCTATCACTGGAAAAAAAGGTACAAATTGATTATGAATCATTTTTTATCGTGGCTTTCGGTTGACGTTGGTAACTAATTATTCGGAAATAAAAATTGGCCATTGGTTTTACCACTGACTATTTTGTAGACCTCACAGAGAGTCATCGAAAATTTCCATTCATAATAAAAATTGGACAATTCCAATAAACTAATTACTAGTGATATCAGGAGGGCTTTATGATTGGTGATTGATCGAAAAGTATTTACAAATTTTGACATTTATTAAATTTGCTCGTTTGGAGAACTATTTATTTGGACAATTGCAATCGAGTGATAGTATAATGAGGTTTATTGGCGAGTGGTAATGGGTTTGGGCGTCATATTGTTTCAACATTGTCGATTTGTTGATCCAACTGACGCAGTTTTTATGGCCCATTCACAGCCACTTGAGGGTAGTCGGTGCTCAGTGTCGCAATCAATCACATAAGTGAAACTCCATGGAACCGATCCGAGCTGATTAGATTATATACCCCGGGACCGGACTATCAAGATCGTCGTGGCTGTTATCTCTGGCACAGTGCCTGGTATTTGGAGTGGGCGGCATTCGGTGCTCTGAGCGCATTAATAATTTGAAATTATTAACAATTACTGGCAATCAGTAGGTTTATAAATAAGCCCCGAAAGTCTTTTATTGCATTAAACGCTTATTGCCGGGCCAGGACTTGCAGCAGTGTCTTCTGATAACCGATTTTGGCATACAGATTGTGCTGGATATTTATGGTTATGCTCTTGGCCGTGATTGCGGCCAAGCCTGTCTGGCCATAAACCCATGATTGACTCTCGCTCTCAGCTGACTGATAAAAAGACGCGCTGTCTGGCCCCCGAAACCTCATTCCGGTAATAATTTGATAGTTTTCTACGGTTTCTGGGGTTGTCAGCGATATGAGAGCTCTGATTTATGGAGTCTGGAAGTAAGTTTTGGTTTTGAAAGGAATTTTTATTAATTTTTTAATTGGTTTATAAATTATTAGTCGCGAACTGGAATGGAACTGAAGGTTCATGCTATTTGTGAGAAATTAGTTTAACGATTCAGTAGTTTTCTAAACAAGTTTATGGCACAGTTGTTAACAGTTTGTTCTCAATAGTTCAGGTTTTTATGCAATTGATGAGATAAGTATTTCCAGCTTAAGAAACTTTAAGCTTCGAACTGATTGAAAAATCTAGTCCTTCTGGGATAAATGTTCTTCCGGTAATTGCAACAGCAGTTTATAAAATTGATTAACTAGTTGGGGATTGTGTGCCTGGGGCTATCGATGGATAAATCAGAGCTAGACCTTATCGGTACACTTTTGTACATCAGTCTTGGCCATAAATCTGCTCCGACCAGACAATTGCCTTTAAGTTGGCCATAAATCTTCGTGGGAAGTTTCACGCAAATGCATGATTATATCGACTAGAGGAGAAACATTCGCATTTCCATTCCTGTCCTGGTGCATATCCATCATGTCCTGGTGCCTATATTCCCCGCTGGTTTATGTCCGCAATTACGGGTTCATTGGGGGATTGGGCGTGCGGCCCGGATTGCGGGCAGTGTTACTGGGCTCATTAAGAAATCCGTTTGGTGGGCCGTAAAAATATTATCGACGCCGCCAATCGTTTGTGTGGCAAATTTCAACTTGACGCTTGAGTGGCTCAATTTGTTGTTTTTTCCGCCCCACATGATCCATCACGTGCTCTGACGTCACACATGCCAATTATGGCCACATAGTTGGCTAATACAAATCGCAGTTAACCGCATGTTAGCGAGTGATTATCAATAATCAACTTAGATACGTTATCGTTGAACTAATTACCATTAGGTTTAATGAAATTGTCAAATACTTAAGAAACGAAGCGATTTCAGAATATGGAAATATTTATTTTAAAGCCAGATATGGCTGGTTATCTTAGACAACATCGATAACCCCGTAGGGTTAGCTTTAAAATTAAGATTATATTAAATCAACACGCTTATTAGCCAACAGATTGCCAACGTGGCATAGTCATAAAATTGATCATATTTCTCGATTGCAAATTTATTAATAAAGCAATTTTTTGTACAGCTCTATCTACTTTGGAAACACTTACACTAGAGCAGAAAAAACTAATTAACTGGTAAGAGATGATATTTTTTTCGCGACCTGCCACCTCAGCGGTGCAGAAAGAACTGTGCGATCGCCTTAGAGCCACTGAGCTCTATGGCCAATTAGACTGGAAGGCTAATCTAAACAAGCCGATACCAATACATTCATTTCATAATCTTTGTGCCAACATTTATATATATTTTTGTTGCTATAATTTTTGTTTTTCGTTTTTATCACACGCTCGCAAGCACTTTGCGATTGTAGAACACAAAACACTGAACAATACTGGCCCGGTTAGACGCTGGAAGTTGTTGGCTTATCGCCTTTTTCGGAAAGGTAATCGGCGAATAACCGAAACCCAATTACGTTTAGAACCTCTCGCCGTTCAGCTTGCTGGTCACTTTTCCTTCAAACATTATCAGTGATTGAGTATAAGCACGAGTTGGCCAACACAAGCCAGTTGTGGCATTACTTCATTGTCACCGTTTGCTTTGGAGCCACCCTGGGGTGACAATTACCATTTCGACACCGATATATTGCATCTGATACGGGCTAGTGCAAGGTTTATTAAGGAGCCACCCTCCACTATCACTACACCGGGTGATTGACAGAATGATCAATCAATCATCCACCAAAAAGGATAGTTAATAGCTTGGCAGGTGGTTGTCGGGTATGTTGGCTATGTTTGCTTGGAAACTTTTCAATAATGTGGTAGCTGGGGTGTAAAGCTTTCCAAAACCTTTATTTTTCACTTATTTTGTCTTCATTTCCCTTTTAAATTTTTATGGAATTTATTAAAGAGGCAGAAACCCTTGCAATCCTTTGGCAGCACTCACCAACCCCAATTGCCAAATGTAATAACTTCCCCAGGCCTTAGCCAGCTTATCTCCCTTTGAGGCCCGACCAAGACACAAATAAGCCCTCCACCTTTGTGTTATTTGCGAGGATTAGGCAAAGATTTTGGCCAAGAAGTGTAGAGGGAAGTGGAACGGCGGTGGCCTGGCAGCCTTATGTCTGCTCAATTGGTATTAGCCCCGATTGTCAAGTGTTTTGTTTATCAGGCAGTACGGTTACGGGCTCTATGGTACCATCTTAAGTACGAAGGTCTTATCGAGAGTCACGTGCCCTAGTTGATATGGCAACGAATGATTGCCAGAGCACATGATTCATGAGGAATAATTCGCAAATTCACTCTCCATTTTATGGCTCCATAAATCTTCCGATATTGAACTATTGCCGCGTAATGGAGAATTTCAGTCGAACATAGTGTGAATTATTATTTTATAAATCGTTTACATGCTATACTCTAAACATTATCGTTAATGAGCCAAATTAATATAACAATTTGGTATAATTCAAGTCTCCACTTGACTGATAAGCTGCTCTATTTTTATGGTTCTCGACCTGGGGTCATTACAAACAATTTCCAGCTAGTTTTGAGTTTAAAAATCTCCAACTAATGAGCTTAAGCATCTTAATTTATGCTATTTAAATGAGCTCAATTGCACTTTTTGCAACAAAAACACACAGCCACTCGCATGGGAGTGGATAGTGGAAAAGTAGTTGAAAAATGGGCAGCCACCGCAAATAAATCGCATACAACTTTAAGCTGCAACGACATCATCATCGTGGTGGCACGGTTCCTAATGCCACATAATGATGCTGATAATGGCCATCAGTTAGCGACTGTGTGTGTGTATGTCTTTTTATGTGTGTGTGGCAAGCAAAGAGAATGAAAAAGGACGAAACGTTGAACGTTTGCTGCTGCATATAGAAAAGGACCTGGGGCCAGGACTCGCACTATCGGCTAATGTGCGTCACCATTCCGTCTGCTTTTTGGCCAACAAAACCAAATCTGCCACAGAGGGAGAAATATTTGGTTAGTAAATGTTTTCTTCTTTAAAATCATACATGCAATGATGACCAACGTGTCGTATACGTAATATTTAGAAGACATCTCTTACTTTAGTTTAAAATGTATCCAAAAGTTTACCCTTTCAGTGTAGTGCCTTTTCTACCTATGCTCCTGGTAACATTTTGGAACCAATAACTAAATTGTTGCGTGCACCACTCTAGATTAGTCTAATGCCAATATGTACAAGTTGCAACCAAATGGCCGGCGGTGTAAGAGCTTTTCGGTGCGGTTCGCCTCACAAACGTGCAGCCAATTCGATTCTGATGGGTTTACAGAGGAAAGTTGGGGAATATGCCCCGTTTTATGAGCCGCTTTCCAAGCTGAAATTGCCATTGAATGTAGAATGCAGTTCCCGAGGCATTCGCAATTGCAGCTGGACTTGTTATCTCTAGTAATTTTTGGGCAAACACATGACAAACGGAATGGTATTTCATAAATACACGGACTCGAGTGTCGCATGATTCAGAGAATCCACAAGGTAGTGCGGCTTATCAGTGGGTTATCTTTTTACGGCCATGGCTTATCACAGTTTACACTAGCGATTAAACAATTAGGGGGCAATGCTTTCTTGATTTATGCCCGAAACTATAAAAAAAGGAAATAAGATTTAATTCAGTTTAAATTAAATTTAATTTTGTTTACTTTATTCCTTGGGGGGCACTCTAGGTAGTGTGCCTGGGAAGTGCTTTGTGTGGGCTATAAAATAAAAACTAATGTTAAATAAATAAGAATGGCCTAAAATGAAATTAAAGATCCCAAACAGAACCGAAAAAGTACAATCGGCACGATTGCGAACTAACAAAAAGCACCATCGTACCCTACCCCTAACAAAAATTTCATCCATCCAACCCCTGACTATACCTTGAGTATGCCCCAAAGTATGCTACGTAAAATTTAACATTAACAGCAGCCGTGCCAGCAACGTCATTTCGTATTTATTGTATTACCTTTGTCAGCATATCTAACATTTATTTTTTGTTTCGCCGCTCTTTCGGGTGATGTTTAATACTTATTATTTTTTGTTGCTACCGGGGCTTTACTGTTATTGCCAACCTGCTTTTTTTTTGTTTTCTGTTCCATTCAAGATGGGGCGAAAAAAAATCCAATTTTCTGCTTAAAGCATTTTCATAATGCCACAGCACCTCCTCCGTAACCCCACCCATAACCAAAATTCTTCCCCAGCGAAAAGGGTTCAGCCATTGTTGCTTTTGTTGGCATGGCTCCTTTTCACTTTTGTTCCGCAATAATGTACGTAATTTGTTCAGAAATGAAAATGTGTGAAAATGTGTGTGAAAAACCAACGCTAATATGCTATGCCACATGCAGAATGATATATTGCAGTTGGCTAAAATAATGCCACCGACCAGCACAACAATTGCAGCCCAGTCTAGACAACGAATTTATTTGTGGCTTCTCTTTATTTGAAAATAGAAATGGAATAGGTTTTAGCCTATTATTTTTGGTGTGAATTTAAAAATAATAGGCTTTAATAACAAACATAGTCTTCTTCCAGTGTCTGAGGCAAAAAATAAACTTTTAATTCAATAGTCAGCATAGTGATAGGTGGCTCATTGAAAAGTTTGTTATTTGGCCTCATTATGGTTTTAATGAGACGCGTTGCAACAAACTTGTGGCAACATGAAACCGCAATGACTACTGCTTTCCAGCACATCACCTGCCCCGAACAGTGACAATTATGGGGCATTGTTACGAATATTACTCATACGCCTCGTGGTGCGCCATCTCAACTGCACTGCATATCAGTTTGGAATTATGCAAGGGGAAAAATGAAAAGTAAACCGAGTGATGGCATAAAGCCGCGCAGCATCATGTCGGGCATAAAAGTCAACTGTTGCTGCTGCTGCTGCTACCCCTCCCGTGGACTGGCCTACATGACTTCAAACAATGGCAAAAATATCATTGTAGTGGGCTCCTGTGCGGCGTGTGTGGCATGCTTGTCTCAATTTGCTTCTGTTCTGCGTATATGCTCCACTATATTATATGATTATTTTTTATTTTCATTTTCATTGTTATGACTGAAGTGTTATGAGGCAGCCTGTTGCTCATATACACAGTATGCCATGTACTTTCACTAAATTGAATTATAAAACAAAGAGACGGGATAAGCTGAGACTCTATGTAAGGGATACTCTTGTTTTAATATTAAGTGACTATAAATATTAACTAAGGATCTCAATATCAATAGCTTCTTTAACTCCTTTATTATTAACGTTATAGCAATGTTATTCTTAATTACATTCTTAATTTAAATATAATTTTTAAAAATATACGTGCCTATCAATTTTTTGTCATAAATACCCCAAGAATAAAAATACATTGCAATTGCCATGACAAAATTGAATTTCCCTAGGAAAAATCTTCAAAAGCAAGCATCATGGATTTGCGTGCCACGAAAATCCATCTCCCCTTCCCAGGATTCCAATGCCAATTTCCCCCATCCCTTGACAAACTCGAGTCAGAGCCGGCCAGGAGAACGCCTGAAAGAAAAAAAAATATCCTGAAGCCGCCGCCAATACATTGCCAATTCGCTGTGCATCCTTTTGGCAGAAAAATAACAACAACAAAATGGCAAGAAAGAATTTCGCAAAAAAGGAAAATAAAAAAAAGGAAGAAAAAACACGACGCCCTGTGGAAAGTTTTGCCGCAAGGTCGCCCGACCTAGAGCCCAAAGGTTGGCCTGGCGTACCTATTTTTGTGGTGGGCTGTGGGTTTGCGGATACGAGTGCGTGGTGGGTGGGTTGAGCTTCAAAAATTGGTTTTATTTGAATTAAATTTTATTTTATTTCATTTCGTACCGGGGACTGGGACCTGCGCGGCCCTCCTCGACTTCAATTGAATTCGACTGCTGTCAATCACGCGCTGCATACGCTTCACTTGGCTGTAAAATTCAAATTTTATGCTAATTTTACGCAGAACGATCAGCGAGACGCAGGCGTGGCATTGTTGGTGTCGTCAAAGGGTTAAATGTGTTAAATATTGATTGGTTTAGCTCGACGATGGGGGCTTCTGCTCCAGCTCCTGTTCCTGCTGATGCTGGTTACACAACGCCCTGATGCGGGGCGGCGCAAGAAATCGACTAAAAAAATATCGGAAAAAAACACAGCAAACGCTGTTCAAATGACGTTTTAAGCGCGCTCTTAAAAAGAGATTTGTCAACAGTTGCAATGCGGTAGGAGGTATTCAGGGTGGCAAGCTATGTGGCAAGCACACACAAAAAAGAGGAAACTAAGCCATGGCAAAAATGAGATAAAGGGGATGTATAGGGGTTCGAACCGTTAATTTGCCTTTGATTATGTCATGGAAATAAGAGAATGAGATTGGCCAACCGAGCTATGTGAAAGGAAATCTATGGATAAAGGCTTGCACATAGTTTTTATTTTCTTATATAATTAATTTTAATATTTCAAAAAAATGTATACCCAGGGTTAGACCCAAAGGCTAAAAACCCATCCCTTGACTATTAGACACAATTAATCTTTGAAGATAAAATTATCTATAAATTGCCCATTAATTATAGTAGATATAAAAAAATAACCAATAGCCTCTGGTCAATTTCAAACTTGCATCATTAAAATTTTCTGGTCTATCTCTCGAATCAAAAGATTCCCACTTTCAAAATCACAAACAAACACCAGAAAATATGGCTGAAAATATCAGGTCTGCTTGGTAGACATTATTATACTTTTTTATTTGGTAATTTATAGTAACCCCTCTTGTGTTGATGTTGATAAATTGTTGGATGCCAAGGGTTAACCAGGCATCCGGCATCAGGCGCCGGCAGGCGGTTCTTAGCTTTTGTCAAGGTGGGCAGATGCCTACCTTTGTGCCAAGTCGAGGGATTGCTAGATAATCTACAATAATAAATTTATTGGCAACAATTTTTGATTTATTATGCCATGTGAATAATATAAATAGCTCTTCGACTCACACACATATGACACTAATGATGCGGCGCCGGCTTTGACGTTTTACCTTTTCTTTCTCATATTTTTTTTTTAGGTAATTTTTAAGACGGTCCCATCTCAAGCCTGGGTTTTCTTCAGTTTCCATCACCTTTTTATGAATGCCGCATAGCACCGGTCCTTAGAGAGTTTTAAGTTTTCTTCGCATAGCCTTGGGCATCAGATAGGACATTGACAGGCTCCTGTTGGCTAGTTACCCTTTTCCGTCGGCCCGGGCTTTTGTTGATATTATTAACATGGATTTTTACAAGCCATAAACCCACATTTGGCCAAGCCTTTTGTGCTGCTCCCTACCATTGCCACATAAAATACCAGAGCTCCCAGCTGTGACGCCTTCTACTTTATCCTTGGTTGTCCTTTTTTCGAGCTGTGTAGGCGGGCTGTTTGGCGAGAGTGGTTGAGGCTTTTGGTTAAGGATGTTTTTATAATGATGTTTGAATATTGTCAAAATATGTATAGGATTTATTGAATTGGAATTATTTCAAAATTATCTTAATATTTTTAAAATTCTATCTTTAAAAGGAAAGCCTATGGCCACATCTTGAAATACTCCCTTTTTTTATGTCTTTGATAATTAATTTTATTTTATTTTTTACTCCATCTACTGAGCATTACTATCTTCCATCAGTTGATATCCCCCACTGATCCAGATTTTATTAGCGTGTAAAGTTTGCCTTTCATTTCGTGTTGTCGCCGGGTCGCCTTAAGTGGCCAGGACACTATGCACGTTTTCAATATATCTCATATTGTTCGGCCGTGAGCCGCGCGTGTTTATTTTCTTTGTGGTATTTATCCACGATCCAGATTACTGGGTGGGGCTGTATGGGGTTAAGCAGGCGGCTAGGCGTTGTGGGGCGGGGCTTATGCATAAGGTATTCAAGTGACCCAATACTTAGCGGTGGCTGGTGACTGGGAGTGTTATTAATAACATTGGCCATTTTTATTATACGTATTGTTGTGGGGATTAAGGTGGGGCGACCCCAGAGAAAAGAAAGCTTTCATTTCCATTAAATATTTTACGAACATTCCAATACCAATACACTTGATACACCCAACCCCAAACCAATCCCTGAAAATCCAGTTCGCTTAATATGGTTCTTGTAAATGTTTAATGTTTAGTTTCCATGTTTCTGGTCCCTGACACAGTGACAGTCGTAAAAAATGCTCACAGATAATTTATGTATCACGAATTTGCCTTCGCCTGTCAACAATTTGTTTGGAATTATTAGCTGAGTTATGACTTTCTCGGCGGTGGGTGGGTGGATGGATTGAAATTGGGGCACGGGCCATGGCATGACTTGATTCTGATTAGGAATACATAATTTATTCGATTTTTGCATGATTTCCTTTTAATTTAATTTATTTACTTTCTTTTTTCTCTTTTTTTTCATATGATTATTAAGACGTAAAATAAAGTAAATTAGTTGAATGAAAGTTAAAGGAAGGTCCTTCAACGTCCTACTTAGGACAATTGGTTGTAGTTTGGCTTTGATTTTGTTTGCTCGTTTGGCTTTGGATCAACGATGGCAACAATGTCAATGGCCACAGATGAAAACCAAAATCAAGAAACATAGTTCGTCGACCACCCCAGGCTTTCGGTGATAAAAAGTCACATCAATTTTCCAGGGCTGACCGCAAACGTGCAAGGATGTCGAGTGCATCAGTCCATCAATGGGAAAGAAAGAGAAAGGGCTCTTAATACAGTTGAGGTGGACACATTAGGAGCAGATAAGGAAATATTTGATTTGAATTTATTTACCTGATCTATTATAAAATATAAAAATATCAAGTGATTCCGACTTATAAACCCAAGCTTCAGAACCATTTGTTTTAAACTCTAGCTACAAAAAGTGGCCCATCTTAAATAATGATTTGGTAATATTTTATAATTATTCTAATTTATTTTAAAACTCTTTCCTTAACTTCAACTGTCTGTGCGATCAAATAAAATGAGTTGTCGAAAACGCTACACAACAAGCACGCTGCAAATATATTGACTGACAGGAACTACAGTCAAATCGAAGCAAGGGCCAGTGAAAGGACACGACCAGGATGAGGAGGACACTAGGCGACTTCTGAACGTTGACTTGGAAATTGAGTGAGTGCCGTGTGTGTTTGGGTAAATGACTTTGCAAATGGACATGCAGAACGAGAAAAAAATCAACATGATGGCAACAAAAAAATGCAAAACAGTCGCCTGGGCCGTTGGCAACTGAGTGCTGGACGTCCAATCATGACCATTTCTCAACTCAGCTTGGCTCCGATCTTGGTGCACTTTTTCCCTTTCGGTTAACAAATGGAACTGGACGGGTGGAGGCCTGGTTACTGGTTACTCGTTACTGGTTTTGCGTTTTGGCCAGTACGAGAGTGTGTTACATTTTCAAAAACCCACAACAAAGCGGAAACGTATTGACAACGAAGGAAATGGACTTAAGCCATGATTTATAGTTTGCGGATTTTCCATTTAAGTTTATTGGTTTTCTGTAAATGCAACTAGCAAAAAGGCCGGGGACACAGACCCCTCAAAAAAAAAAAAAGGAGAGTAAGAAAGGACATTCGCATTGCAAGTGGCCAGCAACATAAGCTCATTGCTTTCCCCTCTCCATGGCTCCGACCCGAATTTTCCCCCAAAAACCATTTTCCTATTCCGTTTACGATTTTCACCAAGTTTTCTCCCGGCTTGACTCTCCAAGTTTGAGTTTTTCAGCTGGGGAATACCATTTTTTGGGGGGGCGGATGGGATACTGTGTCGGCTTCGATTTATGCTTTACAGTTGCAACTTTTGGAAATTGCTCATGTTTCACACAGTGGCCATTTTCGGGGCTGAAGTTGTGCGGAAAATAGATTTCTGCCGGCAGGGAATACTCCTCGCTCAATTCGATATCCAATGCAAAGTTGCAACTTTTACACTTGTCCCGGCAACAAATCGAAACAATGAGAAATAATTGCCAATTTGTGATGGGTTTCAATTTGGGAAAATGCTGAAACAGGAATACTAGACAATTTTTAAATACTTTTTAAAGATTAAAGTAATTAACTCTGGTCTTAAAATATTACACAAAAGACAAAGCCAGAAATAATCCAAATTATTGACATAATGTGGCTTCTGAAACACTTCAAAGGGTAATAATTTTGGAATCTTCATTGCCTTCTTGCAACATGAGACACACCAAAGCCAAAGCATAATGTTTGCGGGCAGTAATGTACAAATAATGCGACATAATTTGTTAAAGGTATTTTAATGTCCAAACATATGCCTGTCTGTCCGTCCGTCCGTTCGTCCGGACTCCGGATTGTTGCTCACATATACGGGTATTATGAGCAGGCAGCGCAGTGCACACAGCATCTGGCTAAATCTATTAACACATTTTACAAGCAAATACTTAATGCCATAACAATTTTGCCGTTCAGGGCCATGCATGTACATATGTGTACAAATACCATAAACTGACTTCCGCTCCGTAAACTTGGCTTTGGCTCTGGCCACGAACTCTGACAAATGCAGAGGCCCAGTGTCGAATTTTCTCGAAAATTTATTTGGGTAAGAAGCTCAGCGCTGAAGAGTTTGTTTGCCGGATTACAACTTTGAACAGGCCGGCTGGCCTTAACTATTTCGGCCATCTTTCGTTATAGAATTCGGCATTGGGAAGGGGGCCTTGTTTTGGGGGTCCGATGCTTTTGGCAAATGAAAATTAATTTCGCAAACGTCTTAGTTACACAACCAATACCGGAGCAAGCAGGAAATGTTTATTTGTGGGCATAATTTTGTGTGTATTGGTATTAGCTCCTGGCACGTGGGTGAGTGCGTGAGTGGCTCTGTGTGTGCGTATCGGTTACACGTGTCCAATTCCTAGCGACAAGAATATTAGGGGAAAACTACTAGACCCGAGACTGAGGGGTAAATATGAAAAATCCATTTTCCCGGGCTATCAATCAAGCCACCCACAACGGCAGCAGTTCTCTTTCCCAAGTCACTCGACAACTAATAGACATGCATGACCATCGATTCACTGGCTCTTGTATATCTATATGGTACGCCCCTCCTTCCTGGTTGAGTGTCCTTATTAAGTATGAGCCATATTTCATATTGGCCAAAATACAAAAGCTCTACACTCTTAAGGGAAGTTGTTGGCTAGAAAAGTATGTGATTTAGTTTAATTTTAGGTTACAGTCCATCAAATATTATATATAAACTTCTATTTTATTTTGAAGAGCATTCACTATTCGCATGTGGAACTTTTTATATCCTTGTTATCCTGATAAATTTCTGTGTGACAAGCGTAAAACTCGCGTGAAATGTGGAAATGCTAAAAGGATAACACTTCCTATCTCAGTTTGCCACTAATGTGGCATGCGGTTTTCGAAGGGATTGGTGTCCTTCTAAGTCTCAAATGTCACTTAAATAAAACATCAAACGGTCGAGTGGCCTCAGGCTTTACAAATCAACTCCGGCTTTCGACCAAGGTTCGTTGCTCAAAGAAGTGTCAGTTTCGCATCCACTGACAATGACTGCGGGTCACATATATATCTGGTATATATACTACAATATCTACCCACTGCTTTGTACTACACATCCATATATATATATGCAATGCATAAATGATAAATGACTGTGACTTGGAATGAAAGATAGTGACGAAGTTACGACGGCGGCGGTGGCGGTGACGGTGGCGGTGGCGGCGAACTACTTTGACAAATGGGTCCTAGACGAGGAAGCTCCTGTGCATTCCTTTGGTAATCGCAGGACCCATTTTACTTGCGCCTCGTCGGCTTTATTATAAACTCGCATAATCGCTAAGCATTTGGCTCTGGCTGAGAGCTCTGTGCCTTAGCCAACTGGCACCCACCATTGAACTTGTCAGGAGTTCCTTAGCCGTCTTTAACTCGTTACAGGATAGTTGTAGTCACTGTGAAAAAATGGCAATATATAGTTAGTACTACTTTCTCTAAAAGTTTTAGTTTTTATTGTTTACTATTAGAGTTCTGTTCGAAGGACTTACTATTTATTTATTTATTTTATGAGAGTATGTGATATGCATGCTCTGAGGGCTTTTTGGATAAAATCTCTATTCAAAAACTTCATAAACTCTCTGTTAAAGTTACTTTCAGTGTTTTTCCCCACCACTTGCCAGATTTCATTGTATGCAAAATATGATTAATGTGCCCCAGACAATCCAAGGAACGGAACCAGTCCCCGTCCCAGTCCCAGACATTGCAGGATCTTACTCCTTTGGGAGATGCCAACTTGTAGCCAGTTAATTGAGCGCTTGATGCGCTTGGCACTGCTCTTTGCCCATTTTAGTGACAACGCCTTTTCAATGGCTTTCAATTGCAGAGGGCGGTAACCAAAAAACGACGCCAACCATGTCAAAAAGTCAAACTGAACAAATGGCTGCCGAAACTTCATTAAAAAAGAACCAAGAGTTGACAAAAAAAATAAAATAAAAAATAAAAGGAAGAAAGGAGCGCATACACAGACAAAGGGAAGCCCAGCAGGAGAATCAGGAGTCAGGAGCAGAAGACTGCAGTGCACTCGTGTTTTTCTGGGTTATAACAATGCGGCAAAGAGAACTTGACTTTTAATGTTTCCTCAATTAGAAGGCACACAAAAGCACCAGCCAAAAAGGTGAAGTCGTGTCGCCCTGCCCTCTAACAAAAAATATAAAAAAATACAAAATGCTTAAAAAAAGAAATCAAATGGGCAAAAAAAGAAGGAGAAAAAAACTTAAATGCGCATTAATAACAAAGTGCAGACCGCCCTGAAGTGGTGGAGGTAGTTGTTGAAGAGGAGCTCGGCAATAAAATACTTGCAAAATAGATGCACCCCTTGGCCCGGGTAGGGGTTAAGGGTGAAGTCGTCGACTCAGCAGGACAACAACAAAGGCTTCGAGGAGGGGTCCTGGATGGGTGGCCAAAAGGGAGCATAACTCAAAACAGTTAGACAAGCCGGCGATGACAAAAATGTGAGACGGCGAGTCAACCAGTGCCAGGACTCTGGAGTCCGGACACTCTACACTCCTCTTAGTCACTACAAGAAAAATATGTACATAGCTATACAAAAGGACTCCTTAATATCCTCAAGTCCTTTGGCTCTTGTTTTAATTTAATAATATGACTAGATACTAGATACTCAAATTAAAACATGATCTTTGAATAAAATGAGTCGCTGGTTTTGGTACGCAATCAAATAAATAGGAATTAGAAATTTTATATTTAAGATTTAAAAGTTAAATTTAGAATTTTCATATATATATATAAGTTGGTTTTTATAAAAAGAAGAGTATTTTTCATATATCCCTGAATATATTACCATATCTGATTACCTTTTCGAACATATTTATGTCTTTTTCAAAACCTTTTGCAGTAAAAGCTTATCATTTTGAACACTTAACCTAACTAGCTCTTAAAATATAGGTATAATATATTTTTTCAGTGCATCGTCATGGAGTTTAGAACTTCACTTCTGCTGCAGGAAATGGCAGCACGTTCGGTACACAAAACCGATGCACCTGCAAAGGGGCAACGAGCAGCAGAAAAGTCGAAAGCGTGTGGCTGTCTAAGAAGATTGATGATGTGCAGCCGCAGAGGTGCTGCAAGTGCTTCCAGTATCTAAGGACGGGCCCCAGAGCCCCGGGACCAGGGACCTCGGATCTCGGAAGTGGAAAATGGGAGCCAGTCGTGGCCAACTCCGCAAAACTGGCATCTGCTTAGCCTGGCTTAACTTTATGCTGACAGCGCCTTGGCTGGCACTTGCCAAGTACTTGGCCCGTCTACCTTACCAACTCCCTGTTAGCTGATTTGCTGCGTGTTTGGCCAGCGCACTAGCGGGTCCTGCATTCATTGTTGCTGATTTTGAATTTGCACTTTTGCCACCGGGTGGCAACAATCATATATCATTGTGGGCGTGGTCAGATTGAGGAAAGAGGGCCGGCTTCGTGTTTTTCAAGTCCTTGTATGTGGCACAATTGGCCAACAGATTTTCTTGAGGTGATGTCATGACTGGCTCAAGAAAATAAAGGTGAGGCTTATCAAGATTTTGTGGCAAAAGCTCTACAGTTATATAAAAGTCACTTTCCTTAACCCATGTATATTAAAATTATAATTAGCCCATGTCTCTGGGAATGTCCGAAGCGGAACCCATCATATGTTTCGGATTATGTAAAATGTAAAATGAAATTATAAAATTTGTAATTAATGGGGAGTATATAAATCTCAAATAAATCTTTCATGGAATTCCGCTCAAGAATCTGATGATTTTTGGCAAAGATATGGCCATCGCTGTTGACCATAAAGTCCTTCGCCTGCATTCTTCAACATTTTGAAGGGGAGTCTCCGGAAATTTTCACAAAAAATTTAAAAAAAAATCGGTTTGTAGATTTTAATGCAGATTGATGGATAATCGACATACAAATCGTTTAAGGTATTCCGCTCAAGAATCTGATGATTTTTGGCAAAGATATGGCCATCGCTGTTGAGCATAGAGTCCTTCTCAGGCATTCTTCAATATATTGAGGGGGAGTCCCCAGAAATTTTCACAAAAAATTTAAAAAAAAATCGGTTTGTAGATTTTAATGCAGATTGATAGAGAATCGAAATACAAATAGTTTAAGGTATTCCGCTCAAGAATCTGATGATTTTTGGCAAAGATATGGCCATCGCTGTTGACCATAGAGTCCTTCTCATGCATTCTTCAATATTTTGAAGGGGAGTCCCAGAAATGTTCACAAAAAATTAAAAAAAAAATCGGTTTGTAGATTTTAATGCAGATTGATAGAGAATCGAAATACAAATTGTTTAAGGTATTCCGCTCAAGAATCTGATGATTTTTGGCAAAGATATGGCCATCGCTGTTGATCATAGAGTCCATCTCAGGCATTCTTCAATATTTTGAGGGGGAGTCCCCAGAAATTTTCACAAAATATTAAAAAAAAAATCGGTTTGTAGATTTTATTGCAGATTGATGGAGAATCGACATACAAATTGTTTAAGGTATTCCGCTCAAGAATCTGATGATTTTTGGCAAAGAAATGGCCATCGCTGTTGAGCATAGAGTCCTTCACAGGCATTCTTCAATATTTTGCAGGGGAAGCCCCAGAAATTTTCACAAAAAATTAAAAAAAAAATCGGTTTGTAGATTTTATTGCAGATTGATGGAGAATCGACATACAAATCTTTTAAGGTATTCCGCTCAAGAATCTGATGATTTTTGGCAAAGATATGGCCATCACTGTTGACCTTAGAGTCCTTCTCAGGCATTCTTCAATATTTTGAGGGGGAGTCACCAGAAAATTTCACAAAAAATTAAAAAAAAAATCGGTTTGTAGATTTTAATGCAGATTGATGGAGAATCGACATACAAATCATTTAAGGTATTCCGCTCAAGAATCTGATGATTTTTGGCAAAGTTATGGCCATCGCTGTTGACCATAGAGTCCTTCTCAGGCATTCTTCAACATTTTGAAGGGGAGTCACCAGAAAATTTCACAAAAAATTAAAAAAAAAATCGGTTTGTAGATTTTAATGCAGATTGATGGAGAGTCGACATACAAATCGTTTAAGGTATTCCACTCAAAAATCTGATGATTTTTGGCAAAGATATGGCCATCGCTGTTGACCATAGAGTCCTTCTCAGGCATTCTTCAACATTTTGAAGGGGAGTCACCAGAAAATTTCACAAAAAATTAAAAAAAAAATCGGTTTGTAGATTTTAATGCAGATTGATGGAGAGTCGACATACAAATCGTTTAAGGTATTCCGCTCAAGAATCTGATGATTTTTGGCAAAGATATGGCCATCGCTGTTGACCATAGAGTCCTTCTCAGGCATTCTTCAACATTTTGAAGGGGAGTCCCCAGAAATTTTCACAAAAAATTAAAAAAAATCGATTTGAGGATTGATGGAGAATCGATGTTAAAAATCGTTTAAGATATTCCACCTAGGAATTGGATGATTGTTAGGTGATTGCTTTTGATATTTAGCTCTCAAGCTTCCCAACCCAATTGATTAATATTATTTCGTCCTGTTTTATTTGTTTCCTTTCGTTTAAAAAGTTTCCCTTAACTTTAGTCAATGGTCAAATGAATTTTCAATTCCCCAAAAACAGGAAAAGAACTCCCTTGGCCGTGGGCTTAAATAAATTCAATTAAAACTGTTAGCGGGCGCAAACAATTGACATTTTCTGTGGTTAATTCAATTATCAATTTCTCCAGCGTTTGCCCGTCAGAGTGTCTTAAATACATACAAAAAGAGGACACCGCAAAGAAATCAATATCGGCAAGCTAAGCTCAAACGGGTTCGAACTCCTTTACCAACTGCCACCTGCAGTGGCTAAAAAATTGCCTTTTGAAAAAAGGCCAAAAAGCGGAGGAAAAAAACGAGGGGGCCAACAAAAAAATAGCCGACAGTTCGGTGCGACATGTTTTATTTGCGTTGTCCTCGTCGACGACATCCTTCTTATCGTCTGTTGGTGGCGGCGACTCTAACGAACTTAAAAAAACCTCGGGGTGAAATAATGGATAGGGTATTTTTAGTTTTAAACTTAAAAATTCTTCGACTTTTATCAAAGAAAGTTTAGTGGTAAAAGGAAAGTTTAGAGAAATTATTGCAAGAAACCGGAAGTTACCATTCAAAACTTTTATTTATTTAAGAGAATTCTAAATTCGTTTAAGCTTTTCTATTTTGAAAAGAAAATATTTAGACTATGCATAGAGCAGGTGCACGAGAGTGGCAGGAAAGGTGGGCTATAGAAAGAGAGGGAAGAACCATTAGAGAAAGAGAAGGCTGTTGGCTTGGCCCGTTGAGCGCATTATTTATGCATACAATGCTCTTTGAGTCTGCCGCAGTTATTGCTGAGCGCCAATTCGATGTGTCCTTTTTTGCATCCTTTTTTATATACAGCTGTGTGGGTTTGTGTTCGTACTGCACCTTCATTTTGTGAGAGTTTTTTTTTATTTGTGTGAAGTCTACCGTGACCGAGGACAATTTTATTGAACTTCAACAAAGTCATTGATCTTTTGTGCCAGACTCTTCGTTTGTCCGACTGTTTGGGGCGGCTTTAAAATTCGCATTTAATTCAACGGCGGCAGGATATAAATTTTGCGAAGGCGGTTGGTTCATCGAGCCCATAACTCACGGCGATTGTTTAGTGTTGTCAACATCTGCCCGCAGGAGTGGCGGAGTTCTCCTTCTGGCTAACCTCCGGCAATAACAATAATTTATAAGAATTGATTACGCTGAGTGTGCAATCATAAATCGTCGCCCGATTTGCAGATAAAGGCGAAAACAAAAACCCACACGCCGACCTCTTCAACTTAATTCTAGCCGAGTTTAAAGCCATTTTGCGGTTTGTTCCAAACATGACCACACAAAACAAAAACTCAACTTTAATCAAACAAATGCTGAATTACTGGCAGTGGCTGGCTTTCGTCTTGGCAACGACTTTTACGGCTTTCGATAAAAGTTTTTATGCTGCTGGAGGATATTTAATTAGAGCTATCAATCAGTTTTTGCAGTCGGCAGTTGCTCTGGAAAATAATCTCTATAATTTCTGCTTGAGCGGTAGTTTTCATAGAGAAAATTCGTACGTTTTTATGGCCTCTGTTGGTTGTTTAACTGAATAATTTCTAGTTGTTTAGTACCGCTTCTTGTAGTTATTTCTAGTTGAGGGAGCCCAAAATGATTAAATAGAAAAGAAATCTATGATTAAAATGTTTAAAGCGCTTAGTTTAGTATTTCGTTAATGGGTATTTGGCTTGCCAGTATTAAGGACTTGAGATGAAAAAGTTTATGAAGCCACAATAGAATTATCCCCACAAATTAGAGGACAAATAATTCGGCTTCTTCAAGCCATAAATTAAGTTTTTGCCGGTATCCTGGTAGCCGAATAAATACATCAAAAGCATTGCTCATCGTGGCCATTGCCAGGAGCAAACTCCTCGAAAGTTTTCTCACGTTTTGCACGGCCAAGTCATAAAAGCAAATCATGTCCGGAGGCGACTTTTTGGCCGCGAAAAAGCCTGAGGCATTTTATTGATGTGCAAAATGCATGAAATTAGAATTTAAAGTGTGACAAAACTTGGCCAGCGAAGTCTTATTTAGGCCAGGCTGGAATTATGAAGGCTAACACAATTAAACAGGCCACTAAAGATAGCCTAATTGAATGCCATTGCAGCGGACTAACCCTAACCCAATAAAAAAGCAATTTGCGTGCAATGCGCATTTCGGTTAGCGTTTTATTTTTTATTTATATGTGCGCAAATCATTTTAAAATAATTAAATTTCCCACAAAAAATAAAAGGGAAATGTACATGTGCAGAATAGAGAGCGAACGGCAAAAAAAAGATTGCTGCATAAAGGGTCACATGTAGAGCGGCAAATAAAAACCATAATTCGTCTATAAAAATCTCATAAAAAAAAGTCGGCCCAGAAAATGGCCAAAAGCAGAGTGGGGCAAAAAAAAAAAAGAAGGAAAGAAAGGGAGGTAGGTAGGGAGGACTTGGATCTGAGCCCAGGGGCGGGCACTTCTGTTTTTCATGTTGCGGCTGCTGTAAACCGAGCCACTTAATGACTTCCGCCATAAACTATTTTCGGTTCAGCTAAATTCCAACAACTTTATTGCCCAGCACAGGCACAGCCAAAAAGAATATGAGCCGCACGGGGAAAAGGACAAAAATTTCCAATGTACATAAGGATATATGTATAATATATACATACATATTTATCAGTGTGTGAGTGAAAGTCGGCAGGAGCGTAAGTAGCGCGGAGTAAGAAAGAATTTTATGTTTGCACAACATAAACAGCATTATTTCTTATGGTCCACAGGCGGCCAAGAGCAAAGGCTGTGTATACATATTAAATATCTGGTGTTGGTATTGGGTCCTCCGCACCTGCATTCAGGAGTTCAAAGGACTCAAAAATGGGGAAATAACGAAGCAGAATCAAATATATACCAAATACAATTCCCATATATTCAGATTAAAAATGTCTTTCAGTACTATCCTTATCTTATCCTTTCAAACCTGTTTTATTTCTAAATTGAACATCACCTTCTTAAATTCCTTAAAAAAATCATCACTTTCAGTCATCTATTATCCTTAGATGCAGTTAATCATCTAGAAATGGAACGCCAACAGTCACGGATACAGGATGCTCATCCGCCAAAACCCATACCCACACACATACACCTACCTTACCGTATATGTGAAAGCGAAAGGACATGCACGCACACCCGCACGCATCCACGTGCTCGTCACTTCCTGGAGCTGTTGCTCCTGTCGAGCTGTTGTTCTTTTTGACAAATTAAAAATTTAATTCGTAATTTCGCAAGCACATAAACAGCTTTCAGGTAAATAAATGAAATTAAGCTGCCAACGCACATGTCCTTGGCCAACTGGGCTTGCAGTGTGTTACTTTTCCCTTTTGCCTCGGCCCGTTGTCTTTACCGTTACCGTTAGCGTTACGCTTGTACCGTTATAACGTATACAGTATACAGTAACGTAGCAATGTCTGTCATTTCCTTGCCCGTTGTTTCGCAAACAGGAAGTTCCTCCTTAACTGTGTCGCTGTGTTGTGTTTGCTTTTCCGGTTTGTTTAAGTTGCACGCGTTTCTGCTTCTGCTCCGGCTTCAATGCAAGCGTTTTGAGTTTAAATTGCTTGGATTTTGTACATGGAGACAGCACAATTCCAGCATCAAGCTGAGCTTTCGCCACTTTTTCCTCACTTTGGCGCTGATTGAATTATTCCGCTTCACGCCATAAAGAGCGCCTCACAAAAATTCTTCTCCAGCAGAATCAGCAGTGGAATATGATGGCTGAAAAGCGAAGAGAAGTAGAAGTTTATTTTATATTATTACTACTTCAGTTAGGATCCTTGGCTACGTGAGACCTTTTCCTTTCATTTCTGACAGGATGAAAGCGAAAAAAAAAAATAAGTGAAATACGAAAAAAAAGTGGCAATAAGGGTGGATATAAACTCTATTTATGCTGTCTTGTTTAACTGTTATTTAAGAAGAGCTTCACACAGTAGGGGTTTCTTATTTTTTTCCTGCCCCTCTCCAACTCGGCTACATCCCCCAAAAGAATTTCATTAGACAACAGACAGAACTAAAACAAAATCTGTTACACAAGGGGCTGGGAATTTTGTCAACTCTTTGTGAAACAAAAGAAAATATTTTCCAACCGAGAGGATTTCATTTCATTTATTAAATAAACATTCAGCCCCTTGCCCTTGGTCATCAATCGAGAAAACAGTTGGCCAGTTATACTGCAGTCAAAGTTGAACTTGGTAAATAATATTCCTGAAGATTTAGGCCTGGGAAATGCAGCAGCTGTTGCCCTAAGAGCCTGCCAGCCAAAAAAATAAACGAAAAACAAAGCCAACAGTAACTGAGACCGAATCGCACACCCACCGACAGTCTGCATTTTAATAAACTCTCCCTAGTCGATTTTCAAACAGGGAAAGAAGTCAATTTTTAGCCACATGAGCTTTGTAATGTTAATAGGTTATAGCCAAAACAAACAGCCACCAACTTGAAGATAATTTTCTTTAATTTCCCAACCAGCAGCCGCAAGCTGGAGAACTGAAGCACTGGATGGCATGGAAGGCAGAATGGGAAGAAAAAGTATCACCAACTCCGATAAGATAACATAATTTCTGTCGTTTGTCACTTGCTGAAACTGACAATTAGAAAAGTTTATCATACGCCGGCAAAACTCGAAACGGCGAATGAGGGTGCCATGGCCGGGGCTCATGGTTATTGGCAGGGGGGGCGTGAGTTGTTCAACAAAAGATGGGGGAGCTGCCAACTGCCAGTCTTATTATGTCTGCATATAAAGCGACAGACATTTGTTTGCCCCTCCAAAATGTGTGAGGGTGCAGGATAGGATACACTTGAAAGATAGATTTAAGTTAAGAGTTAGGTCTTAATAACATAAAGTATTTCATAAAGTACTTATTAATTCGATAAGAAAGGGAGAAAAATAGCATCTCCTTTTGATGGAATTTTATTTTATTTATTAACTTATTGGTCTATATTTCTCCCTGTGTTCTTGGGAAACCACCCATTGAATCCGGCTAAGCCGGGCCAACTGTTTGCGCCTCAATAAGTTTGGGCATTGAACCAAGTTTATCTCGCACGACAACGACAAGCGTCATTCAATGTTTTTTTTTGACTCCACCCCTGGGTTCTATTCTTTTTTGAAAAATTGCCCTTGGCTTTAGATTCCAATTCCAATCAATGGCGAAAGAGGGGCGCGGTTTCTATTGCTTTAACTTGTTAGTTTTATGTATTATTTATTTTTTAAGATGTCGACGTTGTCGTCGAAGAATGATTTGTTTGAAATAAATGGCTTTAACCATTTGTGAATTTTCAGTTGGCTAACAAAAAGCAGCCGCCGCATTGGCATTCTCCGTGAAACCGCAGTACTTCAGCTAAAAAGTAGGCAATGGTTTTTATTTCGGGCCGAATTTCGAGAGCAGCCCGCACTCGGCACTCACTATATTTGACTGACTGGCAGTTTGCATTTCCACTGCAGTCATTCACTCAGTCACTCACATTTCACGCTTTTTATTTTGCTTTATTTTGGCCATGTTGGTTTTTTTTTTTGTATGCTTGCACCAATTTGAAGTTCTGCAAAGCGAAAAAGTATGTATGCATAAAAAACTGACAAGCGGGGTTAAGATAATATAAAAGAAAAAGTAGTTTATGCTGTACTCTTTGGTTGGAAGTTATGGGAAATTATTTTTAATAAATTAAATACATATTCTTGATTATAAAAAAAATATTTCTTAATGCTTTAAAGTGTGAAATGTTTTCTCACCTTAAAAATATCTCTAAGCCCCATTCTATTAATTTGAAAATATGTCTGAAATTATTTTTCAGTTTAACCAATCAACCTAAACTGAAAATAGAGAACTTCTATTTCTATTTCTAAAAAGTTATATAGCCCTAAAAATAAAATACAAACACCAGCGAGTAACTTCATTTCGCTAGTTGAGTGGCTCTTGGGCTTCACAAAAATAATAAATTGGTTGGCTCTCTGCCCTTCCAATTCAACATTCAGGTAGCACCGAGTTGTGTTAGGAAAGGGACCATTTTGGGGTAGAGCCACTGTGGTAACAACAATTATATTAATTAATTTGTACAGCGAACAAACAGAAATGGACGGCGGAATAAAAATGACGCCAGATTAATATCACTGTCAACGGATATGAGCGGGAACGGGTTTAATTGAATATTTTATTTTTATTCTGGCACTGGCAGGCACTCTCAACCCGTCTCAGCTTTCGTCTCGTCGCGTTTCGCTTTTGGATGTAATTTTGCATTAAGTGCTTATCCCGCTGGAATATAAATGACGTCATTTAAATGTGTACCGGCGAGCATAAAATGTTCTCGAAAAAGAACTGTTAAATTGGGTGAAATAATTGTGCACAATTATTTAAAAAAAAAACTACAGGGGAAACAACTGAGACATCGGACGACAGCAAATAAAATTAAATTAAGGGATTGCATTGCATTAATGGAACAATTAAGAAGTTTTCGGCTCTCTCAGGACAGGGGACTAATGAAGCCTTAGACACACGGGTTTCGGGATATTTTGTTGATAAATAAATGCAATTAATATGTTGTGCGGTGCTGAGATTATTTATATCTGACTCGGGTTCCATTAATGAGCAGAAACCCAAAATAAAAATGGCAAGTACTCGGAATTAAGTAACAAGAAACCGAAAAGAAATTGAAATGGGTTATGGGTTTATGGTATGGTGTAAGAAAATTACATTCATTAAAATGTTGCCAGCTTCATTTGCATAATTGAAAATTAGTGCTTAGCCACCAACTCGCCGCTAGTTGCCACACAAATATCAATAAACGTAAACAATTAAAATAGCTTGACACTGGCGGAAAGGAGGAGCAAGCTACTTTGATTTGGGTATTTAATGAGCCTGAGCAAAAAGCAAAGCAAGGACTCAAACTTGCCACTATTTTCACGAAAATGAGCGCACACCACACAGCGACAGCGGCACACTCACATACACGCATGTTGCGGTTTTCGGGGCCAGGATCTTTTGGTTGTTCCGTTGTTGGTTTCGGCCCAAAACCGAGAAAACCCTAATCACGCCGTTTGCGCCCGATACGTGACCAGCCTGGCCATGGCCGAATTATGCAAAAAGCCATCAGCCGACGACAACGACAGCGACTACGGAGATTGAGGCTGGCTGGCGAAAATATGCGGCAGGAATGGAAATGGCACAACTTAGCGACGCAAATAATTAATTACGCAACTCATGACGAAAATCGAGGTGAAAGTTTAGACCTTGCAGTTCGATGTTACCTTCTTAGGTGCGGGTTGGGCTTACGGCTGATTGCAGGCACAGATTAATCGGAAAATTATTCGGAAAATTTCACCATTCCTAGAGCCACTTAAATCATATTTTGTGGCAAATTAGCAAATTAGCTTCAATATGATGGTAGGAATATAAAAATTAAATCAGATAAAACTTTAAAGCCTTTTTTCAAGAATTTCATTAGTGAAACGTGTAACCCGTCTCTATCCTGCTCCACCTGTCAGCATGTGACTCCAGTTCTGCTAATGTCATTCTCTCACATGTGAGTGATGGATATATATAGCTATATATACTCATTCATAGAAAATCTTTGGCCAAATTGTGTGCGTGCGCCAATTAAAGCGGCTTTTCCATAGATCCCTCTATTTCGGTGACGCACATAATTAGCTGTTCGCTGGCAGTTCCATCATCTGTCCGCCTGCGGCCTGGTCGAAATAGCTTCATTAAGCTTTGGACTCCGAAAGAGCACTGATGTCCTCGGAGTCCTGCAAGCGCAGAAGGACACACGCTGACAGCTCGCTGGAACACATAGAAAGGACTGACACGGTGCGTCCCTGGCGGACCTAATCCTCGCCAAGGTTGAAGTGAAATTTTGTGGAGTAGGATTAGTTTATGTAGTAGAATATTTTTGGAGGGGAAATAAAAGTGGTTGTTCTGGGAAAAACCTATTAAATTAGTTTCGAATTTAAGCTGTTCCATGAGAATCCTCGATTGATTTTCAAATTACATTCATTGAAGTCCTAAAGATATTCTTGTCATTTTTCTTATTATCATTATTGCTTTTCGCTCTTCAGTAATCTTTATAGTTTTTATAATTTTATGTTTTCAGTACACTTCTGTAATCGCTCTCTTTTCATTTCCTCGGTTTTAATTGGATTCTGTTCATCAAAGACCGGTTCTTGATTAAGTAAGCTGGCAGAAGCTCCAACTTCAGCACTCAGTGCCCGAATCATGTTTAGTTCATTTCACTTCCTCATAATCCAGTGACGACTTTTCAAAAATGGGTTTTCAATGCAGTTTATTTGTAGCTAAGCCACAACCAGAAGCACTGAAAAAGAAACCAGATGTGGACACTTCCAATACTGTCCCGAGTTCGTAGACAAAAAGAAATGAGAAAAGTTTGATGAGGTATTCGAACATGGAATATCCAGGATATGTTCATTTAAACCTTTCAGATTTAAAATATTTCTAGAAGCTGAAAAAGATTATAATTCTATATCATTAGATTAAGATTTAAAATATGTTTGTATTTGATATTTTTTTCTAGGGTGTTCATCCATCTTTTAACAACTACTGGGTATGTGAAGCCGCCCACTTGGAGGCCCAGACACTCCTCCATCTAATGGGTGTGTGCGTGTGGTATATGCGAGTGCAGATGTCAAAGGCAGATGCCAAACAAACACCTAAGCTCATGTAACGTCAACACTTGGAAGTTCAAGTAGATGCTTAACCTGCAGCCGGCGGCAATGAAGCTGACAGTGTCCTCCTCTGATTCCAAGACAGCCTCAACGGCATCCGAAGCCGGAGTAAATTAAAAACAGACTCAGACTCAGACACAGGGGCACTAGCATAGAAATGGGTGAGAGTTGACTCAAAGGCTTGACTTCTGCTTTTCGAAGCACTTCATGACGAGGAAACCCATCTATGCAAACACTTTATGGCACACGGAAAAAGTATGCGGCTGTGTATGAAATGTAGGTGTTTAATTAAGTGAATTAGTAAACAGAAATACTCTTCAAGAAAAGGCAAAAGAAGCTAAATGTATAATTAATGCACATTAGGAATAATGTTTGTATTTTTCGCGAGAATAAATGCCTTGATATATGCCTTGAGGGACCAGAGGCCAAGCTTTGTCAAAGTTATAAGCTCGGTCAGAGATATTAAACTAAGATTTAAAAAAATTCAAAATTCCTACATTTTGCATGAGACGTTTGATATCTTCTCCTTAAACTCATAAACTCCTCCGGTAAACTCCTTAGATTACGCATACGCACAGTTGGTCAAAGCTAATGCTCTTGGCCCTTTTAAAATACGGTTGGCTGCTTAATGTTCGGCGCGTGCTGACCGGATTCATCTAAACTAGGGTTAGAAGGAAGTATCAAACACTTGTACGATGAAAATAATGAACCCTATGTGGCCTGATAATGCCCCGAACTGGCCAGGAAGGTCCGGCTGATGGTGAAAAAAAAGGGACAACGGTCCCCAGGTCGTTGATAAATGATGCTTGAGCAGGCCGCTCCTTGCAGGAAATGCGGCTTGTTGTGCAAGTAGATTAGCATTGAATTTGAATGGAAAATGAAAATGTTTTCCACACACATACACACCCAACACAGGCACAACTCTTGTATTTTTTCCATGCGTGTGTCCAGTTCTTGGCAGCAATAATCAAATGAACTAGATTGTCATAAATCAAAGTTTGTTTGATGGTCGTTATTTGGTCTTGGGTCAGAGGCAGGCATAGATAAAATTTCGGCAAACAAAAAATCGCTTCACTCCGGGCAGCCCCCGCCCCAACTTGATGTTGGACTATTTGTCAGAGCTCCGGGATTGGCCGCCGCCCAAAATCAGTTAAGAGTATTTAAGCCAGGAGTAGAGGGGCAGCCAGGAGCAGAGCTCCTAAGACCAGGCAAATACCAAAAAGTATTCGATTACGTTTGCTCTACGCACTGAATGGACATTTAAGTTGTTTAGCCAGAGATAAATGAAAGTCCAAATGGGCCTACAAATGGGAGAATAAATATTGGAACTTGACTAATTAATTAAAGAGCAGAGAGAAGTGCATTTTCCATTCTGCAGCTTTGATGGTTTCACATTTTATTTGGTACTTCAATTGCAGAGTCAATCACTAAAATGAAAAACCATTCGTTTACATTAATAATCGAAATGAAAAACGGTTTAGTTTATGTGATCGAAACACTTTAGAACTTTTATGAATTGCAATTATATGGATAATTATTCGGAAAATTACCTAACAGTGTCAGGAAGAAGTCATCAGCGTCAGAAAGGTCAACGTCAAGTTATTTTGTAAAACATGGCCATGATTTCTTGTAAATTACAAATGTTTCTTTTTGACATCGAGCTACCGCAATTGACCTGTCACTTGCAAAGGTTATGCTTGTCTTTAAGCGGGATTCGCCTGAAAAATTTCAATGAAACTACCAGATAACTTACATAAACTTTTAATTGAACAAAGTGCCAGGAACAGGAGTAGGTGGCGGGGAAGGAGCAGCAAGTCAATGACTTTTGTACCACTTTTTTAACCCGCTGGCCATTCATAATTACCGACAAGGTAAAAGAAAAGGAGTCGCTGCCACAGTAGCCTCAAAAAGGAAAAAAACCCAAACGAAATGGTTGTAATACTTGCATTTAATAGACCTAAAAATACTCATTAAAATTTAAGAGTGGCGATAAAAATCAATTTTTACAACGCTTATAATAACTGGTTATTGGAGTTTCGTAAGAAGCTAAAAGAGGGTTAATTGGGGTGAGCTCTGTTGGCCAAGAACGCCCTGTCTATTACGAGGTATTATATGTATAGCCCAGAGGTAGCCCCGAACAAGTATACAACAAAGGAGAAGTTGGTGTTGGGGCGCCTTTTCACGATTTCATGTTGTCTGTGTTTGGGGTGCAGTGAACTTGGTTATAGAAAATACGAGAAAAGTTGCGAAACAGAAGGAAAAATATATAAAAACCTGAGCGAGAGTGAGGATGGGGTAGGGAAAATTGTTAAAATGATTTCCTGCGTTGCACGCTACAAAAACTTTAAATGCAACATGCAGGAGCAGCAGGAACACGCAGTTCGTTAGGAAAAGTCCAGCCGCCCCAGAGTTGGCCAAGACGAACTTCCAGATACTGGCAACAACTTTCAGCTGATTATGCACAAGCCAGTCTAATTAAAAGTAGTTAATGCTGCGGATCTGGGATACAATGGAGGCTATTTCTGACGAAATATTAAAGCATATACCTTTAGGGGGTAATGCTTTACAAAGTCATGAAATAACTAGAAAATTATCAATCATAGATTCAGAAATGGTATTCCCCTGCCTCGGCGTTCGTTAATCAAACAACCAAAAAAGAATGTATGGCATGACTATAAATAAACATAAAATCAGCAAAGTAATTGCACAAAGCAATAAAATTCATCAAAAATGCGGCAGCAAACCGAAAAATTCACGCTTAATTTAACAGCTCAGACATTGGCCAAAGGCAGCATTCCTGAACATTGCTTCTATAATCAAACACACGTACTAACCGTCTATACACGTATACTTATGTATGTATAAGCCGAACAATAGCTAAAGTAATGCTAATCAATTATGAATCAATGTTCAAGAGCGAAGAAAAACTCAATGCGCGTTCCCGCAAAGGCACACAAAATAAGAAAAGCGAACAAAAATGAAAAAGAAAATGCTACAAAAAACGCAGACGAAATTGTACAATTGTGCGGAAAAATGACGATTGAGGGGTTGAGGGATATCCTTGGAGCGGTAGTGGGTGGTGGGAAGGGATGGAAGGCTGTGGGGTCCGGCGATCCACAGACGTACATATGTTGTCATTACGCCGGCATTGTGTTTGTTTTAATCAGCGGTGACGGCAACGCCCCGGCCCGGAGTCAGCGGCAAATGTTTGCAGCCTAGCAAAAAAAAACAAAAAAAAATGCAGGGAAAGCCAAGGGAGAAAAAAAGGCAGCCCGCCAAGCAAATCAAATCAAAAGCCAGACCAAGGAGATCTCGAGTATTTCCATTTACCCTTCATAGTGAAAGGGGTATGTGGAGTTGTATGACAACTTTATGATTTTTTGTGCCAGTTTCTAAATGCCACAGCATGCTTAAAGGCTCCTTTGACAATTATCCTTTCCAGATTAGTTGATATATTTTCTTTAAGAAAAGGGTTATTCAGGCTTGTCGTCCTTTGTAGTGTATGGAACTACTCCAAAGACACATCTTCCAAAGGAATCCACTTGTTTCTACCGCGCTATCGTGAACATACTACATTCTACTGATTTTCATTTCAATTGGAGTCGAGCATGGGACTCCCTTTTTTTTGTTACATGGTGAGCCTTCCTTTGGCAACCGACATTTTTATTTCCAATTGGGAAGCAATAAATGTGCGCGTGCGTTGGCAATGGCGGCTGTGGCAGTGGCAGTGGCATTCGTGCCAAACAATGAAAAAGACAAACAATCAGCAATCATGCCAAAATTTGTTTTCATTTTTGTGGCACCCACACACACACACACATACACCCACATAGTAGTGAAGAGGTCCTGTGATTGTCGGCACGACCATTTGGCATTGATTGAAGTGTATTTGTTATGCAGCCGAAAAGTGTTGTTGCTCCTGCCAATACTCCTTCTGTCATCACTCGCCCTGCCTACCCAAACCCCCTTCGGCAGCATCGCCCTTGTCTGAAATCGAAGCAAATTACCCCAAACTATTGGCCTTGGTACAAGGATTGGCCGGGTCCTTAAACTATTCCACACAGACACAAACACATATACATGTGTGCATACAGTTACTGTTATCTTGTCTGAGCAGCTTCCGCTCGCCTCTTGTTTTGGCTTATCGAACCAAAATGGCTGTCATGGCTCAGAAGCTATTACACTGATAAACAAATCTAAGACTGCACTTGGATAAATCAGAAGGAAAATTCTATCTGAAGCCATAGACAGACTTTCTCAAAAATATTTATTTAATTATGCATTTTGAATCCAAGCTTTATGATTGAAATATTTAGGCCTTAATGCCTTATTTTTCAAAAAGATTTATTTTCAATATTCCATTTTAATATCACATAAAATTGCTTTAATATTAAGTTGAGCTACAAGAAATTAATTTCCACTGAAAACGGAAACATAAAAGAACTAATCCATTAGTTATCTAGATATTTAAATCCACGGGACACTTGCATTGGCTTTAATTTTAATGCTCCGTGGCATGACAACCGCAAATTTTAGAATTATGACATGAACATGCCACATGGCGCGAACCGACTGACACGCCCCAGTCGGTTGCATGCAACCCTTTAAATGTATACTTTGCCATTTGGTCATTGAATATGCCACATGTTGGTCGAGTAAACATCTGAATAAAATATAGGCACGGAAAAAAGAAACCGCATTTATAAGTACAGTTTAGTGGACAGCTGCCACGGAGTTGCAAATGTGAACTTTTTTCCCACAATTAATGACAATCGAGATTGAAAACTTGCATTAAGGACTTCCAATTAAGAACTTCCCAACCACTCACCATGAATACATTTCATTTATTTAGTTGCTTTAATTAATTACTTAAGGTAATACCTCAAGACTTTTATGGCTCGTCAGAAGAAGCTTCACGCTGTGACTTTATGTCCCATTATAACGATAAGTCATGCCATTTTATTTGCACTTAATTCGGTTAGTTTTAATCACAATTTTGCATATTAGAGACTACACTGCCTATTAAAATATTCAAAGCGAAAACAAATGGCATGCGACACGTTAGAAAAACATTAATCGAGCAAGTGGCGAGGCAGGAGCATAAGAAACGCCGCTAATAACTAATAATAACATTTGGACAGGACACGCGAGGAAACGCTTTTGCATTTCCCGGTTGCCATTTCCCGTTACCGCTTTTCCATTTCCACCACGCGGCCATTTTCCGCCAGAAACAAAAAAGGATAACTGCACGCAACGACCATCTTTTTGTTGTTTTCCTTTGTCTGTCTTGAAGTCAAGCTCTGAGGCGTTGTCATTCACTTGCCGAAATGCCTCTGAAAGTGAAAACGCACATGTGTCCGGGAAAATGGCATCCGATGGGGTATGTGGGAGGCGGGGGCGTGGCAGGTCGGAGGTGCCGATCAATTGTAGGTGGACGGGGATGGCAATACTCATAAGGAAATTGTCATAAATAACGCCAGGATAATGGTTTCCTTTGGAATGGCTTCTGGCTTTTGTTTTTGGTCGCACCCAGTAATGGTCTTTTCTTTTAAAAAGTTTATTTATTTGTCAGTAAAATATATAAATTTAAGATTATTTAGAGTTAAATTTATTAAATTATAGTGTCAAAAATATAAAAATTTATAAAAACTATTAATATTTTTCTAGGATATCCCTTAGTTGATAATCTTCAACTTTACTATTTTCCTTGTTTTTTCCATCGTCTTATTTTGGTATTTGTGAGCTTTTGACACTGAATTCCGTTGCCATAGCCATTCATGGTGGTCATGGTACGAGGCAGCCAGTGGCTGGATAGATACTCGCATGCTTCGGATGCTCCGGATGCTTCGACGACTGGGCTAAAGTGAAAATCACACTATATTTCAATTTCATGCGGCAGTGCGCCAGGCGGAGCGCCGTCTACAGATTTATGACTAAATTCGCATTCACATTTAAGCAGCTAATAAAATGCCGAGCTCAGCATGCTCTCTTTTTTCGGCTTTGCCTTAAAAACGAAAACTATTTGGGCAAATGTTTGCCCAAAGCTGATTGCGTATACGCAGCGTGTGCCCTAAAAGTTTATTACGGCCTTTGTCGCCGTTAGTTGCCTTTGCCTTTGTAAAACACTTGAAGAAAATTTTAGATTATTATTAAATATATTGTTTATATAGATAGTTCTATAAATAATTTTGTGCATAAAGTTTAGATTAAATTAAACTATTTTTCAGTCTCAACTTCAAACTTGGAACTCTTGAGATTTATCAAATGTTTCAAATGTACTCCCAATTTTTTTGTGTTTGCTTTTCTTTGCCTTTGAGCCTCTGTGTGAGATGTTCTTGAAATATTTCTTGTGTCAGCGTTAAAATTTTAGTGAAGTACCCGTGGATGCCTGAGCAAATATATCCGCCGCTTTTTCCTTTACTCAAGGGCGCTACAAAGAGTTTACGCCACGCCCCCCCTTGCCCTGCTGCCGGCTCTCTTTTTGATCCCTTAATGCCAATAAAACGTTCACATGTCTTTCGGGCGTGTTGCGTCAACTTTTTATGTGCCCGCGTTGTGCCACGCCCCCCGACACTCCATCGTCCTTCTCGGGAAGTTTTTGCATGTGACGTACTGTCTCCTGCCGATAAGCAACACTTTTAGCGGCTTACGCCTGGCAGAGCGGTGGATAAGCCTTAGCCAGTGTCATTACTGTTGGCATTGGCATTGCCATTGGCAGTGCTGTTAACGTTTCCCCAACACCATCGTCCCGGTCTGCATCATCGTCCTGGAAAGTTTATCTGCCCGACCTGGCTTGAAAGGCTCCAAATGAGCGAACTCTGGCGTACAAAGACCGCTAATTATGACGCGTGCCGAGGAAAAGGGCCAAAAGGACTAAAATGCTTACGCAGCCATTTAACCAACGTGATGCAGCAACAATGAAGCGTTAATTGCAAAAATAATTAATAATATTGCCAAGGCAAGCCGCTGTCGAGGCTCAATAAACTATGGCGGCACAGTGGTGTCTCATATTTGATTTCTGTTTACAATGCAAGCTTTAGTATAATAGTTCCTGATTGATAATTTTACTGCAAAACTCTTTTTTAAAAAATTAAAAAAGTATATTCGTTCACCTTTCAAATTTAAAACCTATTTTACTTCATTTGAAAGATCCATGCATGAACTCAAATTCCTTTGAGTCTGCTGAGAAATCATTGAATCGTATTCCAAGAAATACGATTTATAATTGGCCACAAAGTGCGTAGGCTCTGGGAAATTTTGCTTTTTGAAGCAAGTCACGCCACAACTGATACCCCGTCTACTATGTTCTAATTTTATCGGAGTATCTGTCAACCGGCCTTCAACTGTCAGCCACTTCACCAACAGCTTCGGCATCGACTTTGGCTTCGGCTCCACTTCTATCTGCTGGCACCGATCCTGGTGCCGGTGCTGTCTCAGATCCTTCTGATATCGTAAGACCAATCTTTGACATGTCGCTTATGTTGTGGTAGTATGCTTAGAATGCGTTCGTTGTCACAGACCTGTCAGATTTGTGTCAGCCGAGCTCCCAGTTCGGCCAAGTCAACGTTTTCGCCGTGGCTTATTGCTCATACGTCCCGTTGTCAGCGGAAGCTGGCTCCAGCGACGTAATTAATATTGATGCAGCATTAACAATGAGGTATTCTCTACAGTTCCTGATTAATTTCGACTTGTGATGGTGAAAACGAGAACGTTACAACAAACGTTTTGTGCCCTCCGTTTCGCCAGCTGCCAAATTAAGCAGCAAGTTCGTCGCAAACAATTCCTCATTGTTGGTTTTTAAGCCTTAATTACGGGCAAGGCCAAGTTGGTGCGCTAGAAAGTTTCCACTGGCCCGAACTGCAATTGTTGTGTCCGCTTTTTGTTTCGAAGACAATTCCCCTTGTGCCAGGTCTTCCCTTTTGCTCATAGGACGAGATTATTGAAACGTTTTCCTAATCAGTCCAAAGTGCTTGCCCCAAGGAAGTCTCTCCTTCTGGCCTGGCTGTTTGCTTTTAGCAATGTATGGGCCGAAAGGCACATTCGGGAATACGAATCGCTCAGACTAGCCGGCAGGATTTGACTTATCGCAGTCCACTCTGGATTGTCACAATCATTCTGACAGCAGGAGAGCAGCCTGTCCTACAGTTCTATTTCTATTTGATTTCTAGGATTCACTTTGAAAAATTAAAGATGTTTTTAGACTAGACAGGCTTGAAGGTGAAGATTGAAAGCCACTCTTAGAGAACACGATTTTTTTACTTTTTCTTTTTAAAAATATTTTATTATTATCCACTACAATTTTTGTTCAAGTGCTGACCGCATCGGAAAAGGCGAGTCTGTTAAAGGAATTCATTACACTGAAAGCATTTTTGTTCTCTCATTTCGTTCACCGCATTATAGTTGCTGCTCCCAAGGAGCGGATTCGTCCTTTTTGGAACAGATGCTTCACTTCTTCATAGTTAGTCCTCACAATCAGTTGAGCTATGTAGCTAAATCCAGAGAATTTTTTTATTTTCAGCTGGATAGCATAGTTCTCCTTTAACTCCTGTGTCTTCCATATTTCCTCGGCTTGTCTCACGCAACTCCTGGTGTAATTACGGAGTGAACTGAATTCTCGCAAAACCAATAAGCGTAAGTTTAACATTTTCAATGGCGAGGAAAACAGGCGAAAGGCAACTTATTGTGTTGCACACACCCACACACACAGCCACAAAAGGCAGAGCCGCGAGAAAAACAAGGAGGAGGAAAAAAGCGAGGAAAAAAGGATAAAATAATAAAAGGTGAAGAAAATCGGGGCTGAATGAACAGCGAGGCAGTGTCCTACGTAAAGGATAGTAAAACTTACAAGCAAAATGAAAATACAAACGCAGGACGTGCTCTTAACGTGGGCATAACGTGAGTCACCCGAGTTGCAAGGATCAGGAGGATGCGGCAGGGCAAACAAAAGACCAGGATTGCATCAAATGAAGCGCATAGGGTGGACTACAAAAGCTTTCTTCAATATTAGCGAATACCGGGCATTGTTACTGCTGCTGCAGCTGCGCCAGCCTCGGCCCAGGACCAGGTCGTCTCGTCCTTTCCACACTGCGTATACGCAATGCACGTGCTACACAAAGAAATAGTTCCTGCGCACTCTAGCGGCGAATTTCAATTAACAAAATCATTCTAATGCCGGCTGAGTTTCAGTTCAGGAACTGCTATCAGACAACTTTTCCCAAACAGGCAACTGCAATCGATGCATAACCATGAATAGAACGAAGGCCATCCACATCCTGTCTGGAAAGGATTTCCAGCTTAAAGGCCAGAGGACAATTGGCAAAGGACAAGGTTTTTAAAATGGGGAAATAAATGACCAGTTACCAGTTAGAGTTGAACTTTAAGGCGCAGCTTAGGTTGAGGGGATAGAAATGATGTTGCTCCAAGAGGTAGTCACTTATAATGTAACAAAAAGCCGAAATCCAGAGCCATACTTGAAATTCGCAAAATGTTTACTCGCTAATTCCAAGTTGCAAAAAGTAAAACTGAAAGAATACTCATCCCTGAAAGTTACCGACTAACTAATTGCATACAATTTCATACAAGCTCCATTTACTAAAAAGGAAAAAAATAAACCAGCAACCTACACACTCCTTCTCCCATCTCATTCACACTCCCTCACACACACACTCTCATATACATATTTTAGACAGCATCCTTGTAGCAACAACAATTAGAGCCAGCGTCACGTTTATAGGAACAACATTTTATTAAAATGCCAGAGTCGCAGTGCCAACAAATGAGATAGAGTAGCGCGTTTTTAATTTCTGCCACAGCAACAAAAAAAATAAATATAAAAAAAAGGTGAAAGAGTAAGGTATACCCAGGGTGAAAAAGAGATAGAGGTAATCCCGGTCATGTTGCAAAACACCCGAAAAATGGAGCAATGTGGCGTATACTTAACAACGGCTGGCAACGGCCAAAAAAACAGTCAAGCGACCCCAAGTACGTGTTACCATAAGTGTTACGTGAGTGGCTATATGTGTGTGTGTGGGTGTGCAAAGGGTTTGCGAGTGTGCGGATGACGGTGACCCAAAATCATTAGCAATATGAGCAGCAGTTTGTATTAAAAACAAAGCCAAAGCTTAAGGGAATGAGCTGTGATATGCAAAAAGTTTGCCAAGTAAATATTTTATTTTAAGCTTGAAAAATACCCTGGGAATAAATATAAATTAAAATAGGATAATTAATATTAAACGTATACAAGCCAGGAAATCTATAATTAAACAAAAAGTTTATAGAACTTATTTAAATAAAACTACAAACTACCCGAAATGCAGACTACCCTTTGTGTATTTTTAGACAAAAATTGTTAGCTGCCTTCTTTCTGGCGGCATGTGTGTGGGTCTGGTCTGTTGGGCAAAAAGGTTAAATTAAATGGCTAAATGATAAGCATTTGGGTTAAATTGCTTCGCCTGTGAACGTGAATATATGCCAAACGGACTACGGGCTCCTCTCATTCGGTTTACATTTTTTCCCTTATTGTTATTTTTGGTTTTTTGTTTGAATAGAATGCGTGTACATTCGCTTCTAATGTTTTTAATAGCAAAAGTTATAATGAATTTGTTAAAGAGCAACGGCAGCTTGGTAGCTGAAATTTGGCTTTTGATTGTTTAGCATTTTGTTTGTGTTTGCTTTTCTTTTTTTTTTTTGAAAATTTTGTTACATTTAGGAAGTAAAATTATTCCGAGTTTTTTGGTTTCTTAGGTAATCAGCGACGACGAGTTTCATTTTTATGTTTAGTGGGACCCATTTTTGCGGTTAACCTGAAGCCTGTCAGCGTTTTATGTTTTATATGTGCTGTGCATTTTAAACGAACTTCCTTTCTCCATTTTTTCCCCCACAAAATACTGGGCAAATATTTAATTATGGGCTTGTTAACATTATTTAAGCAAGACCATAATGTAACCAAGGTCGCCTGGCTGAATACAGATTAATAGAGGACTTGGGAATAGTTATTTTTGTTGCTATTGTATCTCAAAAAAATACTACTACTAAGTAATTTATTTTGAAAAAGTTTATTAGCATTTTAAAATTTTCCAAACAGACTCCTTGAAACTAACTTCCTTATGACAAAGTTCCTTGTCGGCCTTTCGAGCAAACAACTCGTTAGGCTAATGAAATTTCTGTGTGCCTTGGCCGACAAAGATGATAAAGATGATGCAGGTGGGGCAAGTGGGCCAGATGGGACAGGTGTATGGGTGTCGATGGCCCGCAGCTTATCACAGCTGCCGCATCAACAGGCTATATGGAAAATTCAATTTTCCAACACTAATTGAATGGTTTATTTTGACAAGGTGGTCCCATGTTGGCTGATAACCCCCAAAGGGCTTGCCACAAAATTTTCACAGTAACATGCACACTCACCCACAAAAACTCGCACACAGGTAAGTGCCATATGGAAACAACAAAAGTGTTGTTCGTTGCACATTGTTTTGTGGCAAGTTTATAGAATGGTATATCCCGCGGCGCCCGCAGCAAAGCTAAACATTTAAATGAAAGTTTTTACAAAACTAATCATATTTATTTTTAGCCAAAGTGTGAATGGAATAGAGAGATACTTTCAAATTATTTGTAAGATTTATGAAGTCAAATGGCCAAGAGAAATGACCGTCTGGAGATTCCTCAAAAGTCTCCTTGAAATGGCCATCAATTTGGGTTTATCCTGAGGTCTGTCTGCACTTGCAGCTGCAACTTTAAGCTGCTCTGCCATTAACCAAGTCGTTGATCTTGCTGCACGAGTATGTGTTGGCAGCTTGGCTCTAATTGAAATATTTTTATTGCCATTCGGTCTGCCCATCGCCCCTGGTGACCATTAATATTCATTAGTCTGCTGGCCAAATGCATTAGCAAATTGTGGCAAAACAATTTGCTTACCGCCTGGCTGGGGGCAATGTTCTAATGTTTTAAACTTGTCCCCCAAAAAACGGCATCCTCGTCCTCGACAACAATGCGTTTCGTTCGCGGAAATCATTAAGTGGCCGGGCCGTGGCGGGAGAGTGCAACGTCTTGGATTAAATTGCCGAGGCGCCGCGGTCCTCTGATTGCATTTTTGGGTTGGAGAGTTGCCACATTTTTGGGTAGGCATTTTTGTCCCTGCCTGGCACACAATATTACGTATACGCCCACGAAGCAGCTGTGACCAAATTCCATGCAAATTGAGCCTTAGTCCTTGGTCCTTGGCTCTATTCTCCCGCCCGGAAATGAAGTTGAAGACACAAAAGACAACGTTGCAAGTTACTCGTTGCGGTGTTGCAATTTGGTATCCGGCTTAATTTAGCAAACGTTTGCTACTTTATTTTTGACAACCATCAGCGCGAATTAAGGTAGTGGTTTTCTTCATGGTTTTGGTTTTGGTTGCGATTTTGGTGTTGATTTCGGTTTCCTTTTGGCTGGCTAGTTGTATGCAAATTTTTGAAATAGAAGCCAGTGGTTTACTTCTTACAGCATCTTAATGGAACAGAGGATATTTTTAGTTGAAGTATTAATGAAAATATTGCTTTTAAGTGCAGGGTCTAACGAGGCTTGACTTTCTTTGAAGAAAGTATTGGAGTACAACTTCAACTTACAAAGAGCAGAGTAGCTTATCCAGTTAATTACTTTATACACTTTTATAGCCACAAAGTAAGTCATCTTTCATGGAACCCTAACCCAGATACCTAATCCGAAACGACTTTAATTTGCTGTGCTGAATATTCAATTAACCACTTTCATATATCGTGCAAAAGCGAAAGCAATTAAATGCCTGGCTATCGACCAGCGGCTATCATTGTCCTGATAGCCCGAAACCCACTTCCTGACGGGGCGAATGGGATGGGGAGTTGTCGGAGTATCCCCGAACCCATCAGATACATATTGGCGATGTGCAGTCGTTTGTTCATTAGCTCGGCGCATAAAACTCATCAATGGCAATTAACATTAACGCAGGCAATCAGCGAGTCGGAGCAGCTTTGGCATCGCTCCTGCCACCGCCTTGGGCGCATTGTTTCACAGGACGAAGGACATCATCTGGCCCACTCCCAGGACATTAATTATCTTATTGGCCTCGGTATCCCATCGCAGCCAAAGTGGCAATATTTGAAAGTCTATTAAACGCTCAGTGCCGGCAATCAACACGGCCAGGGCACAAATAATACCCATCTGCTTATACAATATGTATGTATATATCCGTTTATAGTCCCTGCCTCCCTGCCCTATGGCCCTGGCACAGGATCCTGTGGCACAGGACGAGGGCAAATTATTAAACATGATATTGAATATGAAGCCGGACCCGGTGATTGTCCGGCGAAACGGATCGAAATCAAAGCCACAAAAGAAATCCCAGTTTGCATATTAACAGCAGCTGGCGCATCTACGGCCAAAAATTGAATAGAGAGGTGGTATCCAGGACCTTTTCGGTCGCGGCCAGCTGGGGGAATAGTTCTGCACATCCTTTGTCAAGCTGAAAATGCAAATTGCCCTGACATGCCCTTAACCATTTACCACACGGCCGTCGTCCTGGCCATCCTGGCTATCCCGGCCATCGAGTTCTATTTGATCCCCCCGGCCGACTTCTTCTGTTGGCTTTTTGTACTTCAGGCCAGGCTGGCATAAAGCAAAACGCAAAGAAATCAGCATTGGACATGCAGGAGATACTTATTTTTGGCTTAAGACTAGGGAGATACCCAAGACTCGAAAACGTTTTAAGAAATTATAAGCTTAAGGACTTGTTTTGCTTGGATGTATTGGAATTACGAAACTTTTTAGATGTAATATGACTATCTTGAATAGCTGAACCTCCTTATCTGATACCTTTTAATACTGAAAAGGTATGCAGAAAGTTTGCAGGCAGAAGAAAATGCTTTTTGCAAAAAACATGAGCCAATTCTCTGGAGCTTTTTGACCATACGTCTGCGGTTAAGTTCGCCCCAGCCAGGACCGGACTATTCAACCCAATCGGCCACCCAACTCGCCCCTAGAAGAAAGTCCCCCCAAGGGGTTGTCCCAGGCAGGGGTAAGTAACAAACAAAAAAAAAAAAAACAGAAAAAAAACGAAGGAAAGCCTCACAAATTGTTGGGGACTTGGACGGCGTGCAGCGCTGCGTGAATCCATGCAAATTTCTCCCTCAGGTAACCTTTGTGCTTTGATTGATTGATGGACAGGCGGCGAGCGAGAAAGTCGCCATGGTCATCATGCTTTCTCCGGCTCTCGGTTTTTGGCTCTCGAAAGCACGACAATATTGAATCTAATTTGTAGACACGGTCTTCGAGAGCTCTGTATGCAAATTCGATTCTTACCTTTTTCGGGAAAATTGAAAACAAAGGTGCACTATAGTGTCCGAGGGGACTGGGGTTTTACTTTTCTTTTTGATTCTGATTGCCGGGCATTAACAACTTTTGACATTGTTTTACATTTCCTGGGGAAATCAAAGGCAAACCAGAAAAGGTAATCCCCGAATGGAGACCCAAAATCAAGCAAGCCCCTGACCCCTGCCAGATTCAATCAAACTGTCAAGCCGATGGAAGCACTGGTATGGTATGGGAAACACTGGATGACGAGATTTATTGTCAAAATTAATTAAAAATTGTAATGAGCTTTGTTCAGTGCCACAGTGCCGCGCCGGCCGAATAAGTTTCAACTTAAATACATTTGAGGGGCGATTAATTTGTTTGGCATTTTGCAATTTGATTTAAAATTAAGCCGAACACTGGCGTGAATTTCAATTAGATTCTCATTTCGGATTTTGAATTGCCGGATATCGGGCAACGGGTATCTGGCATCGGGCATCGGGTATTGGGTAGCAGGACTTGCCCATTTCATGCCAATTTGATTGGCGTGTCAGGATGCGAAATTCTGGCTCTTCAACTGCCAAATGGTTGATTTTATTTACCGCTCTCATTCAAATTTAAATTGTTCCGCTTGGACGGGCCCCCAATCGATTTAAAGCGAAATTGCACTGCAATCTAACAGAGAATAAAACCTAAAAACGGTGAGAATAGAGGAATTTTGGCGCAAATCAATGGCCAAATATTGCAAAATATATTTGCAATGCAATGTGCCAAAATAAGTGTCACATGGACGAAATGAAAAGCCATTTACACAGTTGTTCCCTTGTCCCAGTTTTCCAGTTCTCCCAGTTATTCAGTTTTCAAACGCTGCAATACATATTTTGTTACCTTTTTTTCCAGAGGTTTTTATTTTTTTGCACCCAAGGACACCTGCAGGACAAGTGCAAAATCGTGTTGGGTTAGAGGGCACTGAAGTGAGGGGATGGATAACTATGGAACAAAAACAATTTCACCTGAATGTTCATATATGCATATTCACAGAAATATGAATTCCGGCATGGGAACATGGCATATGAAAATGTACAATTTTGGCCTCCCAGGACTATTGGGTCATTTCAACTTGAAGCTAAAGAACTGTCAATTCGTTGGCAGGCAGTGAAAAAAAATATATATTTATATGTACATATATTCGTTACGAAAAGGGAGTTGTTTTCGGAAGGACAATTTGGATTCTTGTTGCAGGAATTTGAATTTCATAAGGGTTCGCTTTGTGGGCACTTACAAACCCATCTCAGATGTTGACCTCACATTTCAAGGAATTTCTGTGTTTCTCTGGAAAATATGTTTCCCTTATTCCGACTATGCTTTCACAATTTAAAGGAGAGTGGTACAAATAAATACATTTTTCTTAGTATGCTGGAATGTTTTGCAATAAAAGTTTCCTTTGCTATCGATTTTTTTCCCCTCTAATTTGTGGGGACAGTGTCTCTGGCCAGGACTCGCTTTAATTAGTGAAAATCAGTAGAGAGAACTCTTGATTTGGTCAATTATTTCAAGTATTTGACTATTAGCTAGCCGCATGTATTGAACAAAAAGTTTTTCAATTAATTTTCCCCCCTTCCTCTCCTGTCGCAGGATGTAAAGGGTGTGGTAAATACCCTCACCTTAACACCCGCAGACCCGCAAGACCGGAAATCGAAAGCCGGGCAAGAGCAATTGCGGTGGCGATTTGACAAATTGTCCAGGTGAGAGCCCTTTTGTTTTGCCCAGCCAGTTGGCCAACAGAAGCCACCCCACATCCCACCCTGCAGGCCATTTTCTTCCCGGTCCGCAATTCGTTTTATTTGTAATTTCGCCTTGGCAATGCGGTCAGAGCCTGCAGGTGATAAATGGCAAAGAAATCATGAAATAATGGACCAACATTCACCAGGCAGCCATTCAACCAACCAGCCATCCAGTCAGCATGTGGGCATAACTTCAGCTACTTTAGTTGGTCACTTTCGACGGACATTAATTCACGGATTTTATTCCAACTTTAACGTGAAAATATCACGACACGGCCTTGGCTTCCTTTTTTTGACTCAATTATATGGTAATAATATGAGAGCACTGCCGCCACTGCCTCAAAAGATACAAACATACTTAATTTAATAAGCATTTGCATTTGAGAATGGATCTCTATTTGCCAGATGAAACACATGGCAGCATATGCGAGACGCCTTGTTAGCAATTAAGGACACTGGCATACTCCTAATTAAGAAAATTAATGTTCGGAATTTACACGCGCGCGGTAAGGCAACAAAAGCGAAACAGCCGCTGCGACACTAATTACAAACGAAATGCGTCTATCCTGTATGTGTTCGTATGTAGAGGATAAAGGATATGGAGGGGAAATTGGTAGCACTGGAAGTTGCCGGTGTTTTCCAGCAAAGGCCTTTTGAACAGCTGGCTATGAAATCAGCTATAGAACAAACAAATTAGAGCATCTGATTCCATGGTTAATTGAGCAATTGATTCACTTGAAGAAATTTTTTATAGTTTTTATTATAGTATTAAAAATAATTATTTAAGATTTTAAGATTAAAATAGATGAGGCTTATGGATTTATGCTATAGATTTATGCTAAAACATTATTGCTTAACTTTAGTTAGAGTTATCTTAAGTCCAAGAAAACGTAATAAACCAAATAAAATTAATATGATTCTTTAAAATTAATATTCACTGTATTTCCCAGGCTTCATTGCCTTACCCGTAAAGTATGCAACCCTTTTTTATTTCCGCAAATAAATTTTATTTCATTTTGACGATGGAAATGTTGTCGACTGGTTGCCGCTTTATTTATTTCTCTCCACTGGCTTGCTTTTTTGCTTGTTTTTATTTTACCGCTTGCCAAATGCTGCTGACAGCTGAAAGGCTTTAACACCCCCACTCTCCCACTACCTCGCCGTCAGGGTCCTCCGGCCCAAGCCAGCGACTTTTTGGCCAACAGATGCGTAATTAACATGGAAAATACACGCATCGGTATGTGTATATGTATATGAGTGACAGCGGCATTTACATAAATATTTGGTTTATTTTATGTAATTAAAATGAATTTGTGTGAAGTGTATTAATTAGGAGTTAAATGGGTTAAGCACGAAAGAGCTTCGGATGCGGGCAAAGTTGGCCAACTCATCAGTGTCGGCCATTAATTACGCGCATTTCGTATCTCGACCAAGTGGTCCAGCGCTTGACCTTTGTAATTGCCAACGACAGTGATGGAATGGAAGCTGTTCAGGTAAAAACATTACCAGATTTATTGATAACTTGCTGCTGATTGAATATTTCTCCACTCAGTTACACTTTAATGTTTGAATTTAAAAACATCTGTAGCAACTTTATAGCCACTCAATTTTTTTTTACGAAGGACGACAGGAACTTTAAACTTGTTGAGAAGTCTGCGCTCTACATCTGCATTTGTAGCTCTTAGCCAGAGCTTTTATGTTGGCCCTCACTGCTATCCATGACACTTTTTTCCCTCTTTCGGGCTGTGGAGATGGCCGAAAGTGAGCTCTGGCCAACATGTCGCCTGCTTATTATTGACTGCCACGAGCGCCATGTTGGCCCATTTGGGCCATCAACTAATGTTGTTTGCCAACTTGGTCCGGGAGCTCTTTCGCTTTGCATGCTGCTACTGCTGCTTCTGTTGCCGAAAAGTGTCGCCAGTTGGCCAACAACCATTTTTGGCCCCGGGCCGAGGGCAACTTTATCGTACCCCCTCTCCATAAAAACTTCTTTTTTCTTCGCCTACTATTCTTTGAACTCAAACTTGTAGTTTGCCGGCTGACACTTTTCGTTTCTTGGCCCCGTCCATAGTTTATCTGCACTTCTATCCATGCACGGGCCTCTTTATATTTTCTAACAAAAAAAAAGTATATAAGATTTGGGCAAACTTTTGTGCGTAAGAACTAAGGCTAGTTGGACTCTTAATTCCAAGATCTGTGTTCCTTCTTTTTCTGGCATTTTATGGCTTTGGCCGTGTGCTTAGCATTTTAAATTCTCACGTTGAAAATTTTCATTCAAAGTTTCTGCTGCGCTTCAGTTTATTGGGGATAAGATACTGGAAGCAGCCCCTACATAAGCCATATTAATTAGCCGGCAAAAAATTATAAATACAAAGAAAGCCAACACAAATTAAACAAGTGTAAGGCAGCTTATTAGTTGGATGGAAACGACTGAAGGATACTTTTTTAAAGTTATATTTGTGAAAGTGTTTAGGACATTTTTTCTGTTTTAAATATTTGAATTTTAACTTTACAAAATGCATTATTTTTTAATGAAAATGTTAGAAATACTTTTATTATATGCTTTTTATAATATGGCTTATTCAGATGTAGTTCCTTTCAATATCTCCAATGTCATTTGGTCGAAAACACCCATCGAGTGCCAACTGGAATTTAAAACGTGTAGCTGCAGCAAACAAGAAAACACAGACCGAATGTAAAATGGGGATAACAAAAAAAGAAAAATAAAAAAAAACAGAAATCCGGAGGAAAAACGAAAGAAAATCAAAACCGGGCACACGGATACACAGGCATCGTCCCAATGGAAGGAGCGAGTTGCTAAGCCAAAGCTCCTCCCTGGAGATCCTGTAACGGAGTAAAGTGGCGAAATTAATTAGCCCCCAGTGCGGCAGCCTGATTACGCCGGAGTGCCAAAGCCCCAGCCCTCAGTCCTCATCCCACAGCTCCTCCTAGTAGCCACCAACAACACGCGTGAGGCAAGCAGAGCGTAAAAATATATTTATCATGCGAATTTATCTTTTTTTTCGCTCTGATTACGCGCGTAATTTTAATTGCATGCAACTTATTAAGGAGCTGGAAGCTCATTTTGTGTATCTATCTGCTGGAGCAGCGAGATTTTGGACCTGGCGAATTAGTGGCCTTACCTTTGAACTAACTCAGGCCCTGGATATTGCACATTACGTATACGCTCTGTTAGCAACAATGGAATGGTCAAGTGCAGACACAGGCATACACATATGGACACACACATGGACACAAACCACTCCCATATCCGCTCCATTGGAGGCCAAGTCAGTGGAAGGAGCCGTCTAATGCACCTTTTGGCCCAGAACCTGCCACTGATTAATGCGGCCGGAGGTTGGCCAGAACTAGCACGGATGCTTTTGATTGATGCCATATGGCGTAGTGTGATGACCAATAATGAGAGGCCATGGCATCGATGGGTGCTAAGCCCCCAACCAGGAGTGTATTCATACATAAGATGCACCAAATTATACCCGATGGCTCATTGCTCTACAGAGAGCTAAATCGGGTTAACTGGCAGGGCAGGTGTACCTAATCAGGAGTACTTGAGGATTTCTTGTATGCTTATAACATACCCCCATAAATCCACAGTGTAGATTTCGCTTTATCTTGAGCTTTAGAACAAGGTCCCAAGTTGGAAATCGTGTTTCCCTCTAGAAAGCATACATATGAATATGTAACCGTCTTGTCCAATGAATATTTTGATCGATACCCGCTGAAGACTAACTCTCACCGAGTCCTGGCTGCTTTCGAGGCGTCTACAGTTAATGTTCCTGAGGAATGGATTTGTGGCGCCGCCCGAACCCATGCCCCACCCTTCATCGCTCATTCACTCGGCCACATGTGTGGCATGACAGTTACGCAAATAGAAACGAACCGCGTAGAACAACTACAAGAACAAAAAATCCAGAAAAGAAATGAAAAAATTTACAAAAGGTGGGCCAAGGAGCTGCCAGATAGCGCTGAGATTTACGAGCTACCTGCCCAGGCGTTATCATAGACCAAGATTGATGGGCCGGCGAGTGGCAGGTAGTGGGTGTGGGGAGGTGCTGGCACAGCTGTTATGCTACGCCTGTTTATGCATAAAAAATGGACTGACAAAACGTGTACTTATAATTTTCTCTATTGATTCTCAAAGGGGCCGCCCGGACATCGAACAATGGCCGACAGCCGACTGACACTCGGCGATGTGTCAGCCATATGTCCGGCAAACAATTGTCCTTCTCGTGTCCGTCCAAAAATAGCCTAGAATATTTGATAAATTATAAAAGTTTTAATAATGCGCCCAGCACTTTCCGAGCGGGTCAGATGCGTAAAACTTTTTAATTTGTCTCCCACTGACCGGCAATGAAAAAAAAAAATATATAAACGGTCATGAAAAAATGTGCTTGGTTGGTGGGGCATGGGGGCGTCAAGAAATCGCAAAGAGCTGGCGAAATGTTGCCAAGCATGAAATTGCCAGGCCCCGGGGCTGGGCGAGGGGGGTTTCGGCCAAAATGCAAACTGTCAGCAGATTTCTCTTTGTGACTTGATTGCTGACATGATATATTGGGGACGGGGCCGCCCCAAAGAAATTAAGTCGCATTTAATGAGCGCCGAGAGCAAAGTTTAAGTATTATTATATTTCTTTATTCAGAAATTGTTTTTTTAAAGGGTCATTCCAAATAAAAAATAATAATATCAGGGTTTATATATCTAAAAGGGAAGAATGGATAAAATCTGAACTACTTTTGTTTACAAATTGGATGTCAATTGTTTAAGATATGGATACAGTTTGGAGCCATATATGAATAATCCGGATTAAAAATCAATTTATGAAATTATTCATTTTTTAATGATATTTAATAGACTTTTTTTACAAGTATAAAACAAGATTGAATACAAATCGACCTCTAAAATTTCATTTCATATTTTTACATTTCTGAATCCTCGATAGGAAATGACTGTGAATGCCTTTTGCGGTTGCTTTCTCCCCTTTCACTTTTTTTTTTTGCCTTCCCCCTCATCTCTCTTTACCGGCATTTTTCCGATGCCATTGCAAAACTGTTATAAATTATTTCCGAGCTATTGCGCAAATTGAAGGTTCCTTTTAGCCTTGGTCTTTGTTTTAACATATAGATTGGATGCCTGCCAGCATGTCATTAAAATTGCTTGGATTCCTGTGGCCACGGGAGCTACCAGCTAGCAGCCCAGCCATCCGCCACCAACCGGTGTGCAACGCCCACTGTGTCCGACCCCCACCTGCCTCCTTTTTAGAGTGCATTTACTGGATGAATCAAAATGTTAAGAGCGTGTGCGAGCATCAAAGCGTCGATGAAGTGCAGTTGTTCAAAATTGTTGCAATTATGGTCTATAAATTGTAAGTACACACGCACGCAGATGGAAACATTCCGCACTTCCACCTGTAATTATGGGGCTGCCACACCCACTATACAATTTACACTGCCCAGGAATGCCCCACCATTGCCCTTCGCCAATGGGGCCTTTGACAACCGCAAGTGTTATGCATCATTAACTTCGAGGCGCAGTTGTTGTCGGCCTCGAACAAAGTAAACATTTCGACACCTTGGCAAACCGCACAACTAACACACTGTGTGTCCTAAAGGTCCACCCACCCCCTCAAAATAGCCACCCGAAACAGGACCACAACCACGTGTGCATCTGGTCAATTTGATGTGTGCTAAATAAATAATTATGATTGTCTATCAGCCGCTTGACCGGAAATTAATGGCCGCCCATTTGGTATTCGTATTCGGGGTCCTTCCTAACCGAAACTTTGTCGCCTCGACAATTAATATCAAAAATAGTTTTACATTTGGCTTCTTAGTTTCCAAACTTAGGGCTTCATGGGTATATGGGCTGTGCACACACTTGAGTGCCTTGTCTCCGAGTTATTTATGCCTCTGGAATCGGATTTGGCCAGTTTTCGGTCTGTGGTCAAAGAAATAAACTGGGTGACACATGAATGGATGGGCCGAATTAATAAAGCGGAATATTCAAAAGGCGAATTAATTCTGGGAAGTAATCTTGCAAGTAATTTTGAATATATTTCACCCGCTGTTGCTTCACTTGGTTTTGATTCTATTTCTATAAAGGTGTAACTGAGATAACCTTTATGTTTCATGTCAGTCTCACAGTTGAATGAAGTTTCAAATGGAATTAAATGTTTCTTTATTAAAATTTCTCTTCAATAAAAGGACAATGTTTTCCTTTGTTCAAACTCAATGCCATTGCCAAAAATATCCTGTTTTAAGATATATATTTTCCCTTTCAATCAAATTGGCCAGCAAAGTTCACTCCCATAAAGTACCGAATGTGCCACAACAGTCATCAGGCAGCCCTGGCTTGTAAATAATAAACGCGAAAGGACAAGGGACAAAAGGACACAACCCTTGACACTTGGCCACATCAACTTCATCAATTCTAATCAAGTCGGAGGCCCGAGCAAATCTCCGCTGAAAATTAACCGCAGAAAACTGCCAGCCAGGGACTTGGCCAAAAAATTACCACACGTCCTGCCAGCTGCATAATGTTTCAAAGGAGGAAGGAGTATCTAGGCAAAAACAAATTTATCCAGGACACGCATGACACGCATGGGAGGGGCTTAGGACAGACACACACACACGAAGGCTAAGGCATATGTATAATTCATAATGAATCCTTTCTATTAGTCAAACGTAAAATGAAATGGTTTCTACGTATTAGTGGGAATATTGGCTGCAAAGCCAAAACCCGAGAGCCTTGAGCTTCTCAGGATCCTTGGTCCGGAGCCTTGAGCCTTGAGCCCTGAGCCCAAAGCGTGAGCTCGCAGAATCCGCAGGACCTAAGGACCGAAAACGACCCAAAGGAGGCGTGGCAGATTTTGTGGCATTGTTATGTCGTTTTCCGTGCTTGTGTGTGTTTGTGTTGGTGTATGTCCTTGGAGATTTGGGCTGTTGGCAGAAAAACAACCAAACTGAGTAGTATGTAGTCCTGGACGAGAGACACTAGCTGGCAAATCAAAGATATGCAAATTGAAACAGATACGAGTGCTCCGGCTCTTTATGGATTTTCTATGGCAGCATAGCAGTCGGCACTATTGCGGCGACATCTCCCCGGCGATTTCTGATCTAAAATGTTATATTAGGAAAGATTGTATAAATAACATACATAAATGCTTTGGGGAAATGATTTATGTGCCAGAGCGACTTTCGCCTCGACTGCAAATAGTTTAAAGTTCCGACGGAGCAAATTATATTCGAGTATATATGGTATAACCCGGATCCACATAAATTGCCACGCATGAGAAATGTCATTGAGTCGAAGAATCCGATTTCTTTCCCCCTCCTCTACAGGATATGCAGTATAAAAGTTATTTTATTATATTTTATTTTTTTTTGGTGTTTGTGGGCCGTATATTGTTGCTGCAGAGGCAGCTGGAAATTGCCACGCATGACTTGGCTTAAATATATATACACTTTTTGGCACTGCCTTTGGCATTTTTGCCGAAAAACCATCAACACTTTCGCCATCCCTATAGCTGACCTTCGTCTTGCCGTTCTTGTTGCTGTTGAAGTGGGAGAGGGGAAATGGGCCGGCATGGGTTAATTATGCCAAGAAATCCATTAGGATTGCCACCACAAAAGCCAGGCTGCCATTGACTTTGTTCTGCACGACTAGGGACAGAATCTAAAGGGTTTTCAGGAATTTTTGGAAAGTTTAGTGGTTTCTTATATCAAGGGGAAATCGGATTTTTAAAAGTGTGTGATATTTTTTTAAAGGAAATAGTTTTAGGTATTTAGAAGACTTTAAGCTTTAGTTGCTGAAAACTTAACTATTTTTGTTGCAATCTTTAATGTATTAAAAAAAGTCTTGAAATGCAAATTGAAAAATTTCATTTTTCCCTTCACAATTTTTTCCATCTTCCCTGTACTTAGGGTATTCGAACTTCTTTAGATTTTCTTGGAAAATATTTTTCTGAGCTTTCCACTCCTTATTTTTTTTTATTACTTTTTACGCTTGTGTGCATTTTGAGCTTTCAATTTCTTTCCTTTGCCAGAGTTTTTTGTTGCTTCGAATTTCTATAAATATTTTTGCGGCTGCTTTTTGCTCTTTACTTGCTTTGTGGAAGAGGGTTTTGCCTTCGCCGAGCATTTTCCTGTTGTTATTTGTGAAGTTTGGATTGCATTCGCATTCGTTTTTGCTCCCCACCTGACTTGCAATCGAGTTGGTTCAACTTTTTGCCCATATTTTCCGTTTTCTGTTGCCCCTCTGGATATACAAATTCTTGGACTTTTCTTGCAGCCAGACAAAGCCACTAAAAGACTAAGGAGCCGGCGGGGTCATGGACTTAAAGTTGGCGGGGCTGGGCTGGATGCTTCTTCGACCCGCATTAATAACCATAAATTAGAGACCGTGAACGGAAAATTGGTAATTCAATTTCGCTAAACAGCTATGACTCTGGTAACAGGCGGCATTGCGTAGCCGACCGGATGGCCAATCAGCCATGCCACTAACTGACTTGATTATTACACTTGAAGAAATTGCAGATTATTGTTTATATATATTGGGTTTTTGACAAAAATAGTTGTTGTGAAGGATTTTACTATTTACTGAACATGCTTAAAGCCTTATTCTTGAAAGCTTCATTAAATTTTTCTCACAGCGTCCTCTGCCACTCGGTCAGCTTGAGGCGCATGCATAATTCTCCCTACCAATGAACGTCAGCTGCTCTCATAATGCCAATAAATCGCCCCACCGACTGTCATAGCCTCAATACGCCTCGTCACACCTCCCTCCACCGGCTTGCGCCGCCATTTCCCTCCCAAAAACCGTCAATCTCCTTGTCTGGAATCGAAAGCAGATGCTGTGATGTGCCAATGCAAAAACTTGACATTGCATATTCAGGGGCCACGCACATAATTAAGCCCGAGAACGAGCCAAATACGCAATTTCGATTGGCCACAAAGTGCAGCGAACTGTTATGGCCCCTTTGGCGAAAACCGACTATCGAAATCATTGCTCTCACCACCCCATCAGCCGCATCTCCATTATCATTGTGGATATCGAAAGCCACTTTGGAATGGAAATGGCAAAGGTAGAAGCCAAATCCAAATTCATGAGTTGCTGTAGGATAGATGGAGATATTGCTACGTGAGAAATAGCACGAAAACCCAGTTGTAGTTCTAACTACGGTACAAAATGGGAAAACACTTTTGGTTTGATTTAAAACTATCCATACTTGTACTTGGCGCTTAACTTAATAAGAATGAACTATATACTTGACTGTCAGGGGAAAAAATATGTTTTTAACAAGAATTCAAGCTTTCAAGAAAAATTGTGTTTTCGGATTATAAATTCTAAACTCTCAACAGCCATGAAAATAGCCGTGAAGATGAAGGATTTGTGAATTTTGGTTACACAAGCAAACTACACTTCCAACAAAATATCTCGAAAAAATGGTATCTGATTTAATAACGGAGTATCATTTATAAATCCGGGTTCCAATCGCCGTCAATCTGCATTAAAATTCCACAAAAATCATTCATTACAATTTTGAGTCGATTTTTGGCCAAAATCATGATGTTACCCCTTTGAAAATTTACCAAAATTGGGTCAGATTTTAGGTTGTCAGGTTTTGATCGAAAATGATGCTACTCGAAGATCTAAGATCGGGAAGGTATAACATTCATTGATTGGATAATTATTGGCCAAGTTATGGCTATTTTCCTGAAACAATTGGAGCACCGAAAGCCTTGTTGACCAAGTTAAGAACAGGAAGGCCAAAATGGGAACTTTTGAGTCAATTCTTAGCTAATATTTTAGTTATTTTTCATCGGATTTGGAAAAAGAATACCATTTACAAATCAGGGTTCCAATCCCCATCGATCTGCATTAAAATTCCACAAAAATCAATCATTAAAATTTTGAGTCGATTTTTAGCCAAAATCATGATGTTACCCCTTTGGAAATTTACGAAAATTGGGTAAGATTTTAGGTTGCCAGGTTTTGATCGAAAATGATGCTACTCGAAGATCTAAGATCGGGAAGGTATAACATTCATTGATTGGATAATTATTGGCCAAGTTATGGCAATTTTCCTGAAACAATTGGAGCACCGTAAGCCTTGTTGACCAAGTTAAGAAAAGGAAGGCCAAATGGGAACTTTTGAGTTACTTTTTAGCTAATCTGTTAGTTATTTTTGATCGGATTTGGAAAAAGAATACCATTTACAAATCAGGGTTCCAATCCCCATCGATCTGCATTAAAATTCCACAAAAATCAATCATTAAAATTTTGAGTCGATTTTTGGCCAAAATCATGATGTTACCCCTTTGGAAATTTACGAAAATTGGGTCAGATTTTAGGTTGCCAGGTTTTGATCGAAAATGATGCTACTCGAAGATCTAAGATCGGGAAGGTGTAACATTCATTGATTGGATAATTATTGGCCAAGTTATGGCTATTTTCCTGAAACAATTGAAGCACCGAAATCCTTGTTAACCAAGTTAAGAAAAGGAAGGCCAAAATGGGAACTTTTGAGTTACTTTTTAGCTAATCTTTTAGTTATTTTTGATCGGATTTGGAAAAAGAATACGATTTACAAATCAGGGTTCCAATTCCACAAAAATCAATCATTAAACAATTGAGTCGTTTTTTGGCCAAAATCATGATGTTACCCCTTTGGAAATTTACGAAAATTGGATCAGATTTTAGGTTTCCAGGTATTGATCGAAAATGATGCTACTCGAAGATCTAAGATCGGGAAGGTATAACATTCATTGATTGGATTATTATTGGCCAAGTTATGGCTATTTTCCTGAAACAATTGGAGCACCGAAAGCCTTGTTGACCAATTTTTTGGTTACACAAGCAAGCGTCGATTGGATAATTATTAGCCAAGTTATGGCTATTTTCTTTAAATAAATGGTTTCCAAGAGTTTTGTTGATAGCGTCCAAAATGCGATTTTATAAAGGATCTGAGAGTAGGATGGTATAACATTCATTGATCTGGCAACTATTATGCTTATTATAAATTTTTCTTTGAAATTCGTCAACACTGTATACAAGTTGCAAGCCCTAAATTTATTTGTAACTATTGTCTAACTATTGCTTGTAAACAATTTACGTTTTTTTATGATTATATACTTCAAAATATATTATTATAGTTTCTAAAGAATTATGAGCATGTAACTATATCCTAGTCCTTAACTTCTATATTAGTTTTACAGTGTCCTGCGTCCTTTCTTGTACCAACGAATACTGCACCACCCTGGAAGTCACCATTGTGCTTATTCAAAACATTCGACATCATCTGCGATTACTGGAGTCTGACGCCACGTCGTCATCATCTGCAGGCCGGATTCTCCAAGGACATCACTGGAAGGATTTTGCTGGGACGGCAGCTGCAACCCAAGGACCATAGCACCCATCTCAGCTACGTTTATTTCTTTAAATAATTGAATTAATAAATAAATATGCCTTTAGAAGATATGTTATGTGTTTTTGTTTGGGGTTATTTTGGGGTTTATTTAAAATGATTTAGGGTGTAGAGTAGAGTAGAGTAGATAGGTGTAGAGTATCGTTTTTAATGGGTAGGGAAATTTCGTTCAGGTGTATAGCTTTTGGATATATAGTCTTTCAATCTTTACTATTGTACAAAGAACGGGCGCAAAGTCATAAGTCTGTTAAAAATATGCAATTAAAAAATCATCAGCAGTCATGGGGGGATGGGCAGTTGTCTTTATAGTCGCAAAAGTAGCACGGAGTCAGCAATGGGCAAGTTGTTGGACTGAATGGCAGACATCCGCATCGGCATCCGTATCCGTATCCGCATCCGCAATGGAAAACGGCAGTGGCCAAAAAAGCGAGCGGAATTGCAAGAAACAAACGGAAACCGCAAAACGGACCGCAATTGACGCACTCCCCCAAGCCTCAAACTTTCAAACTGGCGACCTCCAAGCAAAGTCATATGCACACACCCACAAAAATAGTTATCCTTATACACAGACGCACACACACACATACAAACATACCAATACAAATAGCGGGTAAAATCAAAAACTAAACAAAACAAAGCGAAAGACAATGACAATGACAACAATTTTGCATAGTTATGCGAACGTTTCTGGGTTGTCCATTGTCGTTTTTGGTTTTTGCTTGTTCTCGGGGTGCCAAAATGAGCGCCGGCAAAAGGATGTGCGGCCATTTTGTCTACACATATATATATATATATATATATAAATATAGAATACATACTAACATATTTATACCGCAGACCCCAAAAACCCGTGGACACCCACACAAAGTCAAGCCAAAGCTGGCAGCCACTGCTGTTGTAGTTTTCATAATAACAATAAAAACTTTTTTGTACAATTCTGGTGGAAAACTTGAAATGATTGTTATGCAATTGTTGGTAACACAATTTTGTCGTTTTTGTCAACAGCGGAGCAGAAGGAGCTGTAGCAGCAGCCGTAGCCCCAGCAGCAACAGCAGTCCATGTCCTTACCCAGAACTCGCCACCACGTCTATGTGTGTTTATGTTTACACTATAAATTCGCATTAAGTAGCGCCAAAAGTTTTATTGACTTCGTGTTCATGGCGCTTGATTTTCATGCCAGTCGCAACAGATAAACAAACAGCAAACTTTAATTGCAAAAATTTGTGGTGAAAATTAATGAATGTACCCAGTATTGGGGGCGCTATGTCCTGTGCCAGCGAGTCCTGTGAGTGTGTGCCAGTGCGATGCTGTTGACACTGTTGACCAAAAGTCAAATTGCCAAAGTGTTTGCTTCCCAGCTGCAGCTGCATTTCAAGTTGGACCCCAAATCCTTTGCCATCTGTTTTGGCCAGAGATTTGGAGAAGCGGCATCTCCTTCGGGGAAAGTCCTTTTCCAAAATTGATAGCTTAAAGGGGCGGTAGATTTCAGTTTCAAATGACTTGTTAATTGTGTTTGATCTTGGCCAAAGTTTAATTGAAAGAAATCGATCGAAATGAATCCCTACATCAGATATTCAATTTTAGTTTTAAGAATAACTTGTTTAATTAAATCAACATGGGAATAAAAATTAATTCATAATGCGACAACAGGCGCGTGTTTACCTCGCATGTGGCAATTAAGACCGCAGTAATGAAAACGCATTTCACGTAATTACCGAGTCTCAATCAATTTGACTTATTTACCACTTCGGGCTTACACTTTTTGCACTTTGGCGCGAAAGGTAAACAGCTGCACACAGATTTTAATTTATTTTCACGCATTTCCGAAGTAATCACATGCTATTTGTAAATGGGTAAGTTCACCCCTTTGGGCCATATTTAAAATGAAATTATTTAAGCGGAAAATACTTCATTTCTTTTATTTTTTTTCGAGAGGAAATATTTTACAAAAGGAAATTGCATTTCTATTGTGGAATTATTGTGCCCCATTGCCAAGACTCCTTCTCGGGTAGGGCACATTCTTCAATTAATTATGAAGCCCGGGAAAGTTGAATAAAATTAATTTTCCTTTCCTTCTCGTGTGTGCCGAAAATTTGTTCCGATGTCAACTTGGTACGCTTCAATTAAACTTGCAAACAAGCCTGCCATGCGAGAGGCTCGAAGCTTCGAGCCGAGCCGAGCTCAGCCTCAGCCAGAGCCAGGAGCCTGAGCTCCAATGTTAGATCCGTTTTTAATTAAACTCAACTGCAAACAAAGTCATTCCCCGCCCTTTTTGTCGGGGCTGCTTTTGACACGCAGCTGAGGTTTTGCACACTACATTGCACATAGACACCATGCAAACAACACACTCACACCCACACACACGTACAGACATACATATCCTGGGATTCTGGGGGGCTGGCGGCAGGTCCTTGGTCCAAGACAGTTATCCCAGCTGAAGGTTGTTTGCACCTATGTGAGCCAGACATCCTTGCAGCCAGGCTGCCACTCCGCCTGTTATCCTGCCAAAGCCTCTCACCCCGCCTAGAGCCGAGATTGCTCCTTCCTCAGCTGCATTTCGGATTATGACAAAATGCAATTTGCATTTGCAAAGACGTTTGTCGGTTCTCCGAAGGCGACAGGCGGTAGGCAATAAGCGGCAGAAGGCAGGCGGCAAGCGGCAGGATGACAGGCGCGTATTAATTTTAAATTGACTGTGAAATTACGAGGAATTTCGTTTTATGTAACCAGCTGACTGACATTGCCAAAAAGGAACTGACACGAGGAGGTAATTATTTTTGGGCTAAGGATATAGCTTTTTATTAATTAAACTAATAGCTTCTTATTATTCAGAGGCATTCACACATATAGTATTTATGCTTGGCTTACTTTACCTTTCCCAGCAAAGCCCTTAATCCAACAATTTTTCCAATAAATTAATCTGTACTTTTTATTATTGTTTACTTAAAATACACAGCGTAATGATAGCCGTTGGAATTTGGATTTCTGTGGCATACTTTTTGTCGATGCCTGCCACCCCTTTTTGCGAATAACCCCATTTATTTATGCAACATATTTTTATTTATTTAAATCAAACCCGCTGGATTGTCAATTGGATTTCGCTGGGATAAAAAAACAGGTCGCTTTTAAACTGCTCGCTGGGCTCATAATTTAATCAATATTTGTTTTTGGGTAAATAAAGGCGGCGAACAAAAACAGAAAATGCTCTTTGACAGATGGAGAGCGAAAAAAAAGTAATACAAAAATAAAGTAAACACTGGCGCCTATAGATTCCGATTTAAAATCTCTTTGTCGCTTTGGCCCGTTCCTTTATTTATCGATTACAAAAAATTGTTGGTCCAAATTGCCTTCCATAGCCGGTTAAAAGCATATACGAGTAAATATTTGAGCTGGAAAATAAAATAAAATAGAGTACATAGGGACAACATTGTGCTGCAGCGAAATCTTGATTATCTTGGAGCGCCGCAAGCATTCTGCTTGACTCTCAGATATTTTCATTGCATTCTCAGTGAAGAAACTTTCGCTTGGCTGGGCAATTGAATGGCCGCCGGGTGTCTTGGGTGGGGGATTTCCAACCCAATGACATAGATTTTGCCGCTAGTAACAATAATTTTTATGATTATGAGACCACCTCGAGCTCAGGCCACTGATTACTCTCGGTTAGCAAATAACGCTTTCACACAATGGCCCCCCAGAAATCCTTCTTTCCCCCGACTCGAAGAAAAACTTTTGGAGGCAGACTAGTCCTCGTTGGACGTAAGTCAATAAAATCGAACAGCTGCCATTAAAATCATTTAAATGTTATTGTCTCCCGGAGCACATCCCCGTCATCCCTCCGAACAGTTCCTACTCCTTTTTCAAGTTATTTCTGCTCTGGTGCCTCTGCGGCATGTTAGACTGCCAGATCGACTTTCTGCTGACTCAGACCCACAGACTGTCTGAAAATGGAACTCGAACTCGGTGCGAAACTGGAGCTCAAGTCACTTTTGTTTTTCTCTGGCTTAGACGTCGTCAGCAAGTTGCAGTTGAATAATACTCGGGGGCGTAATTGCTTTAAATGTCCTTGTATGAATGCGCAATGAAGCGAACGTGCCACCGAGCTGCTTCCATTTCCATTTTTAAAGGTAACTCGCCCCAGGCACGAACCATTCAAATGGGTTCAAAGGCGAAGCCAGTGGCTGCATGTTTTAACCAAGTTTGAGTTTTAAGTTATGTCGGATATAAGGAATCAATGGGAACTGTGGGAGTCCAATCATCTGTTGGCGAATAGGATTCAATAGCATGTTTAAGTTCAATTCAGTTCAGGGCCTAAAAAGTGGTATCGTTTATTAACTACATTATATGTTATTGCGAAACAAGCAAACACCATGAAGTCACGCTATCAATCAGGTCCATAAACACTTTTCTAGCTTAGCTAGTCTTCCATTTGTTTACCAGAGTTTACCAAAACTTAAATATATGCCAACTATCAACAATAGCTTAAAAAGTCAACCCGAAAGAAATCCAATTTGCAGGTGAAAAGCGGCAAATGAAAAGGTAGCAAAAAATACAACGGGCTGAGAATTGCATGGAAAGGCAGAAGAATAAAGTGAAAACATGAAATTTGTGGCAAATTTGTTTTTAATTTTCCGCTCTACTTAAAACCGAAAATTGCGCCAGGACGAAGAAGAGCCACCGAAAAAAAACGGGTTAGATAAAGATGTTTACTGGCAAAGTCGGAGGAGGCACCCGGAACATCCTACATTTCCAAAGAAGAGGAGAAAAAAGGAAACAGGATCTGAGGACGAAAGGCATGTAGAGGCATGCAAATACATACATATGTGTGGCTTTTGCGAAAAAATCGAATTTGCATATGCATTCACTGCTTCTACTGGGAAAGGATATTGGTGCATAGGAAGAGAAGGTCTTCGGAAAGTGGAAATTCTCGGCAAGGCTTCCTAATGACATTTTTTGTTAAAAAGATAAGTTTTTCATAAAATGAACTCGATTTTTAATCCTGCCCACAGCCAATTCTCTATCTGTAGCCTTGCAATTTATTCCCACCTTGTGGCAACCACAAATACGAACACGAACTGCCATAATTATACACTTGGCTCGGGGGCTCGGATACATGTTTGGGTACATCCTCGTACATAAATACATGTCCAGAAACCATCAGACATTTCTGGACGCTTCGGTGGCCACGGAAAACGCGTTGCGCATACATTAATAAATTCAGCCGTGTTTCCCGAACTGCTTTTACTTTAAGTGATGGGCTTGCTACTCCACAACAGATTCCCAGACACGTATGCCGTACATTCACACGTGTTCACGGGGCGTATGTGTAATTTTTCCGATTGCGTGGGCGAATGTGATGCCAGAAGCGATGCACCTTCAAAATCGTGACAATGAAATTGAATTTCCTCATTCAATTCACACTCAGAGAGATCTATAAAATCAAAATAGTATGTTATTTAAATATAATAAATAGTTTGGAAAAGATCGAGAGACCTCAAGACCTGTTTTTATGTTTTTTTTGTATATTACCTAGGAATTTCATATTATAATTTTTTAGCTAACAAGTGTATTAAACTCTCTTATTTTACCTGCTTTTGTCTGCCCTGCTTTGTTTCTTTTACCTTTGTTGATTCACCTTTCTACTTATTATGTTCCTGCCTTCTTTATGACTTTGTTTCTGCCTCTTAATTAACAAACAAAGCTTCTCCTGTCCTTCATTCCCAAGTACGTGTATGTGTGTCTGATTATCCTGGTCGTGCTTAGCCTGGAGACAGGTATTTACATATGAAAACAGCCAGAGAAAACGACAGAGTTATGGCAAAAATTTCCTTTTCAAACCAAAAGCCGCTGAAAATGAATTTAAAATGCACATGAGAATTTCTGAAAAGTAATTAATTCGAATCTCCATCTGAAATTAATCGTTAAATATTTGATGCACTCGTATAAAATTTGGAGTAATTTGAGGGAAATGACGAGCCCTTCTGGGTGCTCGTTGCGGATAACTGGCAGACTGTCAATTTTCAGATTGGCGTTTAATGACAGCTTTCAAAGACACTTGGCCCGAATTGGATGAAATTTGCCGATGCAGCAACCGGACTAAGCAGCAGTCCGGTTGGCAATTTGCAGGCCCTGATCAGGACGACATCCTCCACCGCTCCGATATCGAATTTTTGTTTTGGTTCTCTTTGCCAGGAGCCGGCAATACACCTTAATTAAAGGCAATTATGCGCTCAAAGGCATAAATGATGGGCTCGTCCGGGCCAACTGTTATGAGCCCGGCCCGGTCTGGTCCGTTCTAAATTGCTGCAATCTGGCAACGGGGTAAAAAAAGTCCAATCGGTTTAGGCCGTTTTAACTAGACCAAAAACTTTTATGGGCCCAGAGTTGGCAGCTGCCTTTAAAGTGGGGTTAATGGGTATCACTACTAAAATCAAATGCCTTAAATATCATTTATTTTTAATGAAAATAAAGGTTAATCTTATTAAAATAGTCAAATATTTGTTGAACTTTTTGTGTCAAAAGGTATTTAATGGTCCATACCTTCCCCAGTACCTTGTTTTTTGTTTTTCTTCCTTTGAAGACCGCTTGCTGCAGGACCTGAAATTTTATTTTATTTGCACAAGCAGCATAATGTAGTTAGGAAAGTGCAGATTTTGGTATCACAGCTGCAAAGTCCGGGTCTTAAAGACACTGCCCCGAGGGAGATGGGTGGGGCGGGGACGCTTGGGGGCCTGCCACATCGAGCATACGCCCGAGTGGCCTGTAATTTCGGTAAGCTGATTTACGCAGCATTGTCGGGGCCAAAAGCGGATAAGTTGTCTGCGAAGCTTGAAAAGTTTCGTGTCCTTGCCAAAAAGCAATATGCAAATAGAAACGATTTCAACGGGACTAAGCTGCAATCAATATTCAAATCCCATTTGCCATTTCAATTTGATGTAATAAAATTTGGCATTTTTGATCGAGCAGTGACTTGAATTTGACTCTGTCTACTATTTATTTTAATCGCACAGTACAGTTTTCATTTGTAGCATCAGTCAAGCTGAAGCAGAAGCCGAAGCTGAAGCTGGAGTGGAAGCGACAATTCAGATTCATTCATCCACTTGAAATGAAATGCAAATCCTTTTTCAGTATCCAGCCGCACCTCAGGGTCTTCGGCTAAGGGACTCGGACTCCTCAACCCAATGTACCCCGTCCTCTCTAGCTTCATTATTATGCTGGGGAAATAACCTTTGTCCCGAATTAATTAAACACATAGACACCATGCAAACAACACACTCACACCCACACACACGTACAGACATACATATCCTGGGATTCTGGGGGGCTGGCGGCAGGTCCTTGGTCCAAGACAGTTATCCCAGCTGAAGGTTGTTTGCACCTATGTGAGCCAGACATCCTTGCAGCCAGGCTGCCACTCCGCCTGTTATCCTGCCAAAGCCTCTCACCCCGCCTAGAGCCGAGATTGCTCCTTCCTCAGCTGCATTTCGGATTATGACAAAATGCAATTTGCATTTGCAAAGACGTTTGTCGGTTCTCCGAAGGCGACAGGCGGTAGGCAATAAGCGGCAGAAGGCAGGCGGCAAGCGGCAGGATGACAGGCGCGTATTAATTTTAAATTGACTGTGAAATTACGAGGAATTTCGTTTTATGTAACCAGCTGACTGACATTGCCAAAAAGGAACTGACACGAGGAGGTAATTATTTTTGGGCTAAGGATATAGCTTTTTATTAATTAAACTAATAGCTTCTTATTATTCAGAGGCATTCACACATATAGTATTTATGCTTGGCTTACTTTACCTTTCCCAGCAAAGCCCTTAATCCAACAATTTTTCCAATAAATTAATCTGTACTTTTTATTATTGTTTACTTAAAATACACAGCGTAATGATAGCCGTTGGAATTTGGATTTCTGTGGCATACTTTTTGTCGATGCCTGCCACCCCTTTTTGCGAATAACCCCATTTATTTATGCAACATATTTTTATTTATTTAAATCAAACCCGCTGGATTGTCAATTGGATTTCGCTGGGATAAAAAAACAGGTCGCTTTTAAACTGCTCGCTGGGCTCATAATTTAATCAATATTTGTTTTTGGGTAAATAAAGGCGGCGAACAAAAACAGAAAATGCTCTTTGACAGATGGAGAGCGAAAAAAAAGTAATACAAAAATAAAGTAAACACTGGCGCCTATAGATTCCGATTTAAAATCTCTTTGTCGCTTTGGCCCGTTCCTTTATTTATCGATTACAAAAAATTGTTGGTCCAAATTGCCTTCCATAGCCGGTTAAAAGCATATACGAGTAAATATTTGAGCTGGAAAATAAAATAAAATAGAGTACATAGGGACAACATTGTGCTGCAGCGAAATCTTGATTATCTTGGAGCGCCGCAAGCATTCTGCTTGACTCTCAGATATTTTCATTGCATTCTCAGTGAAGAAACTTTCGCTTGGCTGGGCAATTGAATGGCCGCCGGGTGTCTTGGGTGGGGGATTTCCAACCCAATGACATAGATTTTGCCGCTAGTAACAATAATTTTTATGATTATGAGACCACCTCGAGCTCAGGCCACTGATTACTCTCGGTTAGCAAATAACGCTTTCACACAATGGCCCCCCAGAAATCCTTCTTTCCCCCGACTCGAAGAAAAACTTTTGGAGGCAGACTAGTCCTCGTTGGACGTAAGTCAATAAAATCGAACAGCTGCCATTAAAATCATTTAAATGTTATTGTCTCCCGGAGCACATCCCCGTCATCCCTCCGAACAGTTCCTACTCCTTTTTCAAGTTATTTCTGCTCTGGTGCCTCTGCGGCATGTTAGACTGCCAGATCGACTTTCTGCTGACTCAGACCCACAGACTGTCTGAAAATGGAACTCGAACTCGGTGCGAAACTGGAGCTCAAGTCACTTTTGTTTTTCTCTGGCTTAGACGTCGTCAGCAAGTTGCAGTTGAATAATACTCGGGGGCGTAATTGCTTTAAATGTCCTTGTATGAATGCGCAATGAAGCGAACGTGCCACCGAGCTGCTTCCATTTCCATTTTTAAAGGTAACTCGCCCCAGGCACGAACCATTCAAATGGGTTCAAAGGCGAAGCCAGTGGCTGCATGTTTTAACCAAGTTTGAGTTTTAAGTTATGTCGGATATAAGGAATCAATGGGAACTGTGGGAGTCCAATCATCTGTTGGCGAATAGGATTCAATAGCATGTTTAAGTTCAATTCAGTTCAGGGCCTAAAAAGTGGTATCGTTTATTAACTACATTATATGTTATTGCGAAACAAGCAAACACCATGAAGTCACGCTATCAATCAGGTCCATAAACACTTTTCTAGCTTAGCTAGTCTTCCATTTGTTTACCAGAGTTTACCAAAACTTAAATATATGCCAACTATCAACAATAGCTTAAAAAGTCAACCCGAAAGAAATCCAATTTGCAGGTGAAAAGCGGCAAATGAAAAGGTAGCAAAAAATACAACGGGCTGAGAATTGCATGGAAAGGCAGAAGAATAAAGTGAAAACATGAAATTTGTGGCAAATTTGTTTTTAATTTTCCGCTCTACTTAAAACCGAAAATTGCGCCAGGACGAAGAAGAGCCACCGAAAAAAAACGGGTTAGATAAAGATGTTTACTGGCAAAGTCGGAGGAGGCACCCGGAACATCCTACATTTCCAAAGAAGAGGAGAAAAAAGGAAACAGGATCTGAGGACGAAAGGCATGTAGAGGCATGCAAATACATACATATGTGTGGCTTTTGCGAAAAAATCGAATTTGCATATGCATTCACTGCTTCTACTGGGAAAGGATATTGGTGCATAGGAAGAGAAGGTCTTCGGAAAGTGGAAATTCTCGGCAAGGCTTCCTAATGACATTTTTTGTTAAAAAGATAAGTTTTTCATAAAATGAACTCGATTTTTAATCCTGCCCACAGCCAATTCTCTATCTGTAGCCTTGCAATTTATTCCCACCTTGTGGCAACCACAAATACGAACACGAACTGCCATAATTATACACTTGGCTCGGGGGCTCGGATACATGTTTGGGTACATCCTCGTACATAAATACATGTCCAGAAACCATCAGACATTTCTGGACGCTTCGGTGGCCACGGAAAACGCGTTGCGCATACATTAATAAATTCAGCCGTGTTTCCCGAACTGCTTTTACTTTAAGTGATGGGCTTGCTACTCCACAACAGATTCCCAGACACGTATGCCGTACATTCACACGTGTTCACGGGGCGTATGTGTAATTTTTCCGATTGCGTGGGCGAATGTGATGCCAGAAGCGATGCACCTTCAAAATCGTGACAATGAAATTGAATTTCCTCATTCAATTCACACTCAGAGAGATCTATAAAATCAAAATAGTATGTTATTTAAATATAATAAATAGTTTGGAAAAGATCGAGAGACCTCAAGACCTGTTTTTATGTTTTTTTTGTATATTACCTAGGAATTTCATATTATAATTTTTTAGCTAACAAGTGTATTAAACTCTCTTATTTTACCTGCTTTTGTCTGCCCTGCTTTGTTTCTTTTACCTTTGTTGATTCACCTTTCTACTTATTATGTTCCTGCCTTCTTTATGACTTTGTTTCTGCCTCTTAATTAACAAACAAAGCTTCTCCTGTCCTTCATTCCCAAGTACGTGTATGTGTGTCTGATTATCCTGGTCGTGCTTAGCCTGGAGACAGGTATTTACATATGAAAACAGCCAGAGAAAACGACAGAGTTATGGCAAAAATTTCCTTTTCAAACCAAAAGCCGCTGAAAATGAATTTAAAATGCACATGAGAATTTCTGAAAAGTAATTAATTCGAATCTCCATCTGAAATTAATCGTTAAATATTTGATGCACTCGTATAAAATTTGGAGTAATTTGAGGGAAATGACGAGCCCTTCTGGGTGCTCGTTGCGGATAACTGGCAGACTGTCAATTTTCAGATTGGCGTTTAATGACAGCTTTCAAAGACACTTGGCCCGAATTGGATGAAATTTGCCGATGCAGCAACCGGACTAAGCAGCAGTCCGGTTGGCAATTTGCAGGCCCTGATCAGGACGACATCCTCCACCGCTCCGATATCGAATTTTTGTTTTGGTTCTCTTTGCCAGGAGCCGGCAATACACCTTAATTAAAGGCAATTATGCGCTCAAAGGCATAAATGATGGGCTCGTCCGGGCCAACTGTTATGAGCCCGGCCCGGTCTGGTCCGTTCTAAATTGCTGCAATCTGGCAACGGGGTAAAAAAGTCCAATCGGTTTAGGCCGTTTTAACTAGACCAAAAACTTTTATGGGCCCAGAGTTGGCAGCTGCCTTTAAAGTGGGGTTAATGGGTATCACTACTAAAATCAAATGCCTTAAATATCATTTATTTTTAATGAAAATAAAGGTTAATCTTATTAAAATAGTCAAATATTTGTTGAACTTTTTGTGTCAAAAGGTATTTAATGGTCCATACCTTCCCCAGTACCTTGTTTTTTGTTTTTCTTCCTTTGAAGACCGCTTGCTGCAGGACCTGAAATTTTATTTTATTTGCACAAGCAGCATAATGTAGTTAGGAAAGTGCAGATTTTGGTATCACAGCTGCAAAGTCCGGGTCTTAAAGACACTGCCCCGAGGGAGATGGGTGGGGCGGGGACGCTTGGGGGCCTGCCACATCGAGCATACGCCCGAGTGGCCTGTAATTTCGGTAAGCTGATTTACGCAGCATTGTCGGGGCCAAAAGCGGATAAGTTGTCTGCGAAGCTTGAAAAGTTTCGTGTCCTTGCCAAAAAGCAATATGCAAATAGAAACGATTTCAACGGGACTAAGCTGCAATCAATATTCAAATCCCATTTGCCATTTCAATTTGATGTAATAAAATTTGGCATTTTTGATCGAGCAGTGACTTGAATTTGACTCTGTCTACTATTTATTTTAATCGCACAGTACAGTTTTCATTTGTAGCATCAGTCAAGCTGAAGCAGAAGCCGAAGCTGAAGCTGGAGTGGAAGCGACAATTCAGATTCATTCATCCACTTGAAATGAAATGCAAATCCTTTTTCAGTATCCAGCCGCACCTCAGGGTCTTCGGCTAAGGGACTCGGACTCCTCAACCCAATGTACCCCGTCCTCTCTAGCTTCATTATTATGCTGGGGAAATAACCTTTGTCCCGAATTAATTAAAATGGATTTACATGAGCTCAGTGAGTAGCGTCCAGATCGTTGGCCAGGCCACAAAGGCCCGCAAGTCCTTTGGCCATATCCCGGCACCACTACTTTGTATGCCGTTTCCTGCCGTATCCGGCCGTTTCCAGCGTCAACTTCAACTGAAGCCAGCACCGCAGATAAATATTTATATTTCGCTTTTTAATCTTTTGTAATTTCAAGTCGCGCCATACACCTGCACCTCCCCCGGCAGTACCTACACCTATTTTTCGTGTGCTCGACTTTAGCTATTTTGCAATGCTGTCTGTTGACTTTTCAATTTGAAAGTTGAAAGCACTTAGGGTTATTAGAACGGGAAGCCAGGAGTTAGCTTCAAGTGGCTTTTTGAAGCCGAGGGATTTACCGTCACAGCCTGTTGGTGTCCTCCTCAATGTAGAGCTATTTCCATTGGTTATTTGAAAGTCAAATATACTAAATTCGAAGTGAGTTTAAGGCCGCCTTCGATTGCTGATGTCAAGTGTCAGAATGTCGGTCCATTGAATCGCTCTTCAAAGGATATAGGATATTTTCCGTTGAATTGTACCACAGAAACCCACATCAGGTGGCTGTAACCAGGTCAGGTTGGTCATTCTGTGAAGGGAATTAATTTCAATTTACATTTAAATGCAGTTGACTGCTGACCCGACCTTGCCATCCCCCACCACACTGCCCATCCCCCGTTCTAACCTCCTGAACTTGTGCCCATTTTTAATGCCTGCCATCTTTACGATTTTTTTAATACCATAATTGGCTTACTGACGAAGGTTAGCTGTAGAAGCAGAAAAAAAAGAAGAATTGGTGGAAAAATAACTGCCACCGAAGAGCACACAAATTATTCAAGAAAATTTTTGACAGCACTCGCGCTTTCCTTCTGGTAGGAATGCCTCTTGCCCCGTCTAGTTGCCACTTGAAAGGACAACCTTGAAACGAATGCCCGCGATTGCAGAAAATGTTGGCAGCATTAAAGATTTATTAGCTAAGTGCACTTGCCGTTTTTCCCGATTGTGCAAGCCATTGCCATGGTTGAGTTGGGTCACCACGGCGCCTTCTATTTGGCCATCCTTCAAATTTCTTACAAAAAATATGTCCAAGGAAAATAAAGGGGCGAACATCAAGGACGGAGGAATGTATTTTGTACCCTACAGTTACTAAAGTGGCTTTAAATATTAAACAAGAGACAGGTCAAATATAATCAAATATTCTACTCACTTGGACTCCCACAAAATATTGGAGATAAATTAAACATGAGGCGGAACCGACGAATAAATTGCTGATATTTGGCTATAAGCATTTTGCGGCTTTAAGCATCGTTGGCTAACGGGTCGCATACTTGATATTAGTTTAATTTCCCCCTCCTCACTGGCTGATTGCAATTGCATCGCTCCTCTGCTCGCTGCTCGCTGCCGAACTACTGAAATTCCGAAATAGTTTGGCATTTTGCGCTTTTTGCATTCTGAATTCTCCCCATCAACAATTTCCATTTTGTGCCAGCAAGTTCATTTGGCAGCGCAGTCCCACCATCTCCTTTTCTATATATATATATTCTATATATATATCAATATATATGTACCTAAATCTCTCCTGATTCTCCACTCTTTTGAGTGCATTTTCTGGCAACGCCTTGTCCTCCCTCCACCTCCCTGTGCTACATCAATTTTATTGACTTTTCCCATCGTTCCACTCGATTGAATGCACAATTTCATTAGCAGTCATGCCACAAGCAGCAGCAGAAGAACTTCTCCCTGGGAGATTAAAGGCAAGCCCTTACCAACTTAGGCATTGAACTGCAGTTATCCAATGTCATCAGAGACAATGAAATGCCTGGGTGGCACGCCACGGCAGCGGCTTCTCCCTGGTTTCTGTTGCAAATCGCTCTTGTCCCTGCCGACAATCAATATTCGTCCTGCCGCAAATAGTGGCCATAAGTCAGGCGTCACTCTATCCCACTCGGCCACGCCCACGCTCGGGCCGTGTCCTTGGCCTAATCCTGTTAACAGCCAGGGCCAAAAACTTTTAATTTAATAAACGCAAGTCATGAACATCAGCCGCACAATGGCCGACTGGCAGCTTCCTAATAATCTTAATAAACTTCAATTCCCAGTACAGTTCTTGGTTCCTGGATGAGGAGCCGTTTTCTGTTTTCCGGCTCCTGATTATGACTCGGCTGGAAAACTTTTAATTAGTAGGCTGGCCCAAAGTTTTTCAATTATTGCCACCTGCACTTTAACCCCATTGTAGGCCCCTCCTAATTACGATTATGCGCCGGCCATTTTGATTTTAAATCAACTACCAATATCCCCCATCCCCGCTCCCCACTAATGAGCCGAGTCTCGGCTCCGACGCAATTAGCCTCGGCAGCGTGTGCAAATAATGTCCTGGCCCGGGGCTCAAAGGGGTTAAAGGTGATCCCGATTATGAAGTCGGGACCCTGAAGTTGGTAAAAGTTCCTCGAATTCCTCGCCCGACCGCAGTCAAACAAATGTATCTCTAGCCCCATGACAAATGCCGTCTAGACGCCGAGAAGCCGCGGAGGCTTAGCCCGGCTCAGTCCTCCAATTTTTGGGTGACATTTTTCGATTGGCCTGCAGCCTGCAGCCAGCAGCCCGCATGTCCTTCCCTACAGCCAGACGATTTCCTGATTCTAACCGCAGGTAGAACCCCCCTCCAGGTGAGTCATTTTTTGTCCACAAATCTCTGTAGAATCTACAGAGTCTATTAATGTTTGATGGTGGTCTCAGTTGAGTGGCAAGGATGTCTCTATTTTTGTCAGATTACTTAATAGCAGGATACTATAAGTTTTCTTTATCTATTAAATTCCTACCTGTTTTATCGAAATCTCGCTGAAAATATATTAAACGCCTTTCATCCTCGGAGCACAACTACCAGTTCTTTCATATACATTTTTTTTGCCAGACCAGCGCGTCATAATCATATATCAAAGCCGCACAAAAGCCGCCCCATAATGAGCTGCCGGCAAAAGACATCGTGCAGCAAGCTGCACCACCGCGCTGCAACTTGCAACTTCACTTTGCAAATTACTTGCACGTTGCACCACCCATGCCCCACCTCCTCCGCCACCACCAGTGGTGCTGTTGTTTATGCAGAAGAAACTGTCACGAGTCTGCTAAGCACTTGTGACATGGCCCCCTGCCCCCTGCCAGCTCCATGCCACATGCATATGCAGCATTTGCTTTCGCTGCGCCGACATAATTTGCAACGAAGTGCTCTACAAAATATGCACAAACAGGGCAAAGATGTGGGCGTGGCATGAGGAAAACAACAACAAGAGAAAAAAATACTAAAATGGCAAAATAATAACGGAATTCCTTTAATTTTCACACCACTACAAGGCGAGCATAACCTAGACATGGCAGCCAACAGCCGCAGACATTGACGACAGTGGCCGTAAGCCGGATCCGGGTCTGGCAAGGAGCCGGAGTCGTTGACGGAGTCAGCCGGGCCGGGTGTGGCTACCGGGTGGGCTTGGAGTCCGGAGGCAAAGTCGGAGCAACTTGAACGGTTAAGTACTCGGCACACACTCCCTCGGCGTGGAGCAGTCAAGTCATCTGAAAACGTGACAGGATATCCTGCTGCTCCACCCTGAACTCCCACTCCTTTTCCCGTGTCCTGTGATTTTCCCATTTCACTATTTTTCTCTCCTATTCTCCTTCCCTTTTTTTTCTGTATCCCTGCCCGGCCGCTTGTGGCATGCAAATGATGGAGAGAACGTGTCGGTTAATGTGTCCCCATTATGATTTGGATTCCAGGGACTTGCCACCATATTTTATAACTAATTTAATTTTTTTTTATAGAAAATGAAACATTTTTCTTGGCTTTTTCTAATAGGGTTTAAAGGATAGTCAGCTGTAGGTTTAAAAGACACTATTTTGTGTAAAATATATGGAAAAGTAATTTATTTAAATAATATGATAAAACCATCTCATATCTTCGGTGTTGTGGTTAGTGACACTAAAACGAATGAATATTTTTCTAAATCATTTTGCAAAACATTTGTGATAAACGTTTGCTTTTGTCGCTTTTGCGGTCGGCTCCCCAGGATGAGCTCACCTGTCACACAAATGGAATTTATGTCCGACTGCGGTCGGAGGCAGGAGCATTCGGAATATATTTACACAAAAATATATATATTGGATTGTCATCGGATTGCGACTAAAAATGCATTGATTAAAGTTTGTTATTTGAATATTCATTGGTATTGATGCTCATATCAAAGACGACAGCTGTTAATGGCAACGTAGCATATGAAATATTTATTTACATTTATGTTTATTATTTTTCGCAACCTGTTTCCTTTGGATTTGTTGGCCAAAAACTCGACTGATACTGTTTGCGGTTGTAATTAGAAACTAGAGTTTCCAATTTGTGCCACAATAAATATTTCATGAAATTAATACTCGATGGTGAATTAGGAATTATTGCGTTTAAAACAAGTGTTCCTCAAGTGGACCAATTAGATGATAAATTAATTCGAAGATACATAGGTTGAAGCGTGCTCGAGTATAATATTGGCAATTGCATTTAATTTTAATAAAAACCTCACTATCGAGAATAAATTATTTTTGACAATGTAATTTAAGCTGCTCATATCTGTGCTGCAATCGTGGTAATATTTTATTTCCAAATTTTTTTATTGTGTAGTTCTCAGCATTTTTCTATTATTTTGTTTGTGCATGGGAATTGGATTTGGTCCAGCGGCCAACTAAGCAATAATAATATGAAATTAATTTGTGTTTATTTTAGCATAAATTATAGAAGCGGCAAATTTATGTTTGGTGGTATTTTCGAAAGCGAACTGACCCATGCCGCATATCAATTAAAAACATTCTCCTCATCCGCCTCATAGTTGCCCGCAATTGAATAAAGTATTGTGGGGCATTTTTAGTTGATTTTCGATATTTATCGCTTTTTCTGGGCCTATGCCAGAGGGCCCGAATTTATGGCGAATTTTTAGCCAAAGACAAACATTACCCAGTAGTGTCCTTGGCGATCTTGTTGTGCGAGTGTATGTGTGCGTGGATGTGTCCTTGCAATATTTATTACACACAGTTGTACATGAACATGGCGTATACGTAATATCGAGTTTTGTGGCCCATAGCCATTGTCCTTCCACCGCTCTTGCTTTTGCTTTTTCCCTTTGTTGTGTTTTATGTGTGAGCTACATTTGTTTTCATTTACAAGTATTTCACTTAAAATTTATTTGCCATACACATTTTTATGGCTTAGCTTGACTTTGTCCTTTGCAAATCCCCGCACCACATTGTGTAGCCGACGAGGCCCTTAAATTATGTATTTACGAGAAGTAAAATTAAAATTTATTTACCATTCCCTGTTTTATAGTTGACTCAATAAAAAGAGAAAAATATATATACGATAGGATACGAAGATGCAAAAGGTCAGCCATATGCTTTGAATATAACAATGTATTTTTTTGCTCCAGGAGATGGCAAGGATAGGGTTACATTTAATTGGCCATTGAAAGAGTTAATCAAATGAATGCCAATTCCATTGTTTCCGCTCTACTTTCCCATTTTTCCTTTTGTTTAATAGCCAAAGTTTGGCCGCTTTACCTTTAATTTCGATGGACTCATTTCGGCAACAGTTCGGAGCGCCATAAAAACATTAATGGAATGACAGCTGCTGGCGCTGTTGGAGGAGCGCGTGCTCCGGCATTTTTAAACGCGACTCCAAAGGCAGACATTATGACAATATCTCCCTCTGCCTTCGCTTCATTTTTAAGACGGGGGAAAACAGTTTTCTGCTCTTAGTGGAAAAGAAAAACCTAAAAGAATCTTAAAATCCCACGCTTAAGCTCTTTGCATGGCGCTTGCCTGTCTCAGTCCGATCCCAATTCGTATTCCCGCCTGGGCTCTGTACATTTTTATTGTGCAATTGTATTTGCTGCTCATGAGAAATTGTATGCGTGCAAAGACGCTTAAAACTTTCGCATTCAGCATCCTCCACTTTGGGTCGAGTTGTATCTCTTTTGCTTTTCCGATAAGAGCATTGCAGCACTTGAGTCTTGAGTTTCATTGTTTTTCCGGCAAGTGCCGGAATGCCAGGCTTTAAACTGGCTCACATTTCTTGATTTAATTTTCTAGTATTGCTTGGAAAGGAGCTGTCCTCTCAAACTGGAGAGCTTCTTCAAAATTGATATATAAATATTGCAAATAAACTGCTGTTCTCTACATACAATAATATATTATGGTTTTTTAATCAGGGATGGGGAAAATAGAAAACCAGTTAGAGCTGATTGAATTTTTCCAAAAACCAAAGAACTAGATTGAAATATGCCTCATATTTCCATTCAATTTTCGATTATTTTCATTCGGTTTTAATTTTCTGTTTGTCTTCTCTGCCATTATTGCTCTAGCATTTCGCACACAGTTTTGTGGCATTTTGTTTGTCATTCGAACTGTGATGATAATAAAAGCTTCTGCCGTAGGAAAACCATCGCATACCATCCGTCCAAATAATTTTTATGAAAATTTTCAAAATGAAATTGTTTGGTGCATGTCCGGAGCAAGTGCAATATTTCCAAATTCCATTTAGATGTTCAACCCAATAACAGCAACTAGATGATTATCATTGTATTTCTTGTACTTGGATATTTGAGACTTTTGTTCTACGCTTGTAATTGGTGCACTTTTGACCGATGAGCTTTATTTGGTTGAGCTTTATTGGTTGATTTTCTTGGAGTTCATGGAACAGGCATTCGAGCCTGGCAATTTTCGCGCCTTAGCTCCTCGGCCCCCAGGGAAACGATAAATAAAATGTTTGTCTAAGACTGGACTGACAGCGTTTCCCTTCCTGCCGTTCCTGGAGGCAACAACACTGCCTGACACTTGCCAAACCGTAAAAATGTCCAGCATTTGCCTGTGAGGAGCGAGCGGCAGGAAAAGGAACAGTGACGAGGGCTAAGAACTGCGAGTTATGCTAAGAGATGGCTGCTGTTGTGGTCAGAATACCCCTTATTGCTTTGAATTGGCGCTACTATACTAGACTAGAGTATGGCTTTATGGAAATTATTAATAAGAAATTAAACCTCATTTCACTTTGTTGAACTACTAGTGTTTAAAATAATAAATTAATTTACCAATTTAGAGCATTTAATCGTCGACCTCAGCCAGAAACAAGAAATCCGTTTCACTTGCCACGGTTTCCGTTTCCGCCCTGTAGTTGGCAGTAGACATGGCGACGACCATGGTAAGCGACATTGAGGATGGAGGAGTGGTAGAACCAGGAGCGGGATCAGACGCCGCGACAGGATCTGGAAAAAGAGCGACAAGGACATGCAGGATAGAGGAGAGCAACAGCGACGTCTGCTAGAAGCGGTGTTAGCGTCAACGGGTCTGGGAATAATTCCTGACTTGACTCCAGCGGAGTTGGCTTTGTAGCACGGCGAATCAATATTTCCACCCATATCACTGGCAGCCACTTGCGAGAGGCAAAGCTCAACCTCAAACTTTTCCTCTTGCCATAAACTTGGCAAATATTAACTAAACCCGAGAAGTCGGCTGCGATACCACTGGCAGCTGCGTAAATTACAAGTACTTGGAGTGCCGGAGCAGCCAGCGGGTTTCTGGGTTTCGCGCTTCCCAAGTGCTCAAGTGGCCAAGGGAACAATGACTTCTTGCAACACAAAACCGAGAGATAGTATGCGACTGCAGGGCAACAGAGAAAACTTGCCAGAAACTCCACTCATTAACAGCTGTTGTCTTTAGTTTTCAGTCAAGATTCTATTTACTTTTAAGAAAGTTAATTATATTCGTGGCTGGCTTTGGCATTTACTATTTTTCGTATTTATTTTGCAATTAGTTTCTATAGCACTGCAGCACCCACTCACATCCACTCGCTCCCAAAATTATTAAATTCGCATTTCAAATTGCTCGGCAATGTTGGAGGATGTGTCGAAAGTTGGCAGAAACTTATTCGCCATTGCCAGTGCAAATTAGTTTCGAATGTGCCAAACTTTTCAACAAAAGGGGATGCACTGAAAGATGTTTCGAAGGTCTTTAGGGGATACAAAATATTTGTTTTAAAATTCCGCCAAAAAGGATTCAACATATATAGGAATTTAATAAATAGTTTTAGAGACAAGCTTCTCTATCTAGTTACTCCTGTAAGAGTTTTTTTAATATTTTATTTAAAAATACTTATTTCATTTTTTAAAGTGTACAACCCTTGAAGAAAAAAATATATATGTTCTCCCAATGGCTGTGAGAATTTTAAATTAGGTTTCCATAATGAATGGAAATATTATCGAAATACTAATTAAGTGGCATTCGCCTCCGAAGGAATATCCGCTGTCAGTGGAGCATAAGACTGCCGCGAATAAATTAAAAATTACGCTAGAACGCATTTCCGGAGGAAAACAAGCACTGGCCCGGCCAAAAACCGAAGTACGGCCAAAATGAAACCGCCAGGCCGCAACCAATGCCACATATTTACTTTTATCTCGTCCCGAGCAGCCAAAGTCAAAGCGTATACGCACAAACAACTGGGCCAGGACTGCAGCTGCCCGGGGGAGGCGGGCTGCATCCCACCGAGTCCCGCCACCCGGGGGCTCCTTGGTCAGACTACCAATCAGGGAGCCCTGCCACTGACAACGACGATGCTCTCAAATTGTCGGTCGTTTAAATACATTTAAATATTAATGCAGCGGGCACAGAACGGCGGCGATAAGAAGGCTCCAGTCGTGGACATGAATGCGGATGGATGTGGATTGAGATGAGGAGTGGGTGGATGCCATACATATACAGAAGTATATGGGAATGCAGGAAGTTGGTGGTGGTAAGTGAAATTCCTCATTCATTCATTTCCATTCATTCAACGGCCAGCTGCAGCGGGGCCGTTCTATCAGCGTGGAAAATCGTGTGTGGCACGGCCTTTTGGACGTATGGGTGTGTGGTCAAAGACTTTCCACAGCCATTTTAAACGGGCTGCAAGTCGGGGCGAGCGATAAACAAATATATATCCAACACTTGTGATACGAATTTTAAAATAATGAACGAGAATGTGGGAGAAATAATGTCAAAGAAACGATGAAATGTTACCCATTAGTTTGGGGCATTATATGTTGCGTTTCTAAGATATATTGAAAGGTTTCAGTTTAAGCTCTAGCAAAAAAAAAAATAATTATATTATGCACCTTTAAGCTTACCTGTAATGCTTGCTTTTATGAAATTTTTTTACACCTAACTCCAGATTACCTGGTATATTCAAATTCCAGTTGCTTAGTAACTACTGACAGATTGAAACACCTGAAATACCCATTGATGCTATTAAAAAACAAAAAAGAAAAAAACACACGTTCATGGTAGCTTGGGTGAAAAGCAAAAGAAAAATTTAATTACATATTTCCCCACAATACGTATACGCCACGGTGGCAGCTTCCTTCAGCATCTTGTGTCGCGGATGCGATTCATTTCGCAGCCATACCCGGTTGCCGTGATTAAATTTTCATTTTAATGCACGATTGAAGGAGCATTCGGTGAATTTAATTGAAAAAAAGCTCTGCAGCTCTGGCAGAGCTAATATTTGGTTTTCCCATGGTCCAATTTCGACGACCAGCTTCCAGTTTGGTCCTCTTTAACCCCACCGCATCCTTGCGATATCCTGTCCGCTTACACGGTACGAGCTCTGTTTGCCAAATGAGTTTTTGACGTGTGTTTTATGGGGCACTGAATTAAATTCATATCTCATCCATCCAATGGCATTTGCATGCACAGTTAATCCGATTTAATACGCTTCGGGATGGTATGGTAAACGGTTTACCATACCCACACACATGCCACATCCCCGCGCCACCTAATGGGCCAGATTATGGCAGTGGAACTTGGCTTAATGGGAATCGCAAGTGTAGTAACATTTGTCGGCTGTCTAGACTTTTGACTTTCGCTGACCTCTGATGGCTGTCCGTTTTTTTTTGTGGCAATTAGAGAGCAAGTTAAGGGGCGACTGTTTGTCTTGGCTGGTCATAACATACATTGTCTGTAAATGGCCACTTCTACTTAGTTTGGACATCCGACTTTCATTTTCGCTTTCACTTAGCATTTTGAAACTCCATGGCATTGTAATTCGAAGGTAGCCAGCTTTAAAGTCCCCTCTAGGCAACTGTCTGTTTCAATTTCTTTGTCACATCGCTGTCAATTATCTGGGCGACACAGCAGCAGGACTTTATAAGCTGGCACTTTGGAGAGTTGCTGGGCGGTCCTGCTTGGGGAGTCGACAGATGTATTCATGCATCTCGGCCGGGCCAAAGTGACATTTATTGGCTGTCAGGAAGTCCGTCAGTCCGTCACTCAGACACTCAGACCCACAGACACTCTGGCACTCGACCGTTATGCTGGGAGAGACTCCCTACAACTGGAGTGGGTTATTCATTGGTGAAAAACACTGTTTGGTCATTAAGCCTTTTTAATGACTTTTCCCCTTTTTTCAAAATAATACAAAAGGGGGAAATTGTTTATTTTCACAACGTTATAAGATTTTGTTTATTCGCATATGTATGGCAGGGAGTGAGAAAGCTCCGATTATAATGATGCGTATGCACTGATATAAAAAGTATGAGTGAGCCCGCCTTAGAACATAGGCAGAGCGAAAGCTCATTAACTTAATGCTAAAGATAAAGCGGCCGAGAAGAGTCGGCTTGCGACCAACAATAGCGATCAGATAAATAGGACAAATATAACTGAGAAACTATAATTGTTGTATTAGTTGTATATTAGTGATAGCTGTGGCTGCTGCCTGACCCGACATTCCCCCCCCAGTTGAGGCCTGTCCTTCAACTTCATCCTAAAGGGGCAGTTAGCGAAAACTTAGTCAGTTCCGCTTGGTAGTTCCAGATTCGGTTCTATTATCGGCCATTTGAGACACTCCATCCAGGCCGGGGGCTAGATCCATACTTCTCCCCAACGGCCACTTCATAATATGAGCTGTGGGCGCGATTGACATTCTCTCCACGTGTGAACCGCCTCCACATACAACCCATCCAAGCCTTGTTTTCTGCAACAACGGTAGGCCAGCTGAAAGCTGGATTTGCGCAGCACACAATAGTTCATAAAATAGACTGGCTCCGATAAGCAAATCGATACGTTGTGGCCGGAAAAACTTTGGATCGGCTAAAGTGAGGTTGGCCGGAATATTCCAGCTGGAGACGTCCAAGCTGAGACTAGGCTGGAGATCCGTGATGCTGGGGGCGATGACAGCGTTGACAAAGGCCGAATATTCGGAGCAACAGGACCGAAGGAGCACATCGACGGATAATTCATCTGTCGCGAAACCAGTGTTGCCAATTCCAGACACTGCCATGTAAGATTTGCGTCTAGGAAGCTGCAGCTGACTAGCCAGTCGGGAAGTTATCACGTGCACTTGCGATCCTGAATCCAAAAGAGCTCGGCATGGAACAAAAACTCCAGTGCGACTCCGAACGAGAATGTTCGCTGTAGCCAATAAGGCTACCTCACTGCTGCGACCTTGGGCAACTAGTGCATTAGCCGCGGATGGTGAAGCGCTTATTGGCTCGGCGCCCTCGGTTGTGGCTGACGTAGATGATACAACAGAAGGCTGGCTACTGGATGACTGTACTTCCAAAAAATGCAGCAGGCTGTGATGCCTCCTCCCACAACTGCGACAATTAGCAGCGAGGCACTCACGCAGGTGATGACCAGGTTGGAGACATTTCCGACACAGACCGAGTCGCCTAGCCTCACCAAGGCGGCTCTCAGGGGCCATTAACAAAAATCTGGGGCATTCAGACACTACGTGGGACCACCCACCACATAATCTACAAGCGGGGGAAGGTGAATTAGTGACGATAAAGGACGATCTATTATTATTGTTCGAGACTCTACGTCTTCCCATCTGAGTGCCTGGCACGTAGGCGGTCATGGCCACATCCATAGCCTCCAGAGTCCTGCACCGCTGCTCCAAAAATTCTGCCATCGACTCCCAGGTAGGGATGAGGTCCAAGTTCGACGCATTTTGACATTCCTCCCACTTGACCTGGGTAGCTGGGTCCAACCGTTGAAGGAGCACTTGGACAATGATACTGCTAGCGATCTGCATGGTCGTCCCCAAATTTTGCAAGGCTCGCATGTGGGCATTGAATTTATCGGAAAGCCCTCGAAGCGATGCCACTGAGCCACCTTCCAATAGGCTGAGGCCCAGAATCCCGTTCACATGAGCCTGAAATATTAACCGGCGGTTATTAAATCGTCTTTCCAGAACACGCAACGCAACATCATAATTCTCCTCGGAGATTTCCAAGGAGCGAACTGCTTCTAAGGCTGAGTCCCGAAGACAAGATCGCAACCTCTGCAGCTTTTCCACCTTACTTATGTGAGGATTGCAGCCCACGATCGTTGAGAAAGCCGAGTGAAACTCAGCCCACTCCGAATATCCTCCGCTAAAAGTAGGAAGAGGAAGAGGAGGCAAGGCTTGAAAACTCCGACTGAGCGCTGAGTCCACCTGAATACTGGAAACTCCGCTGGCCAGGGTGGAATGGGCAGCAATTCGAGCAGAGCGCAACGACGTCTCGTGCTCGATTTCAGCATGCATCGTAGCTACAAGCTCAGACACTGTCCATCGCAAGTCGCTGCTTATCTCAGAAATATCTAACTCTTCAAGCTCCCCGTGGATGGCTTTAAAATCATCGTACATGGCGACCAACTGGCCGTGACGCACATGGAGCATGGCGTCTTCCACCTTTGACATTGGCTGCAGGACGCCTTGGATCCTCTTCAAATCCTGGAGGATACCCTTTGCCTTGCATTTTAAGATCGCACTCCGAGATGGAGTGGGTTCTCCTGTGACGGCGCCGCTGGAGTTCATCGCCACTATGATTGAAATTCGCTCACTTTAAGTAAAAACACGCACAAATTAATTTTGGCGCCAAATTATGGCTCTTGATTATTTTATTATATTTAATTTTATTTGAGCGCAGCGAACACGATTTATCCCACTGTGCGCTCAGAACCGTACGCTGAGTTGTGGAATGTATATATATATGAACGCTTGTGTGAGGCGAATGCACTTGCAAGTGGAACGTATATATGTATGTATGTATGTATGTATGTTGGCGGACCGGATAACAATTGTATTTTATGCGATTATGTATTTTATATGATTTGTGTATAAATACAAAATAATTGTTTCACTGATGCACTGTATGCCGTTTATGTTCAAATGCACATACATATGTTAATACACCGCACAAAACTGAATCATGTATGTTCGCACTGGTTCTGTTTATGATCGTGGAATTGTTAATTTTGTTAATTATATATTATATATTATATATATATTAATTTTATAATTTTATTAATTAGATCACGTCGGGGTCACCAATGTTTGGTCATTAAGCCTTTTTAATGACTTTTCCCCTTTTTTCAAAATAATACAAAAGGGGGAAATTGTTTATTTTCACAACGTTATAAGATTTTGTTTATTCGCATATGTATGGCAGGGAGTGAGAAAGCTCCGATTATAATGATGCGTATGCACTGATATAAAAAGTATGAGTGAGCCCGCCTTAGAACATAGGCAGAGCGAAAGCTCATTAACTTAATGCTAAAGATAAAGCGGCCGAGAAGAGTCGGCTTGCGACCAACAATAGCGATCAGATAAATAGGACAAATATAACTGAGAAACTATAATTGTTGTATTAGTTGTATATTAGTGATAGCTGTGGCTGCTGCCTGACCCGACAAACACTTTGTCAGCCTTTTGCCTCTCGGGCCCTGAATTGATGTGTCTTGCATGCGAATTATGAAGTGTGTTCCTGGTAACTCAAGCTGGCCTGCCATGGGCCTTGTTGATTAGTCAATGGTTACTACTTGCCCTCCGGCCAGGCTTTAATCTGATATTTATTATTCCCTATTATTTACTCTAGAAACTTTCCAGATTTTCAAATATAAACTTTATGATTGACGGGGTAGTTTACGGGCCCATCATATTTATTTATTGGCTTTTGATTCATAATATCATTTTATGACAGCTATGATTGATTTCAATAAAAATTCATAGTTTTTGTTTGGCTTCTTATTCTAAAAATTGTGTACAACAATAATCTTTCATTAATGGTAACTTATGTATTGATATTTCTGCACCAGCCACAACATGGTTGGGTAGTACATTTTTAGCGAAAGCAGTAGCGACAATAGCTATTCGCATATCCTGCACACAGGACAAGAAGAAGAAGGACCACCAGCAAGAGGATCCGGTGGGCTTTGAGTCCGAAGCCAAACAGTTTGGAACGGGCCTTGTCAGTCATTGTCGCAGTACCAAACCGAAGTGACAGTCGGCCTGGCATTAGGCAATTTTCCACGGCATCTGGCGACGGCGATCCATCATCGCGGGCTGGCGCAAAAAGGGAGCTAGGGGCAAGGGAAAGGATAAGGCAAACAATGCCATTAGCTGCACTTCAGCCGCAGCTCACCAAAATGGCACAGCACACATTCCCAGTCCCCTTTTCGTACACGTGCCATGCCCCAAACCGACCACAATTAAGATAATGCAAAGTCAGCAGAACACAAGACTGCCTCGAAAGAGATCAAGGCGGTTAAGGCAATGCACTGAGGAAAATAGGGTCTAGGTCTAGTGTTTATAAGTTTTTTTAGATAAGAGGGGTTAAGCAATGTCACAGATCTGCATTGCATTTAAGGAACTACATGTCTTCTAATCATAGATAATTTAATTTGAATTATTGATAAATTTTCATGAGTGCACTCGAATGACTCAAAATGCTCATGTCGTTGAACTGTCGCGGATTCATGTCTTCAACAAGTTTATTGGCAACGTGGCGTATGATTAATGTGCATCTAATTGCCGACGGAGACAAAGTCTGCCGAGTGTGTGCCACTCAGACAAATGCCAAATGCTTGAGTCAATTCAAGTAATAAAAAATTTGCATTTCAAATAAGCTACTTAATATGTTAAGGGACTTGACCTTTTTAAAATTGAATTTATTTTTAATACGTGGCTACCAACTATGTCTGAACAAACTACTAAAGCTGACAAGTCTTTTTCCCTTGAATCCACACCCTTTAAACTTGGCAAACTTAAGCTGATCCTGGCAATTTCATTTGAAATGGTTTGCATATGGCAACGACAGGAGTTCGATTTGCTGCGACAAGGAATTGCAAACAAATAAGCAATAAGGTACCAAAGAAATTGACGCCTTAACTTAGTTTATAATGCCACTTGAATGAGTTTGCGTGGCGCAAATGCGAAATCGAAATGGAAACCCCGAGATATTTAGAGGAGGGAATGCATTTTCCTTGAAGGATATATATATCCTTTAAACGTACTTTGGCTCTATTTAAATTTGGATTTTTTGTATTATTTACTATAAGCTACAGTTTTTTCTTTTTCTTGAAATACAAATATTCATTCTTCAACAATAGTCTTTTAAAGTTTTCTGCAAGTACCTGGAAACTCCTTTTATTAATGCCCTATCACGTATGCTCCTTTCAGGATAGAGAATGCATCGAAGAATAAGCTCTAGACTAATGTGTGTGTCATATGTACTGTATGGGTGTGTCAACCAGGGTATGCAAAATAAAGAAGGGCTCCCCGCCATCTGTTGGGAAAGAATAATGTAAGCGAAAGGCAAATACCATGCGACACGTTGCCACGCCCATGCCCATATCCATGCCCCTTTTGCAATGCAATTTTCCATTTATTCCATTTAAATATTCACACCATTGTGTAATGCGAGCTCGCGACAATGCCATGGGCTTCCCCATATACTCGGGCGCATATAGACATTCCTGAGCAAGAATACGCCAGTCAGGCTCGTCTGATGGCATAATAAGCCAGAGTGAAGGACAAATAATTGAATAAAACATGTTTAAATAAAATTGAACAAAATGCTACGGAAAATGATATTAATATTCCTATTATTATGCAAATAATACTGTAACAAAACGGTCGATTACATATTATTTGATCGCAACAATGCAAGAGATATTTGTATGACAATAGTGTCTTTGAAGACTCCTTTCAATACATTTTAATTCATTTAGTTTCAGGCTAATATTGATTAAAATAAATAAGATTTTAGGTATCCATTTTTGAGTATAAATGAAATTCATATTTTGTAATTTTTCGGGTCAGACGGCAATTATTTATCCTGTCATATGCAATTACAGGAATTGTTCCGAATTTACATTTGGAATTTATTATTTATTTATGATTTTTATCGACAAATAAACACAATGTTTCAATCCACCAAAGCGTTGGAGCACAAGCCCATGATGGAATTAATCAATTTCGTTTACGCTGTTGTTTGACTTTGCCGGCCACACGATAATGGCAACTAAATTTAATATTAATTCAATATAAATTCATTATATGATTAATTTTTATTATTTCCATTGTTAATCAATGCACAGCAGCGTGCAAATGCGCTTAATGAGCTTTAAAAAGAAAAAAATAAATTAAAACAAAATGCAAACTGCAAACTGCAGAAGCGAACTTTCGCTCCAATGAGCGCAAAATGCATAAAGTTTATAAAAACCAACAAATGGCAGCAAACTCGAATGGGTGTTGGCCAAGTTTTCTCCTATTTTTTTTTGTTTTTTGGTGGCTTATAAAATATGTACACTCGCCTCGACAACTCATCGAAGTCGAAGTCGTAGTCTTCGCTCCAGTTCTGGCCAGCTTTCTTAATTAAAAATTTCATTTGTGGTCCAAACAATGAGAGACGGGTCCGAAAAAACTAATGAAATGGAAAATGCTGAGAGGAAAAATATAAAATCAACCGTGCATATAAGCCAAATGCAAATGGCAGAGAGAGAGAGTTGCAAAAACTAAGAGGACTTGAAAGTTATATAAAGTTTCCTCAAATTTCTATGTTTAAATATTAACAGCAAATGTTTTGTTTTGAAGCTCTATTTATAGTTTAATCCGCTTTTGTTGCAAAACTGTCCAAGATCTGTTAGTTAATGGCTCTGATTAATAGAACAAAAAGCATAATACTTTTTAGTTTTTTTTTGGAATCAATAAGTTGAGAGTGCTGGTGCATTTTCTATTTCTAAATAAGTTCCTTGAATAGGCAGAACACTTTCATTAAAACACCTTTTGTGGCGGCAAGTCAACGGGAAATACTTAAATGTACTTCTCTGCACATTAGTGTGCATTAATATTATTAAAACTAAGCAACAATGGGAGTGCTAGCCCGGAGCACTGACCCCATTTGGCTGGCCACGGGAGTTGGCCAAATAGGAACGGGACTCTGGATCCTGTCGTTTCACTTGATGGAAGTCCTCTGTTGATTTGCGACGCCTTTTGCTTTTCGCTTTATGCGTTGCTCTCATTTGTTTGCATTTGCGCTGACACTCACTTCATTTAGCAGCTAGCTGCTGGAGCTGGCGCAGTTGCAACTGCAACGGCAGTGGCAACACAAAAGCCAGCAGCAACTCCTCCAGCTGCGACGGCAACAGCCACATCCGCATCAGCAGCAGCGGCAACGATGGCGAGTGATGTACGTGAGTGCAAGTGCAATCCGCCCTGGCTGCAGGTTAAGGACCTTCCTTTGAACTTTAAAAAGTTTGCTTTTGGACATGTGGGCGGCTGGAAAAGAAGATATTATGCGTTAAAGTCGACAAGTTGGTACTCTTCTAGTCAACAGAAAATTACTATAAAATGTTTTCAGAATTGAGGAAGGTATTAGGTTGATTTAAGCTTCACAAACCTTTTCTTTTTCATTCAGAAAAATTTCAAAATAAATCACTAAAGCAGGCGTTGAGTGTTTTGGGTTTAAAACTGCATGTACGTCTATAGAATTTAATTATTAACCTTATATGTCAATTGCATAATTATGACTACTTCGATTTCGAAAAATATATATCCTGGAAAAAACCTTATATTTTTTACAGCCTGTTAATTTTTTGTCTGTGAACATAATTTCATATTTTCATATCAAGCTTTAGGGCATTTGAAACTCGACTACCGTGCCCTGGTTATTACTTTCGTATTTAATTTTTTTTCACTTCTGTCACTTTCAGACCCCTTTTGAAACCCCTCTGAGCCACTGCCCACCCTCGTACCCACTCATCTCTATTTGTGTTTGTGTTTGCTTTGTGGTTTTGCCATCGTATCCAGTCCATGGAACGTATTTTAATCTTAAGCGCCTTCCATTTGCCACAATAGTCCAGGCCGTGAAACAGAGTCCTTGCTGCATCTTGTCCCGAGACAGCTGAGCAAATATATACCAACATATATATGGTAGTGTATATACGCATTTTTACCCTTTGCCACTGTTTCACCTGGCGACTTATGGCCGGCTTATGTGCTCGCAAACCAATTAAAATGGCCAACGAAATTGTAAGACCCGAGACTCACAGACCCAGAGACAAAGGCAGCAAATTAATTTCAAAGGATTACGGTTGGGCCTGGAATTTTATTAAGTCGACGGATACGGAGATCGTGGTCTTCAAATGTCCGTTCCGTAATTTTTCTATTTATTGTGACATTCGTGGATTAAGCGTTGGAGGGTATAACTCTAGCTCTCTAGGCCAAATTTCCACGACGGCGATGTGGTGTCCCCACGGGTAAGTTATACATCTCCTGTACAGCGGAGTGCTTAACAGCTGCTGCCGCTGCTTCGAACCGCTGACGGCGATACTGCTCCACACTATGCTCCGGATTGAGATCCCCCAATGCATCACCATCCACGAAACCATCGTCATCGTCACTGCCCTCGACCTCAGCGAATGTGTCCGGCATCCTGGTAAAAAAAAATGTCCTTACCCGTAGGTACCACTGGCGTTTGATTAGCTGGAAGTACATCAAATACAGGAAAGCACCTCCTAGCGCTCCAAAGAAGATGAGGTTCTGGAGCCATTCGAGCGGCGAATCCATTCCATCCAACGCTCCATTTGAATCCATTTGATTTGCATCCATCATTTTGGTTGTAAATATATATTTATATTTTTGAATGTAGAAAGAATATGTTGTATAGCCACAGTCACATATGGGAATGAAGGTGGGGGAGAAAGTTACTTTCCTAATTGTTGTAAGAGAAAACTCAAAGCCTGCTTTATTGAATTTTATTTAAATTTTTCTGGTTCATGGCACATGTGATACATGATGGAGGGGTTAAAATAGAAACAAAAGATGGAAGGGCCAAAAGTGGCTATTGTTCACTTTGGGGAAGGCAACACTGAAGGACTGAGACTTCTAGTTCGACTTCGACTTTGAGTTTGAGTCTGAGATTCAAGAAGCCTGCATCTGACCGACACTCGAGGGTTCAAGAAGGCTCTTAACCCGCTGCCTGAGGCTGTGGCTGGAACAGCCACACCGCCTCCATGGAGGATGGTAAAAATAAATTAAAAATGTGTTAGACTTACACACACGCTAGGCACTCTCACTCACACACTCGCCCACATAAACCAACTTGGACACTTATCCTGGCGGCCGCATACACAGACATATTAAGAAACGTGACTTGGATGTCGTGTGGCAACCACACTGGAAGACTTGTGTATAAATTTTAGCATGTTATGAAAAATGTATACACAGACGGAGCGCTGACGGGATCTGCCTTTGTCCGTCCCGGCACGTAGCCGGTCCCGCCCAGTCTCCTCGGATCCGATTGCGCCTTCTCCTGGGCCATGCCAGGACGAGGGGCCTCTCCCGCCGCCTGTGGACTGCTTTTAATGACAAAAGTTATGACGACAAATGACTCGGTTGACTTTCACTACGAAATCAGAGCCACGACGACTCCCAGCTCCACAATGGGACCATGAATCATTTCCCGTTGACTTGGCTTCGCTTTTTGAATTCACTTTTGCCATTTGGCCGCCTTGATTTGTAGTCGCCTTTAAAGCCGCTCCCCCATTTATCATTATGCAAATTATAAATTAATTTTTTCTCCTTTTTAGCGGACGAACGGACAACAATGCGGCAGATAATAAAGCAAATGTTTTAATGGCTCGCTGATAATTGTGCACGTCTTGCTGCATCGGCGAAAAATTTGCTACTGACCGCAGCCGCCGCGTGTAAATTGAATTTGTTAATCAACTGCATTTATACTTAATTGAAAAAGCAGTTATATGGTTATATATTTATAAAAAAAACAGAAAAATTCAGATGTATAAAAATGTGGCAGCTTAAAATTAAATTTAACGATTTAAAGAGAATACAGATGCCTTGGGGGATTTTTAATAATCAGTCATCTATTATTCACGCAATGGCAGCCATTAAAAAATACTTGTTTGATCGCTCCAAACTCAGTGATTAAATCAAAAGGGCATTAATAATTCTCTATTTCGCATAAAGTAATTATAAATTGTTAATTTGCGATAGCCTTGGGAGAATTTTCCTACGAGAAGCTTAGGATTTGTTAATTAAATTCCATCACTGGCACTTGTCAGTGGTAATTAACTGCAGCTGCAGGCCAGGAACACTGCATAAAATGCCATGGCTTTGACCCTGTCACATAAATGTGAATTGGAAAATTGTATTACCTCGTCTTGTGTCAAGCCGATAATATTTCAAAATTGGCTCCACATCAAAATGAAACTATTATTAATGAGGCCATAATCCAGTAGACAGGCGAAAGTCGCCCGAGGCTGTCGTTAGTGTCCCAAGCTGATTTCGTATTTATGCTTTCATTAATGGCCAATAAAGGCAAACATTCAACACGCCCTCAACTCAAAAGCAACCATTATTCACTGCCGCTTGTACCGCCACTCGGGGCGACCATGTGTCACAGTCTACGTTAATTTTATTACGCATACGCACTGTGTGACGGACACAAAAAGGTCTTGGCCAGTATGCATAACATCTGCATTGCGACGGATTCAAGTGTGTGTTCAAACCAAATATGTTTAATTTTACTCTCAAAAATAAGGCTAGTCATTACTTGGGAGGATTTTGCTTTAATTGAACACCAAGAGTATTTAAGAGGGCCGCTTCATCGCCAATCACCTCTTCGCCCGTCGAAACCACTGGCGTTTGTTTACTTGGACGTACAGAGAGTACAGCAAGCTGCTACCCACCACTCCATAAAAGATGAAATTCTTGATCCATTCCAGGATCCAAAACATATCGAGATGGGGAATTTCTCCTTTGAAATAAAACATTTTCAACAATTCACATCACAGTCTCAGATAGAACTGAAAGTTACTTTAGTATAATAAAAGTATATTCCAGAAGTGAGATTCCAGAAGTAAACATTAAAGAGTGTATTCAAGCCAAACATATTTTAATTTACTTTCAGAAATTAAACTATCCATAAATTAGGAGGAATTTGTTTTTATTTAAGAGATATTTTGGACTCTTCCCTCTCAAATCTCTTCTTCAAAATATGTTACACCCATTTGTCAGTCAAAAGCCTCGGATAAATATTCGTAAAGAGCCCAAAGAAACCTATATAGATGCACCTTTTTTAATATTTTATGCTCTTTATAGGCGCAATGTGGGCTGCATCTGATGGCGGTGGCAGTTCGCCTTTGTGCAATTGCTTTTTGCGGATATTGTTGTTAGTTTTACTTTTGAGATCCGTGTTGGTTTTCGCTGTTTGTTTTTGCATTGTGCGATGGCGCTTTTGTTTTACACGGCCAGCATCGGGGATTGCGGCGTATTGTAGTTGTAGTTGCTGGATGCTCTGCCGACTGCCGGCTGCCGTGTCCTATTTGTATCCTGTTGCCAATGGCTCCTCACACACACACACATACACTTGTACATACTTACAGTCGCATTTATGTCTATTGGCGCGCGTCCATTTCCATTTCATTTCCGTTATTGCAAAAGTTTTCGTATTAAATATATTTTTCTCTCAGCGTTTGTTTCATTTCGATGCCCAGCCAGCCGGCCTGCCCGGCGAGGCAGCCCTTTGGTGTCTTTGGTGTTGGTGGTTTTTGCACTTTAGGAAAGTTGCTTGTTGCTGTTATTTCTGGTACTTTATGCGCCCTGGCCATTATTGCAGTTGTTTCCTTTATTGTCCAAGTACAAGCATAAAAATCCCCGCATTTCCATATAAATATTTTTCGCCTCTCCGCCGCCCTATAGCCAGCATACTGCGCCCCCTCCGACTTGCCTCATTTATTGTGTCCTACTTACGGACGAGTGTGCTCGGGCCAGTGGCTTACAAATTGACATGCAATTAAATGTAAGCCACAAGCATTTATTATAATTGTTACACTGCCTCCTGGCCGCCCGTTTTTCTGCGAAACCATTTTGCGAAGCCCACAATTACGGACCCGAGGCGAAATACTGATGCTGATTAGGCAGCTACCGACAAACCAGCAACTAACATTGTTGTCGTCCTCTGGCAGTTGCAATTAGCATTCTGCGCTGTAATAAATAAACTAAAATTAACCACAATGGCCCAAACACAACGCTCCAGCGAACTGGAGCTCGCCCATTAATTTGATAACCGAACAAAACGATTTGCCCCTATTTTTGCATTATATTTGATAATTTGTGTTGGCTGTTCAGTGATCTGTTGGAATAATCGGATTCGGAAACACAGGTTAGTTTCCCTTTAAAAATGAATGTAAATTTTGGTTTATTTTTTTTAGTTGGCTGGCATTGCATTTTTAATGATCGAATAAATACTTTCCAATTTTCAGTGGCGTGGACAAACTATGACCTCTTTTTTAAGCGCATAATTTTTGCCGGGTTTCTGCATTTTCAATATGGACCAGTGACCGCAAATATTTTTTTTCTACCGCTTTTTGAATTAATGACTCCGAATGTCAACCAAAAAATGTCGAACCGCAAATCAGTTTTGCGTCCCATTTTTATCTTCTTTTTTTTGCTGTTAAATAGAAGGAATATGAAAACTGCTAATTTTTGTTTGCATGGTTTCCGGTCAACGCCAACTGAACTAAAGTTGTTAAATTGCATTTAAATAATATTTATGTTTTATGAAAGCACTGCATCACTGAACCAGAAAGTCATGCGATCCCCATGATTCAGTTTTTTTGGCTCGGAAATGGAGTGATTTCGAATCACCGAGTCGTAACGCCTAAAGTTTGGCTCATTTCCGGCGTTTAGGCGATCTGCCAATTCGGCCACTTCTTCCGTCAAGCTTTTTCCAATGGAAGCATCCGAATTAGACTTCACTTTGTTGGCATTTTCTTTTAGGCCAATCCGGGAAGGAGCTTCAATAGTTTTTGATTTGATTGCAGCCTTTGATGCCTTTTCTTTAGCTTGTTTCAAGGATACAGTCGACGTTATAGACTTTTCGATTGTAGCGCTTGAAGCAGATTCTTCGGCGCTTTTTTGGGATCTTGTGGATATTTCTAAAGGCCGAGGTCGAAGGTATTCTCTGGCAGATGGCTTTGACCTAATGCTGATGGATGACATTTCGATTGCGTCTTTGAACTTCACTGGATTCTTCAAAATGGACTTCGGTGTAAGTGTGGTATTGGAAACGATAGCGGAATCGGCTTGGGTGACCCTAGAGGGTTTGCTGCTGACCTGCGACACCTTGCTAGTCGTTTGGGCCACACTTGAGTCCGATCCGGAGTTTTGGGCCTCACCCTCTCCGCTTGCCTGACGCTTTGACTTCACGGGCAGCAGAGTGCGCACCGAGTCCTTGGCAGAGACCCCCTCGTCCGACTTAGAGTCGAGTGAAACGTTCACCTTCGATTCCCCGCCCGCATGGATGCGGCCCTTTTCATGGATGGCTGCCGCCTGTTTCTTTGCCAGGGACATTTCCTCGTTGATGGCCTTTGATATGGCCACCTCGCCGATTCGGGACCTGCTCACCTTGAGCTTGCTGTCACGGGAAAGCGAGGCCTGGGAACCGGCCAACAGAGTCTTCTGGTCCTGGGCCGCCTTCACGTACTCCGGCTTGGCGACAAAAACAGGTGGTGGATATGTGCAGCAGGTGGGAATATCGAACTCCAAGCGGTGTCCCGAGTCGGGCGGACCCACGTTGAAGGGATCGAAGGGCTGGTTGTCGAACTCATCGGGAAACATGTTGGTCAAATGTCCGGTCTATTGTCTGGGGAGTCAATTTTAATGGTTGGAGGAGGAATCTTTCCCGGGTACTTACTAGTTTGGCAAAAAGTTAAAAATTTTAGAAAAGGTTTGGGGCCTAAACTTGTGTTTCCCAATCTGTGTTTTGAAGAGCCAAAACCTGTTTAATATTTTTTTTGGTTTTTTTTTGTAGACTTATGACTGTTGGGAGTTACAACAGTTCTGACAGGAGAGTCAGAATTTGCATCTGCAATCTCGATTTTCAATTTTCCGAGGCCGAGAACCTTTTAAAAGGTCTTCAGATAAAGTTGAAATCTGCGAACTCTTGGTTATCTTCATTACTACGTGCCATATGATTTTGTTTTGCATCTAGACAGTCTAGTCAGTGTGCTTGAAGTACTCCCTTGTTTTAATTAAAAATGCCCCCTACTTCTTGTGTTTATTTTGTTCTCTGTACGTGCTGATAAGGCGTCAGATCCTTTGGCAGGCTCAGCCGTAAAACAAAAGCCTTTGAACCCTTAGGAAATACTTCATGTGGCAAATTAATGAGCCTTTGAAAGGGGATAGCTGGCTCTGGTTTGGATGTCAGAATCCAATGCTCAGAATCGCCAGTATTTAGACAAAAGTTTCGGTGTCAGGCTGTTTAAAATTTGGCTGTCGAAATTCCAGTAATAGTTTCAAAAAAAAATAATAGAAAATTCTAGGATGTCCAGTGTGCATAGGTCAGGTGCCAATCAACGGGCAGCAGTGGGTCAAAGACTACGCAGAGGTCAGCAACCAATTCCGCAGAATGACATGATTGTGTACGGGAACGGAATCGCATACGGCGGGGCGACGCATCCAGGCTTTGGGTACGGAATGTATCAGCAACCGCCGCCACAGGCGATGGGCCAGCAACATCCACATTCGATGGGTCAGCCGCTTCCACAGTCGATGGGCCATCAACTGCAACAGCAGCACCAGCAGAAGCAGCGTCATAAATCCGTCGGTGCCCCCGGCCTCCATACCGCCCAGCGGGCTCAGATGCGAAATGCCGTCCAGCCGGGCATCTGCTCGTATCAAAGTAGTGGTGCCATGGCAGGTGCTCCGAGGCTATCGCACAAGGCTCTCAAACAGCCTCAAATGCAGCAGGCCTTCAGAAATTGGACGGTACCCACCGCAAGACCTGCCCCAGGCGCCGCCCCACCCACACTTTCTCGAGGACCTTTTTCTGCTCCTGTCTCTGGCCGAGCACTCGCACCAAACCCCTCCGAAAATTCTACAGTCAACCAGATGCAAATGTTGGCTCTGATGCAACAGCAACAGATTCAATTGCAGCAGCAACAATTGCAACAGCAGCAGGTGCATCTGCAGGCGTTTTCGGGCAATAGCTACGGTTACAACAACTATCATCCACAGCCGTGCAGCGATACCAGCGGATGGGGGGGCTATGCCATGATGCAGCCGGCGGACATCAACAAGCCCTACACTTTCGGCTGGAGCGGCGATAGCAATTAGATCGAATAGTATTTGCCTAGGTGTTGGTGGATGGAAGTTTAAAATATTTTGGACCGCTAAATCGTCAGGACTAGCTCTAATAATGTAGTTTCCCTTTTTTGTACACTCTTCCAATAGAGATTCCCATAATTTTCCAAAGCTCTTTGCCTCGATTTTGGTTTTGATTGTAGTTGGGGGTTGGGCGGAGTATTTCCGTCTTAGTTACCGACGACCGTCAGACGTGACATTTTGCAAATTCCGTTTTCAGCATTTTGTAATCGTTTTCGACATACGTGTGTCAGTGAGCAGGGATTTGCCTTCTCGTATCCATTTTTTTTTTTGGCCACCTAGATGCAACCGCTGCCACATCCTGCAGGATGGGATGTGAGCTTATGAGAGTGGGAAGTTGAGTCTTATCACTCCTGTAGTGGTTTTCCGATTCTGCAGTGGCTTTTGACACTGCTCTGGCTAAAACCACAAAATAAATAGAAAATATATCTAGAACTGAAATGGTTGTTATTAAAGAAATTCTGTAAAGGGATAAAGTAACTTTGAATTTAATCCGTGCATGTCCTGAGAATCTCCTTCACTCATTCACATCGGGATAATTAACATTCTAAAAATAAGATCCAACGTCATCGCCAGAGAATCTCCAACCACGAACTGCTCCCCGCCACACCATTCTCGGCTCCTTCTAATGATGATCCCTAAAGTCAACTTGCTAAAGTAACAAGAGCTCAAACACACACACACAGACACAGCACGATGGGAAAGGCTCATAAGCACACAGTGGTATTAACGCCATAATTCGTAAGTTACACACACACACGCCCATGCTCTCATACACCCATGCACAATGAGGCGCCACAAAAAGGATTAAGTTATATTAAAGTTGTGAGAGCTGCATTTTAAGTGCACCACCGCCTCCTTTTGGCAGGAGGTCCTGTGGGGCGTGCAGCCAAGGAATCTTGAGTGGGCGGCCAGGAGCTCCCGTTGGCCGAAAATTGCGCTATGCAAATACCGTCTGACCCACATTTAAATAATAATAATATTCGGAGCGCTGGGCACGTTATAAATGCAATATATGGCATAAGTTTACGCACTGCAATTCCTACCTCCTGCCCCTTTGGCTTGTATAAATTTGCAATATTTTTATATGGTTTTTTTTCCCCCATCCAGTTACAGGTCAAGTGTTAATTTTTATTCCTTTATTTCGCTGGCACTTTTTTTTTATTATTGTTCTTGTCGCTACGTTAACGTGTGTGCACATTTATGTGAGAAACTTTTCGCAAAAGTTTAATTTAAAAAATGCATTTCCACCGACTTTGTACAAAAAACTTTTGATGAATAAAAATAAAATAAAAATCGAGAGCTTCGAAAGGGAAAATGAAATCAAATAAATTGTGTTTCTTTGCCTCTAGTTCTGTGCATTCAATTCAATTTATTCTGCTACTTCTCCTCCAAGGAAATTAATTACTTGGAAACTGCTTGCCTTTTAATTGTAATGTCTTTCAATGGTTTCCCTCTAATGGGAGGGGTGAGACGAAAAAGATCCTTGAGAAAGCGATAAATCCATTGTACTCTCATTACCCTAATGCAGTGGCGGAATGGCTTCGCAGATGACTGTACTTACCATGTCTGATTAGATGAAATCGTCGGGTGCAGCAGCTGTTAGTTGGAGGAGCGGATCCAACCTGTCATACAATATGCACAGGGTCGGGAGCTTCGTGGCCAAATCTTCTTAACACTTTTCCAAAAAATTGTTTACGACCCCGCCGTGTCTAATAAAACTTCGTCTGCGAGCCATAAAGCCCTCACATTTCCCGATGAAACGCCATACGATTCTTGGCCCAGACAGTTCCCAGAAAACGGAGCAACCAACTTGTTGAAGTGTTTATTGTTTAGAATCCCGCGGCGTCGGCATCAAAATACATAAAACATTTTTGTGTGTGCTTTTTATTTGCTTTTGGCATCTGTAAATAAAAAACGCAGTCGAGAGTCTTAGAGTGCGGTACCTTTTTATTTTGAAAAAAAATTTAAAGTTTCAGCGTGTGTTTGAGATCTCATTTCGTATCTGATTTCTCAAGGAGTTGTTCTTTAAAGAAAGCTGGGACATTTTTAATTTAAATCCCTCTAATATATAAATCAGGATATCCCTGATCCTAAAAAAAAGTTTCCAATCATGTGTCGCTCGATCGACACATCAGTTTGAAGTTTGTCCCCAGCACACCTATACATTTATCGGCACTTGCAATGGAACGAGGCAGTGTTACCGCCAAGTACACAGTCCGAAAGACTTCCAGGACTACGCGCAGAAGGCGTGTGATCCGGGCCTCTGCCGGCCGGCAGGAAGAAATCGATGAAGACCAGCCAGGAGCACAGGCAGAAGGAGCAGAGGCCCCGAAACAGAAATTACTGCAGCGGGTATTCCTATACATCCAGTTGAACGAGCTGACCAAGTTGCCGGACACAGGATATCCGATGGAGTTGCATTTGTATCACTCGAAACATACACTGCAAAAAATGCAGGAGAAGTACACCACAGAGACGGTGATTTATCAGCACGAGTTCAATATTCAGAAGCCTGTCTTTGCCATGGGGGTGCTGCAGGACGATATCGAGGATATGAATGTCTTCAGCGACAGTCCCCTGGTGATAAGCTTATACCAAAGGATTCCGGCACACCGCAAAGGAGATTCCGAGGCCATAAAGTCGCAAAAATTCACAGAAAACTCAGAGCACAACGATGCTACTGGCTCAAAGAAGACCAGGAGGTCAAGGACCAGCAAGAAATCATCCGATACCATTCTGGAGGAGGGAGAGGGCGTGGGGGAGGAGGAGGATTATTGGGTGCCCGAACGCTTGGAGCTCCTTTCCCGAGGACACTGCGATCTGTTGCATCTCTTCCAGCGACGGCGGTTCATCAGTGACGTTACTGTCCTGCTGTACCCGGAGTACCACAGCTTATTGCAGGCCAGAGACAATAAGAAGATCACATCCTGCAGCATCTGGCACATGTACTCCATCCTGCCCATCCTCAAGGAATTCAACTTCACCAACTTGGCCTTTTTGACGCTGGAATCAATCTACAATGTTCCGGAGGAGCTGCACAGCAAGTCAGCGGAATTGGGAATACAAGTGTCCTTCCGTTCTCGATTACCTGAAGGGGAAGATGCTGTTTTTCCGGTCATGCCACTGTGCACTTACTTTGGCTTCCTATCCCAGATCATTAGCGACCAGAACACGAGCATCGTCTGGGAGAACATCAAGCGGGATTTGAATCCAAACACCACCTTCAGCTCCAACCAAATGGAAACGAACTCGCGCATAAAGCTGCCGCGCATTTTCAGGATGCTCCTGTGGGAGAAGGATGTGAACTTTCGCCTGCATCGCATCGATCCTGTGACCGACCTGGCTTTGATTAACAACTCCTTGCATCGCTTTGTGATCAACGAGGAAATGCGAATGATTCTCGAAGCGGCGTTCGTTCACAACGAATACGAGTTGTTGGTGCAATTTTATCACGAAGTCCCCGAAAATGTCTTGTATGAAGGTGTGATTAATCCCAGTATTTTTGCCTATCCAGGGGGTAAGTTTTCGCTTTCGAAAATCCTTTAAAAATGCAATTCCCCATTTTCATAGTAAACTATTGCCGTTTCGCTACATTTCTGAAGCCCGTGTTGGGGGATGTTGAGGAGGGGACGGAATCTCCACGGGACACTTGGCAAATAGGTCCCATGTTCTGCACTCTCAAGATTTGTTTCTTCCAACCGATTTGCCAAAGGAATGAGCCCCTCGACAAGTACAACGAGTGTCTTCTGAAAAGAGGAAAGTTACGTCGCTGTTTCGATATAGAGTTTCTTAATGAAAATGAAGAGGAGGAAAACCGCAATGTGCTACTGGAATTATACAGAGCCTTTGATGAACTCATCTCGGATATGATTCGTTTCATTATTAAACGGGAGGTGGAGAGTATTGATCAGAAACGTGATTTCTTCTGTTGCCAATTGGGGAATCTCAGCAACTTGTTGCTAAAAATCTGCGGATGCGATTTTAACGTTCGGATGCCGACAACAACGAATATTGAATTTAGAGTGTGTTTCAGGATATCATTACTACAATATTTTACTATTAAGATGTATAAATATTTTTGCTTTTTAGGAAATGCTGACCCATATGTATCAAGAACTCATGGAACGAGTTGAGGGAATTTTGAATGCCTGCTCCTGGCAATGCTGCGATAATAATCTAGACCAGGAATATGATCAGCAAAATCTGATTCGCTTGATGGATGAAATGCGAATGGTTGCTCAAATCGGTCTCCGGGACATGGCCATTCAAATGTATGGGGAAATCAAAAACCAAACTGCAAACAAAATCAACTTTGACTATGTAACGCTGATCAATAGCGTTGAGAATTTACAATTCGCCCAGGCAGCCAGGTACTTTATGAAGCCGAGATCGAGTGAGTGGAGCGGCGTATACTTTACGTAAGTCAAGTTAATTTGTAGAAAAAAATTATATAAAATATAACTACAATATGTCTTTAGCACAGCCAGCTGTTGCAGCTCTATGTTGATTACATGATGGATCTGCGATCGACAGACGAGGAAGTCAGAGACACGGCTTACACCAATTTATTGGAAAATCTGCGGCAATTAGCCAGCAAGAATAGCCTGGAGGTTGAGCCCTGGATCCTGCTTTATTGCTATTACAAATTAGCCAACTATTTGCCCGGCATGGAGTATACACGCTGGAAGTTCGAGAATCTCTATGAGATTCCTGGGAAAATCTTTGCATTCACACCGCGCCCCCTATTTGATTTGTATTTGCCTGTGGATTTTTCAATGCTTAGCAGTAGCACGACCATGAACGTACACTTTTATCCAGTTTTCAAACTATTTGCACGTTTGGGAGCGTATGTATTTGCCGAAATCGTTTTTATGGATATAGAAAATTGTTTTACACCGGCTGAGATATATCTTATAAAGACTACTCTGAAGATATTGCAAAGGCAGATCGATGACACCTTTACGATTCAGAACATTCCCACAAACAATACTGCGATGGCCCCCTTAATGGTTAGTTCTTTAATTTTTGTCATTCATTATATTTGAGAAAAATTATTTTTTTAAAAGCTCTGCTATCAACTTCATATTAATGGCAGTGTAGAATATGCCAGGGGGCGTTGTGAAGAGGCCCTTAAATATTTTGAGCAGCTTTTGGCCGTTACCAGTGAAGAAGATAGGTTGCTTTTTAAGCTGAGTTTCATGCGACTGGGGCAGATGGCCTTCGAGAGGGGCAACTACGAGTTGGCGAATCAGGCCTTTGACATTTGTGTGCCTTCTCAGAGAAAACATAAGAACTTTATTGCAAGCTATTGCAAAGGATTGACACTTTATCATGTGAGTTTTCAAGTCGCAACTAAGTAGAAATCTGTAACAAGTTCCCTTTTTAGCTAAACCGTTTGCAAGACTCGATTTCGTATTTGTCGCGCTGCACTGAAATGGGCATTTTCATTCCCGATGTATGGGCCTACTTGGCCACCATCAACCTGAAATTGCAACTCAACAAAAGAGCTTTGGACTGCTGGAAAATGGCCAAAAAGGTAAGCAGTATATTGATATTCTTAATACATTTATTTCTAATCAAAATATTTATGAAGTACCCTGAGATGTTTATTAGCAAAAGCGTCTATGCCGAGCTGGATAAAATCAAATATTCCGATGTCCATTTACTGGTTGATAACGATGGAAACCCCGCTGAGAAGGCAACGCAAATTAACTCCATGTGCCTTTAAAGGACTTGGCTTTGAAGCTTTGTACATCTCGGAGAATATGTTAACTGTTCTTTGGCAGGTAAAGACGTCCTAAATAAACAAACTCGGAGTCACGCCTTTCATCAAACTTTGTGTGGTTGTCCTGCATTTTAAACTAAATTAGGTATACGCAGCGTGAAGTGCCTTATATCCTTGTGCGATATGTTAACAAGGTATTTGGGCCCCAGGACGTCCTTCGAGCTGGCGGCTGTCAAAATTTTAGCCGCAAAGCGACGGCCCAAACGTGAATATGCCAACACAATGCATTTTTGGCCAAGGGCAGACCGCCACAGTAAAAGCGAAAACAAAACCAACAAAACCAACAACACCAAAACAGAAACGAGTGAGATACGCAGTTAAACCCTTTTGGCCAACACTCAACCCATGACAGGTGTTTGCTCTGCATTTAGTTAGTTGGCGGGCTTTAATTTTTCAATCTGTTTGAGAAAGATATTTTTTAAAATTTTATCAATAATTCTTATCCTTCTAGTAGCTAATAGCTCCCCTTGACGTTCATATCCTACTTTTCTTTCGCTTATTTTCTCTAAAGAGCAACTGGCATTCGTTATCCTGGCCATTCTGATGACCTGTTTTTGTTTACCTGGCAATGAGTGCTCTAAAATCCGCTTTGACAGCTCGCCTGTCAGCTCAACTCAAACCAAGCTGGCTGGGCTATGGGCGGAGGGTGTACGGGCGTCGCCGGGCCGTCGCCATTTCGGAGCGGCCCAAGGGGCCAATGGTGGGGGTATATAGAATGTACTCGTGTGATGTTGGGATGCTGTACACTTTTTGCTTGTCTTGTTTGGGGGAACCCTCAACTACATATGCTAATGACGGGGGCAGCTGAAGTGGGAAAGTGGAAGGAGGCGGGTCCCAGGGACAGCCACTCAGCTGGGGCTTTTGAGCTAGTTTAAGGCCAACAACTCTCGGCTGCTGAGCACACACATTGCCACACACATTGGCTTCATCAAAATGAAATTTGTGAGCAAACACATAATACGAAACGAGTTAGTTTCCAGAGCGAGCCCAGGTGGCTAGGACACACGCTGCTAATGTCTAAAGACGGCTTTAAAATGCATTTTATCAGGCCCGACATCACGCATACGCCGTGTGAACGGCGTCGAAAGGACGCTTTTGTCGCCGCACGGAACAAAATCAATTAGACTCATGCATTTACATGCCCCGATTGCAAATGCCACGCCCCCATCCCCCACCGCCTCGAAATGCACAGGAACAACAATTGCAATTTAATGTTCTGCCAGCACCGGCTAATGATAATGTTGTTATGGGCCTATTATGGCTGTTGTTTGCGGGTTCCATGGGGTCTTTGGTCGGGCTGTGAGCACATGTCATTAGCATTTGCATTATGCGTACTTTGCCATCTGACAGCACTCAAAGTGATGCAGTTAGGCATCCACACCCCGGGGGCATCCGCCCGAAAACACCAAATGAAATGAAAGCAGCCAGAGACTAGAATTGATTGGCGGAGAGTCCAATGTGGAAATGAATCGGATTGAAAATACATTTATGTTTCATAAAGGAATTTCCAGTTTCTCAAATTTATGAAAACCAATATCTATCTGTGATCTTTGTGTCTATTAATCGTAGCCTACAAGGAGATTGCAATTTTCAAAAACCCAATATCGTCTTCCAAGAAGTCAGAAAGGGAATATTTAATCCCATAGATGTAGGACCAACGTTCAAGGCCACCTCGCACACGAAATATTAATCCTTATGAATTTTAAATGCCTGGTTATGCCAAAATTCCGAAACAAGGCCAAATTCCAAGCTTGGAGCTCACAAGTTCAGGCATCGACTTGAGGAACGGGGTGAGGGCGAAGTGTTGCGGAGAACCCGAAGCAATTTCTAATCAAAATATACGATGGACAGGCCAATATGCAAATACCATGTAAGCAGCTCAGTGGGAAAGCCTCAGCTTAATACCAAAATAGCTCAACTTTGACGATAACAGCACACCACATATCTTCAGGACTCGGCTAATATCGTGGCGTATAAAAATTCGCCCAAAAAGAACAAAAACTACTGCACAACAGCTGCCTATCCTGGCCCCAAAAAGTATGCTAACGATTCTCGCCAAGAATTAAGTTGGCAAAGAGCTAACCTGAATTTTACACCAGAAGTGAATAGAATGGCGGCAGAATGTTTGCCCGGGTGTGACATGAAAATTTCATTTGAAATTGAATATGAAAAAAAAAATCGGGGCGGTCGTGGGCGCCGCCGCCTGTGCGACAGCTGCTGCAATTGACAATTATTATTATTGTCAGAGTGCGAATGGTGGGTTTTTGTATTGGTGTTGATATTCATATGGTGCGGTATGAATACCCTTACTGCTCGTTACCAAACTCCGAAAATTCCTCGACATCCGTCGGCTTCAATAAAATTCAATGGTCGCATTAAAATCATTTAAATTCTATTGTTTTGTTTTCTCAATTCTTGGGTATTTTTTTTCGGATTTCCATGTATTTTCTTTACGACTGTCAACCGCACATATAACCAAACAAGCACTCGCATATGATATACATAAGCACGGACGGTGTGTGGCACAAACACGGCGAGTGCCACGTAAGCTGTTTTCGTTACGGATTTAGGCGATATCAGTAAATGCATATTTAATGGCCTGGCGATCAATATGATATACGACACCCGCGCAGGCGATTAAAGCCAAATAAATGGGGTAACATTAGATTAGTGGGCAAAGTCTTTGAAATTTAAATCTTTAACAAATTCCACTTGATAAATCAAGCTTTAAGCAAGAGTATATCTTAAGTGATATCCCTAATTAAATGCTCAAAAAAATAAAATAAAATCATTTCCGTCACTTTCAATTCATAACTGAAAAAAGAGCAGAGTGCCATGCTTAGCTTCCAAGAATTCTCAGGTGTGTTCCATGGTTAACCCTTTACCCCTTCCATTTCCTGTCACTTTTTTTAGCCAGCACATGCTCCAATGTTTGCAAATTTTCAACTTGCGAAAAAATCCGAGGACAAAACACGTTGAATGCGCCAAGCACGCAAAAGCGAAAAGAAGAAAGGCTTGGGTTTACTTTTTATTCCTTTTCCTTTCTTTTTTTTGCCCTGCCAAGGATCTGTCTTGTTTGCATAATGCCAGGCAGTCAACACACCCACACGCACACACATTTTTTTTTGAAGGGAAAATAAGTCAGCGGTTTTCATTTTACAATTTGATAGCCGAACACGAATTTTCAGCTGACAGGAGACAGGGCATGGAATCGTTTGAGAGAGCTCTGGCAAAGGATTTCCACGTTTGTCCTGTTGATTTGTTTGTTGATTTGCGTAAGTAGCATTTGAAGGCGTGGCCAGGCCCTAAATCCTTCGCAGAGCATCTTTATGGCCAAGCACTTTTTCCATTTGTCGCATTTATAAATTATTTAAAGTGGCGTAGCGCCAGCACCATCTCAGCTTGGCTTGATGAATGTGTGCGTTGACCAGCTCGTTGACCCCGTGACCCCAAAAAGAAATGCAGCACCACTTGTCTATGCAGAATACACTGAAAGAAATGTGGGGAGGTTTTGTATCTTAAAAGGTCTTTAATTATAATGTAAATAAGTCAAACTACAAATCAATCGGGTAAACTTTGGGGATAAAATAAACTGCCATCTTTTTTTTTCTTATTTATTTATTTAATTGTCTTTTGAAAACTATTTTTTGTCTATATGTTTTTAATTTTGGAATCTTTTTTGGTGCATCCTCTGGCAGATGGACCACTCACATGAGACGACCATAAACAGTGGCTAAACAAGGTGCTTAAATTATGCCACAAGATCTGAAAACCGGTTGTAAATAACAAGCCGGACCGGCGGCTTTCCTGCCTCCTGGACCACCCCTCATCCAAGGCATGCATTCATATTTATGGTTGTCTATCTGTGTCCTTTCCCCCCTCCAGTTCTGTTGACAAGGCCATGCGTCGCCTGCCACAAACTGTGTGGCACCATCCGCCCCTCCTCCTTCAACCCACAACCCATCTGCTGCGGATCCTGGCTTGTTGCTAGTTGTTGGTCACATGGCTGGATGACTTTGGTTTTGAGAAATCAACGCGTTTATACGTATCTACATGAGTGTGTGTCTGTTTATGAGTATGTACATGTGTGTGCCATTGCGGGTGTACGATATTTGCTCGAGTGTTTGTGTTTGTTTAGCGTTACTCAGCTGGCTGCTGTTTGCTCACACACATATGAATATCAGTGGCCGGCGTTTAACTTCTGATGCCAAGTCAGTGCTGGGAACTTGGCGGCTTTAAGACCACAGCTTGAAGGATCCAGACACTATAATATTTGTAAAAATCGGTTACATCTTAAAATAATCCATTTTTAAAATAATCCAATAATCCATGTTTTTGGATACAACTTATTTCAGGAAAAATAGCCAATAGCTAATAATTACCCAATCAATGAATGTTATACCTTCCCGATCATAGATCTTCGAGTAGCATCATTTTCGATCAAAACCTGGCAACCTAAAATCTGACCCAATTTTCGTAAATTTACAAAGGGGTAACATCATGATTTTGGCCAAAAATCGACTCAAAATTTTAATGATTGATTTTTGTGGAATTTTAATGCAGATTGACGGCGATTGGAACCCTGATTTATAAATGGTATTTTTTTTCCAAATCCGACCAAAAATAACTAAAATATAAGCTAAAAAGTGACTCAAAAGTTCCTATTTTGACCACCCTTTTCTTAACATGGTCAACAAGGCTTTCGGTGCTCCAATTGTTTCAAGAAAATAGCCATAACTTGGCCAATAATTATCCAATCAATGAATGTTATAGCTTCCCGATCTTAGATCTTCGAGTAGCATCATTTTCCATTAAAACCGAGAAACCTTAAATCTGACCCAATTTTCGCAAATTTCCAAAGGGGTAACATCATGATTTTTGCCAAAAATCGACTCAAAATTTTAATGATCGATTTTTGTGGTGTTTTAATGCAGATCGACGGCGATTGGAACCCTGATTTGTAAATGGTATTTCTTTACCAAATCCGATGAAAAATAACAAAATTATTAAAAAAACACAAGTTCCCATTTTGGCCTGGGATCAAACCCTTGCAACCTAAAATCTGACCCAGTTTCCATAGTTTTATACGATCTGCACGCGGTAGAATCCCTGATTAGTAAATCGTTTTTGAATAGGATGCCTAATGGCTGAGATTTTCTACAAAATGTATTCTTAACGGAGCCCTTTTTAAGCAAATTCTTTTCTTTCATTTCCATAATTAAATTAAAGCAAATTTCATTTAAAGCACAAAATTCAACAAAACTCTGCCAATTTTGGTGAACATCAGGTGACCATTCCAGGTGAACATTTTTGTGTGTGTCAAAATTCACATCCTTCGGTTATTCCTGCTCAAAGTGGTTTTAATTAAATTTGGATCGAGAAGAGACGATTTCCTGGAATTTAATTGCGTGTGCCTGCAAACCTTGTTTACATTTTCCGTAAGCCCTTCGAGCGGTCTTTGATCCAAGGACTCCCAGACCCGTTAAAAGATTCTAAGCAATAGCTGTCGGTTGCCACTAAAAACAATATAAGCTGCAAGGACCTGGGGCAGATACAGATACACAGCTTGAGGGGAAAATAGAAGGAAATGTAGATGTAGATACTAGAGAGGGAATGGTGGCAAAGATAAAAAATAATAAAAATTCATAAATGAATGCTTGAGCGCTTCTTGACACACGGAAGTTGGCCACCGGATGTAGAGATATACAAGTGTGAGTGGCTGTCTCTATGTGTGTGTGTATCTGTGGCGAGTATGGCACTTGAGCACAATTGCTGTTGTTGTCCATGTGGGGCAATCACAATCCGAAAGACAAACGCCCTGCTGACTAGTCTTTGTGAGCCTGGATTTTGGTGTTGTTAGCAGTTCCGGCATTCAGGCATCTCAGGCCAGAAAGAATAAGAACTTTTGGTATTTATTTTATGTTGAGCAATTTCCAGACAAAGTCCGAAAATTGTTGACAATTTTCTATTTTAATTCTGCGAACTGGGCGAGGCGACTCTGTGTTTCGGCCAATTCATTGCAATTCGAGTTTATCTGCCCGGAGGCTCCGATGGAATTACTGCATTTCAAGAGATCTCTGCCGTCAGGGTTCTTGGGTATTTAAATTTATTGGGCCCCGCCCCGAAATCCATTTCGCCTCACTGGCCCCGACGACACTTCCTTTATCCTTTATCCTTTTCCGTTTGCGGCCCGCAATGGGTCAATAATAAACAGTTTCCGTCACTTGTTTGACATATCTACAAGGCGAAATCAGATTGTACGTTTGTGTGCTTAATGATATGTACAAAGGCCTGCCCAAACATTAACCCTTTCGGCTTTGCCAATTGTGTGTGCGAGTGTGTGTCGACCGACCGACTGGACAAATATAAAGCATTCAAGCTATGCGGTTATTGCCTGATTAATTTCCGGTCAAACGGCCCTAGACACTAATGACTATTTAATGTTACAATTTACACTTTATTGATTCGCATATATCTGATTGTGTTTCTGTCAGCATAATCGAGGCATTATGTCAAGCTGTCACGACCACGCATTAAATTAACACTTTTGCCCAACTTTTGTTCGCTCGTCAGTGCAACTTATGAGCCGAGCCGCTTCTCAAACAAAAGAAATTAGCCAAGTTGACAGCTTTCGCTTCTGCTGCTTTTGAATTTAGCCTGAAAGCGCTCCCCCCAGAATTTATGCAGCATTTTTTATACTTTTTGATTGTTTTCCTTATTCGCATGCTATTTTCCGTGTGTTTTTTTCTCCATCCTGCCACGAGGAAGAGAGGAAGGATTTCGGGAAAAGTGGTTTGCATTTTGCCTAATGCGACGTTGCATGAAAACAAAAACAGCAACGTTAACAGAAAACAAAATAAGAATTACGACAATCAGACTAAATCGACTATTTAATGCTCTTAAAGTCAGTAATAAGGATATGAGCTCAAAGGACATTCTATAATATATGGTAATTCATTGAAAAAGCATTAGTTTATTAAATTATTTTAAAGTGAATTTTATAAGTATTCTAAGAATTTTACTCTACCCAGCAAAAACTGAATTTTACTTGTCTAATGGGTAGCAAATCTGCCAAAAGTACAACCAAAGCGAATATTTTGCATTTTCCATATGCAGAACACAGACGCTTTGGACTTGAGTGACCCCCGGGGACTGGGGATTTGGCTACCAGGACCAAGTCCGTTCCTAACTGCTGCCTGTCACAAAATGTGCTGGACTTTTTCAGTGGTCTTTGTGGGGGTGCATGGGTTTATGGATAAGGCCACTGAGAGATAATTTATTCTGTAAAAAAATTTTAACAAAAATCTATTTAAATAGTATGCCTGCAATACTACTTCTAGGATTATTAATAGATGGTTCAACAAATAATTAATGTAAACGTTTATTTTCTTTTTGGAAGGTAATGATTTGTTCAGTGTCAGAATGGCAAAGAGAAAGGAATGCCTGGCAAAGAGTGGCTTGGCGTGTTTTTCAGTCGGAACCGGTTGAGGCTGAGCCTATGGGAATGGGACTCTATGGTGGCTGCCACTGGATGTTGGAGTAGTCCTAGCTATTATTTTCCAGCATTATCTCATCATATTTTGTCGTTGCGTTTGTGCTTGCAAAATTGCTAGAAATTCCTGTTACTGCCAATGTTCCTGCCTCGCTCGTAGAGTCACAGGAGAAGGCTAGAAATAAACGCAGGAAAATAATTCGGACCCTGGTAGCCTGTTTATGGCTAAGAGATGCGATCCCAGCTAGTGCCCAGAAAATACTCAAGAATTATGTGCTGGCTCAGGCTCATCTCTCAGACAGAAACATACATAGCCTAGCAGTTCATCATCGTGTGTGGTGTAGGAATTTTTGGCTTTCAACTCACGTATTTTATTACATCGTTATTCATGATATTGACTCTCGGCGGATGAAAAGTTTTCGCCCAGCCGCCCGCACGAGATATTCAAAGTGCAGTTGGATAGATTTCCCAGCCATAAAGAATACATTAAGTTAAAGGTCCTGCCTCGGGAGGCAGCACATAATTAAATTGATTTCCGAGTTCGTTTTTCTATCTTTTTCCCCGATTTATGACCATGTGCGATAAAGTCAATTTGAGCAAATTGAAAAGCGAGCAACGAGTTTGATGTGAGTATGTTGCTTAAAATGGCAGTATAAATTGTGAGTGCATAAATTATAAATGCCAAAATTTATACGAGAGTGTCTATGACGAACACGCCATGTTCTTTTTCTTTGTGGGGAGAAGAACACCATTCCTCGGTCTGATGTTTGACTTATGAACTATGCGCTTTTTTTTGAGATATCTGGGTATCTCCAGCTCGTCTTTTGTGTGAACTGCTACTGCTGCTGCTGACTTTGCAAAACCCTCAAATCCCCGCAGCACTAAAGTTCATATCAAAATACCAAAGCAAATATTTATTATCCATGTGTGCGAAACGAAACTCCAAACTAAACTCGAGCCACTCACCTCAGCAGAAAACTAAAAACGACAACAACAAAAAGTCTAAGCAAATTTTCGAATAGAAATTATTTCAGGTATTTTAATAAACAACTAGAAGCGAACCAGATGCGAAAGCTACTCCAGGAATATTCAGCAAACTGTTCTCTTAGCTTTTTTCTCGGTATTCCAAATATTTCTTTATAAGTTCTTGTCCCACACGGCGTATACGTGATAAAATCAAAGACCGTTGGATCTGTCAGTTTCTGACAAAATTTAAACGGTTTTAATTACCGAAAATATGTAAATTATTAGGTGAAAGGATCCTTTTTATGCTAATTAGTATATATTTCGTAATCTGGATTTATTTAGATGCCTCAATTGAAGCTTTAACTCAAATGGCAGCTCATTTTGCGATGTCATTTAATAAAAACATCAAAAAATAGAAGAAAAAAAGTGAAGTGCTAAAATTAAAGCAACAGCAGCTAATTACAAGCCGACCTAATTTTATGCAAAAGTGCGAAAAAATGAGGCCCGGGCGAGGGACTGGGGGAGGTAGGCGCCAATAAATGGCAACGAGGCCAAGCACCTCCGAAAACAAACACTGGGAACCACAGGGAAATGTAGCGTTTCCCCACTCCATCTGGGCGGGAATTGTATCTGTGTGCTTGTTTTTTGCTAATTAGCGAATAACCGTGTTTAGATTGCAAACACTCATGCCCGGGAAAAGAAATAACAGACGCCGGCAAATTAATTGCCAAACAAGTGAGTGCAGAGTTGGCAACTGGAAATTGCCGTCACCCCAAACCTAAGGCCACAACAGGCCCGGATCCGGAATCCGGATACTGACTCGAATCCGAACCCGAACTCAAACCCCAAACCCAAGCCTAATGTCCGCCTCACAAAAACACTAACCGAAGTTCCACCGAGGGACGGATTAACCATTGGAATGTTAGGAGTTTTGGTTTCTGTTTACTTTTTAGTACTCTCAGATCTCACCCCGCTGTGGGCTGCAGCACGCACTTGTGCTGCAGTGAGGCGGAAAAAAATCCTGACCCGAGGCAACAGACATGAATGCGGTCGACGACAGCGGCTCTGAAGGTGACGTCGCCGCAGCTGCGCTTAGTTAATTAGTTTAGCAGTATGTTGGTATCTGTATCTGTATCTGTAACTCTGCCTCTTTCTGTATCTGTATCTGCAGCTGGGTACTCCACTAGCATCTGCCAGTGTTTCTGTCATTTTGGGCCACTGGGACCCGGAATGGGAATGAGAATGGGGACATGGCTGCCTTTGCGTGTGTTTGCTGTCGGCGGTTGATCAGCAGCTCGCTGAATTTTCGATGGGAGGCCCTCTGTTTGGCAGTGCTTCCTGTTTCATGTGTCCTGTATCCTGCATCCTGTTACCATGGTCTTCAATTACAGCTGAACAAATTGTGACGACAACTGTTTGCAGTTCGCGACTTTAAAATCGTTTAGCCGGCAGCCGGTTTCGGATGGGATTTGTTTGAAGTGTTAAGTGGACGAATGCTAATTAGAGCTTCCATCAGCCGAGGAACTGCGATTCGACGACTTCCATTTTGGGCTCTGATTTGGTAACTTCGGCACATTAAGCTTGAAGATTTTAGAGTAAATTTTCCCTATATTTCCACGCATTTTAAACTCAATCCTTGTACCTTATGTTCCAAAGACTTTGCATACATTTTAGCAAATTTAATTTGAGTTTTTAAAGGCTAACAATATCAACACCCGCAAGGACAAGGCAGGAAGGCTGGGGAAAGTGTGAAACTTTTATGTTGTTTGTTAAAATATAACCTTAAGCCCTCTTGTTGGTCAAGACAAGCAACGTTTCCCTCAACATCCCACCATTCATTCCCCTCTCAAACAACAAAGTTGTCCGGAGACTTCCGAACGATTCCCTGGGGTGTATTTTTCAAGTGGAGCCCGGTCAGGGCGAAACTTTCTGCCCATCTCCCACGGAGCTGGCATTAAAAATTGATGAGTTCTTAATTTGTGTTGCGCTGGCGCTGCCATATTGAAAATAGATTAAGTTCTATTATTTGCAGTCATGATGTGGATTAGCACGGACACTTGGCAAGCGCCTCGAGCAGCAGGAAAATGGGAAATGGAAAAAAGGAAGCCCGATGGCCAGTGTTGTTGCCTTTATAAACGTCATCATTAATCATGCTGACAAGGGCCGCTTGGATTTTCATTTTACGCTGCTGATGGCACACTCCCACTTCTGATACGGATTCTATTCTCAAACCCATTTCCATGGAGCTTTGCCTTTGGCCGAATGCCTTTACCAATATCCGTGGAAAACCCTATTTCGATTCCATGCCCCGTAACAAATTTTTGTTTGCCTTTTGCGTTGAGTTTGTTTGTATAATTTATGTTCCTAGCTGATGTCCAGGCCAACTGTCCGTTGCCATGCTCTCTACCGGAATTGGCCATGTCGAATGGATGGTATGGAACTGGTTTTAAGCGGAGATGTGAAAAGTTAATAAATAAAATCACTACGAAAAAAAATGACTTGAAGAATGGCTCTAAAAAAAATGGTGCCTGTTTTCTAGGAAAAAGGGTCCTTTTCCATGTGTATCCACTGTTTGGTGTTCTCTCTTAGTAACTTTCCAATCAGTATCATGTAGTCGAGGCCCCACTCTATTAAATATCACATCTTTCGAGTTATTTATGCGCAGCTCTGGCTCTAATTGCAAATTTCCGCGCAGTCGTGAATTGTTGCAAAATGTATGGACCATCCGCATGCGACTTTTGCCAAAAACTCAATAATATTTGCCACATACACGCATTTTTGACAAATTTGCCAATGCGATGGGTACATCAGAAATTGCCCTGTCCGCACTCCGAGTGGTCCTGGCGAGGAGGGATGGCCGGGGCATCTAAAATTTATTTATGGTAATTTCGTCAAACTGCACGATGTCGGGAACTTGCGTGGGCGGAAAGCATATATAACGCTGAACAACACGACATTTTATCGAATGCCTGGCACAAGGTAAATTTAACAGATTACCCTCTGCGGCTTGCCCAGATTTTGGGTATCCGTGTATTTGTGAAATTCGGAATTTTGGAATTTGGTATTCCATTTACCATGGTCAGAGCCAGAAACACTTGATTTGATTTGGCGCTCATCGATGGGCGCAGTTCATTTTGCGAAAATTTAATTAACAATTTTGTATCGTTTTTATTGACTGCTCAGTCGTGTCTAGGCAATTGTGATTGCATTTTTTTTCTGTAGTTTGTGTGTTTTGTTTGGTTTTTGGCTGCTGCCAGACGATTATTTGCTCTTGTGTTTGCCTTCGATGGAGTTTATGTCATTAGCTTGGCGCCGATTTAAATTTTCAAAATTAATTAGTTGAAACAACAGTGTGGTTTGTTTGTGTTTTCATAATGCTACTGTTAACAAGATTTGTCTGGCATTTTTTTGTTTCATTCCTGTGCAATTTAATGCCCAGACAGACAATGCCAATTTCGTATGTGGAGCATAGCAATTAATATTAATATTTACACTGCAATTGAGCTGATTTGTCAATAGGTTTTTTGAAGTTTTTGTTTTCCGATAATTAAAAATGGTTAATAATTAAAGTGCGTAAATATGATATTCATTTATGAAGGCCTAGATACAAGTGTCACACATAATTGAACATATATTTTCACAACCAACAAAATGTCGAATGAAAAGGATACAATTTTCGGTATAACTTTTCAAAAACACAAGCCTTGCAAGTATATTTATGAAGATGATGTGGTATTTAATATGGCCACAACTATTTTAAAAGTTTTTAATGTTTTTTTTCGAATACTCAGTGCGTAGCTTTCCATGACATATCACCTCAGGCGCCCACGCATTTTATTGTAATACCCAAAAAGTCGATTCCCAAACTTTCCTATGCCGATGACAGTGAGGCGGAACTTTTGGGTCATTTGATGTTGGTTGGATCGAAAATAGCCAATGGCCTGGGACTTGAGCAGGGATTTCGTGTGGTCATCAACAATGCTCGTCAAGGAGTCCAGTCCATTCACCATTTGCATTTGCACTTCCTAGGAGGTCGTAAGTTTAACTGGCCACCTGGTTAGACTACGTCAAAAATAAGACAAAAAATTAAAAAAAAAATAAATAAAATTAATTAAAGTGTAAAACAACACATAGAAATTAATTGTATGCATGGCAAACAATATCTACCATGAAAAAGGGAATTTATTATTCTTGAAGTGATGTCGCTGGTGAACACTTCCTAATTAGACAGAGGTCCTGCGGCTGTAGGGCATATCCTGTCGGTTGAAATGAGCATATAAGGATACTCCCACACACAGGCACACACCCAAATTGGAATGAACGCCGAAAAGTTTCAACGCCACAATGAGGCATTGCGTATGGTTTAAGCCTTATTTATTTGCGCCCATAAATAACGCTTAACGCATCTAAATCTTGAACTTTGTGCGAATGCGTTGGGTTAGCTCGCTCAGTTAGCGATGGCCAATGAATGGGTACGGAAGAGGATACGTATACGGATACGGATGTGGACGCCGTTGAGGGTTGGGGTATGAGGTAAGAGTTGTTTACCCGTACTCAGGATAACTCGACATGGCTTAAACGCTTGCCGACCAATTCAAAAGCCAAAAGCTAGAAGACAATACAACATTTTTTAGGTATTTTCCAGGGCCGAGATTTATGAGCAACCTTTTTTGCGCTCCCTTGAAGGATAACCCTTGAAGGGTAATGCTTTTTATAAAAACCTTTAAAGATAACCATATTTTCAATGTCCGCCTCTCAGCCTAACTTGTTTCAAGTTATTTTATTTTTTCACTTTATTTAGAGCCATTTTTTATAGTTTTTGCAATTTTTATGCAAAATATGGAGTGCGGCAAGGGATCGAAAAGTGAAAGTTGGTCAAGACTTAATGGTAAAATTTGAAATGCTCTTTTTCTGGGAAAAGAATATTTTAAAAATGTATTCTTTTTTGGTTTTTCAAACTAAATTCCCTGCCAAAAGTAAAGAGTGCGTGCATTCTGGGTCAAAGTGATGCCTCTCAAGGCTGTCAGGCTTTCCACCCACTAAAAGTTTTGTCCTCTCCCTGTCCACTCAATATCCTTGTACCCTCGTGTCCTGCCACACCCACACACACATACACACAGATATTGGCTTGGCAAATGTCAGTTTTGGCACCTACCACACTTTGTTGAATTTTTGCGTTTTTGCTTTTTCCGGAAGGTTGCGTGAGTGAATATTTTTGGATGAATATCTGGGACGAGGCGAGTCAAAAGCTTTTACCCACTTTCTCTCGGCGTTGGGGGATTTTGCTTACAAATTAACATATAAATTGATTTTTCGCAGCAACAGCACCAATGTGTTCAGCCTTTTTGAATTGTCAATGGTGGCAGCATTGTAAAAAATTAGAAACAAGAAAAGAAAACTAGCTTCCGAAACCGAAACTGTTAAACCCTTGTATTCGAGTGGCAGCTTATATTAGATTCCAAGCATCGGATACATTTATAATTTACAAGTCGCTAAAGATATTCCACTTAAGAATCGGAAGGAAATTGGGCAATATATAGCCATCGCGGGGGTCATATTGTCCCCCAGAAAATTTCACAAAAAAACTAAAAAAAATGTTTTGTTTTTAGATTTTAATACATAATGATGAAGAATCGGCCTACAAATCGTTTGGGGTTCCCCCAGAAAATGACACAAAAAATCTTAAATATTTTTCGTTCGCAGATTTTGATGCAGAATGATGGAGAATCGACCTGCAAATCGTTTAAGGTATTCCGCTCAAGAATCGGATAGAAATTGGCAAAGATATAGCCATCGCTGGGGGCCATATGGGGGTTTTTTCTGATTCTTGAAAGGGATCCCCCAAAAAAGTATCAAATTTTATTGATGCCGAATGATGGAGAATCGACCTATAAAACGCTTACGCAGCTTTCGAAAAAAACTCGTTTCAACATTTAAACTCCCAAAGGTTTTATTGAAGGGATAGTTACCAATGTAATTTAATTGTTTTAATGAAGAATTAAACTTCTCGTTTAAAGCCAAAATGCCTAAAACGTATATCGTTTCCCTCACAAAGTAGGTCAGCCGGAAGTCGTATAAATTACAAAGCCTTTCCAAGACCCAAAAAACACATAGAACAGAAACCTTCTTGCGTGCTAAGCTCGGATTCAGTGTGAAGAAAATAATCGTAGAGCTTCAATAGTTATCTTTAAAATAACCACAAAATCCATTTAAATTATACAACAAAGGCTAGAAATAAACAAACAAAGGCTTAGGCAGGGCCCACAGGCCATCTCAGATCCCAGTGTGGAAGGTCTGGCCAAGTTAATTACATTTAATACGCATGGAGAAATCGTGCAAGTGTGTGTATGAGTATTTGCGATGGTTTTGACCCGAAACCTGTTTGGTTATTTGGTGATTTGTGTTTGGAAAATTTTCAAAAGCTTCCTGGGAAAGGGTTCGAGTTATTTTGCCAGGATTTGTGTATGTAGTAAGAAAATATTGGGTCGTTAGCTGGCCAAAGATAGGCTGGGGGCTTTCAGGATATCCTATTAAGGAAGGGGCTTACTTTAAAATGTTCCTGCAAAGAGTGGTCAATTTTCTAGCTCAATTCGCTAATCTAGTTCAACTATTGCAAATATTTGACGAGAACTGGTATTACCTTTGAAAGGTATCAATGAAATGTGGCAAAAGCTGCTTAAATTATTTTAATAGCCAGTCACATTGCCTGGCAAAACAAATTGAAAATTCCATCAGTTTGACAAAATAGTGTTAGAGCCTCGAGTTAAGAGGGTAAGGACCGATGGCTGAAGTTCCGAATCAAATTATCCTAAAGACGTTGACATTTCCCTTTGTGTTCGGTATCTGGCAGAATGGAAAGTTTTCCAAGTAGTCCTTTGTTCGTTTCATTTGTTGCAGCCCGGCAAAATTGATTTGTCAAGCAGCCACATTAAAAATTGACAACTAGACAAATTCCAGAAAGGAGCCGGCCTCCAAATACGTGTAGATTTTTCCAAGATAGATGTCAGGGATGTCGGTTCGGCCAGCCACCCACCAGATGGCAGGACGAAGTCTGTTTACAGTCAATATTTTATGAGTTTGAATTAATTTGAAGGCATCTCCGCAGCTGCACGATTTTTGGCCAGGCACGTTCCAGGCCCTGTCCATTGTTTGTCATTCGAGTTTCGCAGTTTGACATATTTCGAGAGTCCACTCTCGTTTACGGGACACTCACAGTTTTTTGTAAACATTTTTCGTTGGAGCGACATTATTAGTTATGCAAATTAATGTGCATGCATGCGTAAATGTGAATATTTAATTTCGAGTCTACGAAGAACATGTGACAAAAGACCAGGATACAGGAATCAGGATTTGTTTTCTTTATGACCCAAACCGTAACCAGACCGGCATATATATGAGCCAAGTTGGCAATGGCACTTCTGATGCCTGGGATTTGAAACTGGCAAACTTTTGTGGCTCCAGGAAACGTGTCCCAAAATCCTGGAAAACTTTTAGCCAAAACTTTTAACTCGAATATCTTAAATTTATGCATTGCAGTCGTCAATTTTTAATCGGCCTATTAAGACCACTCAGCGGTAAATCACTTTCAGCCTAATGACCAACAAAACTCTCCATGAATCACCTGAGTCCTGAAACGCTCCAATAGTTTACTTATGCATGACTCTGATTGCCTTTCTCGGGGCTGTAAGTAACACAAAATGTATTTAAGTACTTAATATGTATGTGTAATAATGAATACAGATCGAGTTGCCTTGAATCGTTTATTTTATGCACAAGCACTTCCGAACCACAGAGCAAATTTTATAACAAACATTAATTTTGGTTAATAACTTTATAAGACAAACTAGTCAGAGGCCGGCTTACCAGTATGTATGTAATGCCCAACATCCGCCTCCGTTGGCATACACATGCGGATGTTCCGCATTAATGCCACAAACTTTGACTCAACATTTTTCACACAATGTTTTACGGGATGGCAAGGGAGGTTGGGGGTATATCTTCCATATAGTTCGGTCTTGGGGCATAAAATAGAATCGGAATAACCATACGATAAGCCCAATTTGTGCGCAGCTTTAGTGGCGCATTAGCCATACATAAAGCGGAGATAGACGCCTCCATATTTGTGCGTTGATGTGCGTCACTTCCGCTTGTAATTGTAGCTACAATGTCACAATCACTAGACCATATAAACGCAGTCCAAGTCCTTGGCGGTGGAGGATGAGGATGAGGCGTTGCCGAGGGAGACACACACTAGCTATCGCCCTCACATAAACAACCAGAACACACACACATTCCAGGGAGTTGTGTGCGCTTTTAAGTGGCTCTGCGCCTTGGCCACTCGGGCGCCATTCCACCAAAGTTAAACTTGGCCAAGGCACAGTGGTAACTAAGGCACGAAAAATCACTTCTAGGAAATGTTTTTAGGAATTTAATTGGCAAATTGTCAAGAAATTGTGTCCAAAATGAACTCAAGCCACAGCAACCACTTTGTTTAACTTTTTCTTTTAACAATATACTCTTTTCTAGAATTAATCAAAAGTATCTCCTCCGAATTCAGCCAGTAATCTGATATCTGAAAGTAAGAATCCAGCTTACCAGATTGTGTTTTCGATGGAAAATTGAAGCCACGGTGCCTGGCAACCTCACGCTCGTAGTCCTTCGCTCGCACTTGCCACTTTGTAAGTAGCCACAGCAAACACAAAGCCACACCCGACGCGTATCCCAAAGATACTCGACATTAGGGAGATAGCCGTGCATGTATTTCTCTGTGTGTATGGGTGTGTGGGATGCCTCATCCACACAAATTGTGCATTGCCTTGGTAATATTTACAAGTCACTTGTTTTTATGCCTACATTAATTATGCGCGCCTCTGACTTTGGTTTCTGGTTGTACTCGGGTGCTTGTCTTTGATTTTGATGGCGTTGCTGCTTCTCTGGCCGCAATTCCTGCTTGGTTTCTGGTTTTTGCCGCCATCCTCCTTCTCCTCAGGCTGTCAGCGATGTGGCTGCTTGAAAGGGAAGCTCCACACCCGGAATTCAAGCTATCTCTCTACCCCCACCGAGATGGCCATATTTTTGCTGGCTTTAGACGTCTTTTTGGCTGCGCAGGCTTATGGCATTTCCAATAAATTTCGACACTCATGTGGTGCTTCCGTTGCTGCTGGTGCGGATGCTGGAGAGAAGCTCTTTTAAATTCGTTTCTTAATTGCCACTGCTTCTGATACGTATACTCCTCCAGCTGCCTGATGATGCTTGTGCAGCCTTTGCTGCTCATAAATGTCAGGTCGAGGTAACAACTGGCTGCATTAACTGACCCAGATGTGCTTTTCCTTTGCTGACAGCTAGCAGCACTTTCTCCGTTTGCTTCGTCTTTTAATGACATTATTGCGCACTGAAACGTATAATGCGTCAGTGCCTGGGAGCGGGTCCGGGTCTTCGTCTCCGACACCGGATTTCGCATGCTTCTCTGTACGTGTCTTTGAGTGCGGAGCTGTGCGACCTTGCCAGCGATTTGATGCTTTCTCCACTTTGGGCTTACACTGCGTATGCGTGATATGCGCGTCTTGAGGCAAGCGAAACAACCTTGAGCTGCAACATGATGCAAAGGCCGTCATTAAATATGCTCAAAGTCTCTGACACCAGCTGAGAACTTGTCCTTAGGTTGGAATAATTATATTCCTGCAACTAAGTGGGGAATTTTTGATTTGTGGCACATAAATACTTGAGTATTTTTCTCGCTCCTGCATTAAAAATTTTAATTAACATATCTCTCTCACATTCTCTTAATCAACTTAAGCGCTATTTACCGACACTCCGTTTTAATATTTTTTATACCCTTTTCTATTCTTCTCTCCATTTAATTTTCTTTTAATATTCCATCAACTTCAGTTAGAATTTTTTCCGCTGCCTACTTAGCAGCGCATTTGCATTTCCCATGCCATTCGTCCTTATTCCGGCTTTATCCTGCTGATGGCGATGCAAAATAAAAAATGGAAAGGATAATGCTCTATCTTTGTCTGTTTAATATTCAATCGCTGGAATTGTTTGTGTCCCCTTTTGTTTTCTGAAATAGAACTGGAATTGAATGAAAAGGACGGGCTTAATGTAGTTTTTATTAAATTCTTCAGTTTAATGCGTTTTATTCGGTTTAATTTCTCTCTTATCCTTTTTACACTTTGCTTTTGTTATTATCGTAATGCGTTTTAATTTTAATTTAACTTAGAAAATTAAATTATGTCTAGATTGTGTTCCTTGCCATTGTTGGTTTCTATGTAATCTTGTTAAATGTTTCGCGACCGTTTATGGCCCTTAATATTTGCTTTATGCATACATGTTCTGCTTTGCCTAACAATTAACTTAATGCTAGGCCGTTTACCTTTACCTTTATCGTGTATTTTGTATAATATTTAAAATTATTTCCCTCCTAATCCGTTAGGCCCAGGCCGGCCAGCAAATTCTTTTGTTTAAGATCCATTTCAAGTGTTCTCCTCTGGCTTCGTGTTGAGATTTAAACAGTTTCGATAGGCTAAAATGTTTATGTTTTTACTCGCATCGTTAATTTAGCTTCTGTTGTATATTCCTTTAGGTGCATTGTTGCCAACTAACTCACTTGGTGAAAATAAAACTTAATCATTTCCTATGCACACAGTCTGAGTATGTGTTTTTGTGTCTGTGTGTGTGTGTATTTTAAAGTTATGGTTTTTTTCTTGGGGGGTGTGTTAGTGTTTGCCTTGTCCTTAAGTCTAATGATTTATTTATGCAATTTACAATATTCCATATTGTGCTTAAATGATTGCTTCTGACCTCTCTGGTTTCCTCTGCAGCTCAGCTATTGCTAATTGTTGGTTTTGTGGTTACTTACATTTCTCGAAATATTTTGCAAACATTTTGCAACAATTTCCATCCAATATCTCAATATTCGAATTTATGTTACAGTGGAAAAGTCTTGAACACTTAACAGAACATTTAAGGTTAAAATTGAAAGCTTGGGTCTCGCTTAAACAATTTCTCTACATAACTACATTTACATACAAGTCTCAAACGGTTGTGGGGTGATGGGGGTTATCCTATAGTTAGTTAGTCCTTAAACAGCTAGTCGTTCTAATTTACGATATCTACCTTTAATATTACCCGGAAACACTTGTGTTCATGTCTGTTCAATTTGATACAACAAACTTAAGGCTGGGCGAATGAAGAGCTGCGACTAAAGGGATTTTCTGGGAGTTTCTGTGAGAGAGGTGATTGGTGAAAGCGGTGAAAGTCGGATGTTTGCTTAGGACCCGGAGAAAGTTGTGCGAAAAGTTAATGCTATAAATTATTTAAATGTAACACTGGTGCGGATGTGGCCCAAATTAAAATTTCATAAACTAGAGCATACTACTGCCACTCGCGATTTTCGGCCGGAGGAGATGGGAGAGTCCTTTGTGTTCCGGTGAGCAGGTGTCGCCAGGGCGAAAACACATGCCACTTGGCACTGAAGTGAGCGGGCCAGAAAGGCTCGGAAACCCTCTCGAGTGGTTAAGAGGCCTTCCCGGTGTGTCCTGCCAGCCCCCGACCATACTCCCCCTTTGATTGTGAAGACTAACAACGCCGCTGAGAGCCAACAGCTCAATCGGAAACCCAACACTCACACATGTCTAGTCGTAGGACCCGGCTTTTCTTTGGCTCTCACTTTTCTCGCTTTCCCTCCGGCCTTTCTGCTTTCTTTTCTGCCCTTCTTGCCATCATTGTGCTGCTGGGGGGAGGCTGCTGAAAACTTTATATTAAATGAAAAAGTTTTTCAATTACATCAGCGGAAATAAAATGCTGCCAGCTTGCCACTCGAAGCACGCAGCAAACAGAAACAAACAACGACAAGAGGCTTTTGTTTAGCGGCGTCTTTGTTTTTCGGCTTTATTAGGTTAGGTCCCTATGCCTATTGTTTATACCGCATACTCTCAAAAAGAAAGTAGTACTCGGAGAAAGTGCCGAGACTGGTTACTGGGAAATAACAAATTGCTAGAGAGTGCTTATACTCTTTCTAAGGAAACACTTTCTAAGTTACGAGACTAGAAATTGAATTAATAAATAGATACCTTTTTTTAAAGTAATTAATAAAAACATTTTAAAGAATAATACATTAAATTTTAAAAGAGAAAAAGTAAAATCTTTGACCCTTTAGGTTCTCAAGTCCTCAGTCGGATTCTAAGAAATCAGTATACATCCTTCGATTGGACCTTGGCTACTTTTTTTGGGACTTCTCACATTTTGTGCCCTCTCTTTCACCCACTCTCCTCCTTTCTCTTTCTCTCTCTCTGCCAATTATTAGGTTAAACTTGGGTCTGCCTTTGTTTGCTTGTTTTTGCGGACAAGCCAACAAACAGAAGCGGTGAAGGTGGGCCGGGAACTGGTGGGTGGACTGTGTGGGGAGTTGCGAAAAAAAGGGTACAGTTAACTGAGGCTATGAGTGGTATTCTTGCTTTTCTGCGATCGGCACTGGCTATTTACAGAGCCACTGAATCTGGGTCTAAGGCAGCTGCATCCCGGGCCTGCTGTAGCCCCTTGGGTCAGATGTCGCTCGTCTCCTGCCCATCGCCCACATATCCTTCGTCTGGACTGTCGGCCAAGGGACCGTTGAGTTGCTTCAGCTTGCCAGTATCTGTTTCGCCTTCTTCGCCTCCAGCTGGCTCTGCGGCAGCCGCCTCCTCCAATCGCGGCGAGGTGGCTTCACTTTCATCCAGCTCCGGTATGGTTGAAGTGGCTCCAGACGCCTGGGATGGTACTGTGGGTGGTGCTGCGGGTGGTAGTGCTGGTGCTCCCTCGATGGCACCACCTGGCATGGGTGCTGGCTGGCTGGTGGGTGATTGGGCGAAGCGGTAGCCTGGCAAGCAGCTGGGCCATTGCTGGAATGGCGCCAGATCGCTTTTGTAGCCCTCGGGCGGCGAGGGAAACTGTTGCTGCTGCTGCAGTTGCTGTTGCAGTTGCATCTCCTGTTGGGGATATCCTTCCGCCGTGAAGCGAACGTTGGGCAACTGGTACTTTTCATAGTTCACCGTCGGACCCCTCTGAATGAACTCCGCCTCCAGGCTGTACCGCAAAGTTGGATTGCCGCCGGCAGCTGCTGCCGCCTGGAATTGTTGCTGCTTGTGTAGCCGATTGTGGGGCAGCGTTCGGTAAAAGTTTGCCGGTGGTTGCACCTGCTGCTGCTGCGGCAACTGCTGCATCTGCTGTTGCGAAGCCTGCTGCACCAGATGGGCACTGCTGTAGTCGTAGGCAAAGGCTCCATCCTGGCCCAGGAAACAGACGGGATTCAGGTGCACATCCACCTGATGCGGGGCCGGCTTCAGTTGCATGCCACGCGGCAATGTGGTCATGGCCTGGGTGAAGCGTCCCATGAGATGGCCCGGATGGCCAGGATGTCCGGGGTGCATTGGATGTCCCGGATGGCCAGGCAGGCCCAGTGGAGCCGGCGCCAGTTGATAGCAGCCCTCGTACTGGCCACAATCGCTCTGCGTCTCGTACTCCGCCGCTCCGTCCAGGCTCACTGCAGTTTTCAGTTTGTGTTTCACACTCTCGGCATCGTTCACCAAGTCCGGGTTCTTCTCCTGGTAGTTCCTCAACGAAGCGGGCGGCGAACAGTAGGCGGCAGTCAGCCCATGACCATTACTTAGCATCAGGGGTGGGGATCCCGGTCCAGAGCCCATAAGATTCACATTCAACTGAAGCTGCTGCTGCTGTTGATGGCCGGGATTTGGAGTGGCGTAGAGCAGTAGGTTCTGCTTCATCTGATTGCCCAGGATAATGCCACCGCCGCCGGCAGCGCCGTTTACAGCCTTGGTGGGTGTGAGGGTGTCGCCCAGGAGGAGACCAGCATTGCCGTTCAGACTGTCCCCGCCATCGTTCAGAATCGAGGCGCACTTCATCATGCCCATGCCGGTGTCCTGGGTGCTTCCGGTTGAGGAATCCGTTCCCCCGGCTATACTCGTGACCTGGTCGCATTTCTTACGCTGCTTGGCAGGCTCTCCCGAGCGTTTGCACTTCACCACAATGGTGCAGAGGAGGACCACAAAGATGATGCCTCCGCCAGCACTGCTAGCCACTATGTAGTTCATGTAGTCCCGCGGAAAGGACACCTCGTTCACCACTGGCGGCTCCTTGATGATCACCCTCAGGGTGTAGTTGCTGAACGTGGTGCCCGCTATATTCTGGCCCACACAGGAGAAGGTGCCGTTGTCCTCGGCGCCCACATTATAGATGAAGATCTCGCTTCTCTTCTCCTCTGCGCCGCTGACTCCGATGCTCTCGTCGATGTAGTAGAACATGTGAAGGTTGTCCATCAGGCTGTCGTTGCTCATCACCTGGCCGTTGAACAGCCAGAGCACCTTGGGCTCTGGAATGGCTCTAACCAGGCAGGTGATCGACATGTTTCTGCCCTCGCTGACCTCCGTGTAACTGGACTGGGGACTCACCTCCGGCAGACAGGCCAGCTGGTCCCGCTGCAGACCTTTGATCACCTGACCCTTGAGTCTGGCCGGCTCCATGCACTTTGGCTCCTCCGCCAGCGGGACATTGTAGTTAACCAGCCAGGAGTGAACATCCAGCAGCCGGCAGTCGCAATTCCAGCGATTACTGTGCAGGCTGATCCCGTGCAGGGACTTGGGCAGGATGTGGTTGCCCTGGATGAAGCCAATCCTATTGCCGTCCAGTCGCAGCCATTCCAGGTTGTCCATGCCCACAAAGGCCTCGTTCTCGATCCGCTCCACCTGGCAGTTGGACAGCTCCAGGGTGGTCAGAAAGGAGAGGTGCCGGAAGGCGGAGGTTTTCAGCTCGCGTATGGGATTTCCACTCAAGGAAAGGCGCATCAAGGAGCTGTAGTCCTGAAAAGTTTCACTCGGGACATTCTGCAACGCATTCTCGCTGAGATCGAGCTCCACGAGATTGGTGAGGCCGCGGAAGGCCTTCTCGTGGATGCGGATGAGCTGATTGCGGGAGAGGTAGATCTTCTGCAGATTCAGAAGGTCCATGCGAAGAAATCGCTCCGATTGCAGGACTTGCAGGGCGTTGCCGCTAAAGTTTAGCACCTGTGTGCCCGGATCCATGCCCTCCGGCAGGTTGGAGAGCTGCTGGCCACCGCACTCCACGGTCTGCTTGCCGCCCTTCCATTTGCAGACACACACCTCCGGCGGACAGCCCTGGGCCAGGCTAAGGGTGGACACCAGAAGGAGTGCCAAGTAATGGTAGCCAGGCATGTTTACGCTATTAATTTTTCAGAGATTCCAGAGTTTCCGGTAAATTTTCTTATGATTTTCTTGTAAAATAGTTTGAACCACAGCTGGGTCACGTTGGCATGTCAAATTACGCGCAAGTAAATATTATTATTAGCCGATCGGACGCTGTCACGTCTACTCGAGCGGTGGCGGTCCATAAAAAAATCAGCTCTTCTGCCATTATAATCTCTTTCTCAATCGTAGGCCACCTCGTCCGCCCATCATTGTCCTCCGCTGGCTGGGGCTTTTGTCATGGCTGCCACTTCCACTGCCACTTCCACTTCCACTTTTGCTCCTTGCCGCCACGTCTTTTGTATTAATTTCATAAAAATGCCAGGCTCTTGATTTTCGCTTGACAGCGCCCAGAAGTAGGCAATGGGCTTTGGGGCTATTGTCGCCTCTTGCGGCTTTCCGACTCTGCTCAGTCCTCCTCGACTTTGTCGCCCTTTTCTTTCTTGGCACGCAACGTTGTTTCACTGCTGGCGGAGAAAGGCTTTCGTCCTTAATGAAATTATAATGTAATGCATTTGCCTCGTTCCTTCTTGTCGAAGTTGTTTTGTGTGCCGTTAAATGTCCTGCTTCCTGCAAGAAAATTAAAAGAAGCCACAAGAAAAAAAGGATTAGTCAAGGGATGGAAATTTGCCTCTGTAGGTAGATATTTTTTCAAACTCAATATACAAGTCAAGTGTAAGCTCAGAGTTCTTAATTTATTCTAAAAAGCTTTACTAAAGTTGCATATATTTTGCTTTAATGCTTTTCTTATCTTTCCCTAAAAACAAAAACAATCTGAAATGCATAAACCGGAAAAATAAACAAAAATTAACAAGCATAACATGCAAATGTACAATATATCTTATTCCCTAAGCATTTTCCCATTACAGACGATTAATTTTTCGCTCGTGCGATTAACGCTCATATAAATTGAAAATAATTTCGCACATTATCTGCGTGACACAGAGATATAAATTACACGTGGACGAGGTAATTTATTCCCAATAATAAACCCATTTGACCGAGACCAGCCTGATATAATACTTCTCTCGATGGCAGCTGCAATTGCTCCACACTCGTTTTTCAACGAGGCTTCTCAATTATTCAAGTGTTTGTTTTCTTGCATAATGAATCGGATCGGATCGAATCGAATTGAATCGGAGCTGAATCGATTGCAGCTGCCAGCTTGAATTGCAGCCAATAAGAAGCTAATTATTGAACTTTTACATCGAGGCCATATCGCAGATATGCAAATATATATTTCCCAGCTTTATGAAATGGAAATCGCAACGAGTGGAAGTATAAGCTGTGTTGCCATTGTCCGACTTTAATTGGATGGAAATGGATTGGTCGCTATGTTAATATAATCCCAATAATTTGTTGGCTCCATTAAGGAGCATCATCGTTCGTATATTATTCATATTTTTATGGAGGCCGGGGGCGGGTTCATTAAATTCATATCCCCAGTTAGCCAGAGGTAGGTTGACATTTGTATTTGTCAAAATTAATCTAAGTGAAAAACAAAAGACAGGCCAAAGTAGACCAGGAAACGAGAGCAATAAACAATTGAAAATGTCGGGCATAAATCATGCAACATATTGCACGGCGGCTGCCTTAGTTAAATAACAAATAAATTACAGGAAAATTAACTTAAATGCAGGTTTATTGTGCGTACCAGAAAATTGCGTTTACATGGAAAATGCCATAAAACAAAGCCTTGGATTTTCTTGCTCCTCCATTTTGTTTTGGTTTCTTGGTAACCCAAGATGAGCTTCCTAAAACAAAGGCTCTCCCGGAGGAGAATCCAGATTCCAGCATCTGACGCGCTTCATTAACTGAAATTTCGCCGCCCAACAACTGCCCACAAGTTGCACAGACTTTCAGAGTAGAATTTCAGAAAAAGCGTCTGGCGCCAATGCAAATGCGTAATGGATACTCGGATGTTACGGCCAGAATGGCAAATTGTCTTGATTTGGCAGGCAGGCACCTGAAGTCCCCTCCGGACAGACATTATTAATAACCGAACATTAATCATGGCCAGGATCCTTTCTATGCCGCAGCTGCTTTCGGCATTCACTCAAATGTTTTGTGCTTAGCCATGTAATTGAAGCCGAGATTGTAATAACACACCAGACAGGTGAGGGTACTTAAGTCACTGACTTACACATAATGAGGTTTGTTAATTAGACAAATACAAGGGATATTAGTTTCGGAAATATAACACAAATTTCAACAAAATCTTGTTTGTTTTTAGGCTTCTTAGTTAATAGATACGATGTGAATGTATTTATCATTATTTTCCATAAATATTTTCATTGGTTGGCAGCCTAATTGAACAGTTGTTTCATTTCATTTTCGAACAAAATACACAATTTTAATTAAATTTTGCAAAATGCTAGACCTTGCTGCTGCAAAAGTTCGTATATCGTATCCAGAGAAAAATGGGAAATTTTCTTTCTCATTTGGTTAGCTTGTCAACAAACATTTTTTGACATTTTCATTTGTCAGTTATGAAGCAGACACGGACACACGACGAGATAGAAAATCCTCATCCTGGTCCTGGCCATGGCCTGGGTACATTTGTTATATCCTTATCACAAAATGATTTGACAGTCGAGACCAAGTCGAGTCGAGGCAGTTGAACCTCGACAGCCCCAAAATATGTGTAACACTCGCATTTCATTCTCTATCCCACCGGAAAGTTGTCGGGAACTTTTCCTATTTTGTGTGATTTAATAAGATGACAGGAGCGAACGAAGGACGAAGCCTTGGGCAATTTAAGGGATTTACTCAACTCCTACAGCCTGCCAGTCCTCCCAGTCCTGCAACTCCTGCCACCTTAAAACGGAATCATTCTGGGATAGATAAATATTTATTTTATTTTATTTTTCACATGTCCCATGTTCTCACATTGACCAGACAGTGACACGTCTTCTAAACTGCTGTCGTTGGAAATAATTTCAATTTCATTTCCTTGGCTCCTTGGCAAAAAATCCTTGGCAAAAAATCCTTGGCAAAGAATAAAAAAATGAAAATCAATAGGCATTTACACCAAATTGACCTTTCACTCACGACCAGATGAAAATTTCATAGGCAATTGATTGTGCACTTGGAGAGCTGTGAAATCCCTTTGAAATATTGATGCGTATCCTGGATGTGGGCTGGGACAGTAAGGATTATTTTCGGACGAAGAAGCTGGGCAGCTTGTCCTTGTTTACACACATTGGATAATTAATGGAGTAGCTTTGCCATTTCCAAATATTTTATTGCCAGCAAGCCTGTAAATTTTATTTTTTGATTTATTCCCGCCATTCAATCTAAACGCTTTAGTGCTGTTCCTCTGACCGCACAGTTTTATGGCTTCGGCCAGACTGAAGTGCCGCCTAATAAGCTTAAACTTAATTAAGAACTTATCAACAGCTGCGTTAAAATGCCAATTTGGCAGGCTTTACCAGTTGCCCTTGGCAAAGCCAGCCATCTAGCCCGACCACAGCCAACGAGTTGCGAAGGCCAACAAATTGCATTACCCCTGATTTTACCGCACTACTTTGGCAAACTCGCTCTCTTCTCTGAATTAATCGTGGGCTTTAAGGGTCGCCCTTCGTCCTTTGAATTAGTTATTTCCAACGGGCAACTTCAAAGGTGCGCTACGAACATGTCACAACATGGGGAAATTAAAATTTACATCACAACTTAAGCGACGTCCTGGCGCAGCATCTCGTCCCCATGGATACCCGCTTTTTATCCAAAGTTTTTTTTGTGTGTTTCCCTTTTTTTTTATTTTTATTTTGCTCCTTTGCGTTGCTCCTTTTTGGCAGGCAGAGCACTTAATTTGGCACATTGCCGTGCATATCCTGGCAGCAGTACGACGACAACAATCCGCTCAGGTGCAGCCACAGTGGCGGCAACAAGCAGCATTTTGTTGTAAAATGCATAAATTTTTACTACCTGCCAGTAAAGGAAAAACAGCAGCAGCCGCAACTAGTGTTGCCAATTTTGGGAAGGATGGCTAAAAAATGGCTCAAAGGAAGTAAGGAATTGTGTGCTAAGTGACTTTAAAAATGCGTATTTTGGAAAATCAAATAATTCAACTATTTATAAATAATAATTATTATTAAAAATGTTATGTCTTGGCAATCGATTATTTTGATCAGTTTTGTTAGTCCTTATAGAACATTTAAAAAATCTAGTATTGTTCTCTTTGAACTTCTTTAAAAAAATGCAGTACTATCTCTAAATAAACTCATAAAATAGCCAAGCTGTCATCACTGAATACAAGAGCTACAAAAATCGTGGCAATGGTCATAAAACTTATACCTTTGCTACGAATTACGAGGCCACAACTAGCCGCAGCAACAACACCATTGGGAGAGTGGCAGGAGGCGGGCATGGGGCATGGGCATGGGACATGAGGCATGGGCGTGGCTGAAAATAAAATTACGCATGCAATGGCAAAATAAAATATGCATCAAAAATAAGCTGCAGCTGAATCCGAGAGAGAGGTGCAAAAAATGCCATAGCTTACAATAAAAAAATATGTGTGTACAAAAGTAAATAAAAGAGCCTGTGGGTTTTGGGTTCGTTAAGCTTTGCGGGTTAAAATGAAAGATATTTATAAAGATTTAGTGAATCCCAGGAGTAACCAAGTGAATTTTGGTAGGAATTTTTGGGTAAAATAAAGTGAGACAGTTGAAAAGATTTTATGAATATTCGGGGAACGACTTCAAGGGCATTAGAAGTTCGGTGTATAGCATCAAGTATACGTCCCGTTGACGAGGTCTGGGCTTATGTTAATTTCCACTTTATGCTTGCCAACACAAACACAAATACAAAAATATGAATATGAATGCAATCCAAACAAGCGTTGCGCGAATTTTCACTTAAAAGATTTTGTTTTTGTTTTGCTCTCTTATACACATTTTTTCACATTTTTTTATGCGAAAATGCGGCAGCATCTGGTGCTAACCTAAAAGCTTTAAGAGCCCGACAGGGGCTCCGCCGCCGTATAAAAAATCAACTAATTTTCATTTTATGCTTGTGCAAAAACATTTTTAATTCAAAAGCACCAACACTAACAGCCCCTAAAATTTTAATAGCTCACACATTATAAACGCAAATAAACGCCTCCACGCATCCGCATTCCTTTGAGTACTTTCCAGCCGGCTGTCCTGCCGGCAAACAGTCGGCATTTCGATGTACATTTGCCTAGAAGCTTAAGTTGTTTGTGGCATGTGCACTTAGAGAAAAGATTAGAGGGGGTTGATGGTAGGAGGGTAAAAACTTTCTCAAGTTTTCGCTCCCAAAGTGTCCAGAGCGCACACTTTGGGGGGATATTTGTTTCCCTTTTTCGGGCGCCACGCCTGCAACTTAAAGGCACTAAAGTTGCACAGAATTAAGCACACTTCCAGGCACTCAGCAGCACATTATGCTTATCATTATGTTTATACTATGAGTATATGTTGGCCCTAATGTTGCCGTTTTCTTGGCCAAAGCAAAGCAACAGCTGCTGCCCCGGAAAAAGTTCATTCAAGGTATACAAATATCAGGAGAGAGTCAGGAGGTATCAGGGCATGGAAATCATAGCACTGCAAAACTTTTTAATTGCTTTCAAAGTTTTTGCAAATATTACAAAACAGTTTGGCATCGAAAACAAATTCGTCTGGGGACAATTTTCAATTTTTAAATAAATGATGGAATAATGGCTTACAAGGCAGTACGTAATATGGTTTGGCTGCCTTTCGGGTTGCTCTCCATTTACTCTTGTATGCAGATTAATTGCTTTTTGATACAAGCCCAAAGTTTTCTGTGAAACAACACAACAGCTGCCACAGGGAAACATTTTTGCATAGAATTGATTTAATTTTGTTTTTCCCATTTTTTCCCCCTTTAAACGTCGTAAAATGGCCTGAGAAAAGTTTCAAAGTTGCGGTTGAAACTCAATTATGTTGGATTGTATATCCAATTTTTTTTTTATAAATAATTAAATGACTTAAGCTATAGGTTTTTAAGGATTTAACCCATTCCTTTTTGTAATCACGAGTACGAACCATATGAATATATTTTATCTCATTTTTTGAAGCCATCAATTCTGCATATATCCTTCCCATTTTGTTGTCTTTTACTTTTATTGCCTTTTGCGTAATGCTTAATTATACGCGGGCTGATGATGTCCTGATAGCTTTTCCTTCTCCCCCTTTTTTCGGCGCATAAACATAACGCAGTTTATATTTTATTTATTTTTTCCCTTTTATTTTTCCCTTTTTTTCGGGAGGGACGCAGGAAAACCCGCCTAAAACCAATCATAAAAAAACCCTGTCATAGCGCAGCGTCTACCGAACGATTTTATGACATTTTCCCTGCCTCGCAGAGAGATCCTTCAAAGGCCACGCCCCACTCCATCTACGCCCCTCTGTCCCAGGCACCCCGTCACACATGCGGCTGGGTAATTTGCCATAAAAAATTGGAGCACAGGCTCGTATTTGTGCAATTTCACAGAAATTGTCAATTTGCACTCCCGCAAAGTCTAAGCCGGAATGATGATGACGAGGAATGCCAGTGGCTGTCGAGTTCAAAGGGGATATGGCCATGGGCGGGCTCTTCCGAGGGGTATCTCTTCTGGGTACAGATAAGAAAGGGAGCACGCAAATACGCGTTGATATTTTTATGTGTCTGGTCGGCTCTGCTGGGTGGGTGCATTGGAAAATCGACTGTTAACATTTAACGCTGCGAATTTAAGAGCATTTATGTGTTCTTTTGGGGACCCTTGACTTTATTTGATTTTCATTTAATTTCACACACTGCCAGGGCCTTAAAAATTGGCATAACAATTACGCCGGAAATAGGCAATGGCAGAGGAGTGTGTCGGTGGGTTGGCGAACCTAAATGTCGGACTCCTTGCTCGGAATACGACTATTTGCTATCTGCAATGTCCTCCTAACAATGGCCTCAATGGCCCGTAATTACACTGTACACACGCGCAGCAGGTACAGTGGAATAAACTCTTTAAATACCTGAGTTATTTTTAAAAATTTACTTAAAAGTTGGCAAAGAATAATTTTCTCAAATATAGGATTAAAACACTCTAATCATTAATCCTTTCAAAATATGTGATCCAAGCACCTTCCTACTAATTTTCCCGCATTTTTGGTGATTTATCCCATTGTTATACGGACCATTGTGCACTATTGCAACATATCCTTGCACTAACGCTTCCGTTTCCGTGCGTCAAGGAGACGTCTCTTGTTCCTCGACTTGCCATTGATGTTGTTGGCATTTTTGTTGCCTACGCTGCCTGCCACTATGTTGCTTGTTGCTGGAGATGCCTCTTCAGACCGCTTTTGTGTCGCTCGCCGTGTGAATGAGTGCAATTAGCAGTGCCACTTGCCCTCAACGATGCCGTTTTTGTTTGTGTCCGTCCGGACTCGGTTCTCTGTTCTCGGTTCTCAGGACCCTGGACTCCTCTTCTGCTGATCTGCCGTGAGACTTTCATTAAAAATTAATTGTCAACTGTCTGTGACTGAATGGTGGGATGGTTGGTAACTGTCCCTATTGGAGTGTCCTTCCTTGGCACCCATCCTGCTTCCATCTGTCCACATTGACATTGTTTCTTGTCGTGATTGTGTTGCACGAAAGTCGATTAAACAAGAAAATCGTTGAGCACGCAATGGCAACGGATCCCCATGTCCTGAAGGTAAATTTCTAAAACGTAATACCATCTGCCTTTGGGCCTTCTTTGAATTTTTATTTTAAAATTCTTTTTGTGCCTGACTGGGTCATAAATATATGGAAATTAAACTCTTAAATACATTTTCTTATTTACGTCCAATGCTTCCTGGAATTTAAGAAGGATTACCAGGCCGAATTCCATGCCCTGGCGCACAATGTATTGGGATTTCCGTTTGGGGCTGAACAGTTTTTGATTAAAATTAAATTTGCGGCAGCCTTTGAAGTGTCTGTCTCCTAAACCCACAAATCCACAGCCTCTTGGCCGGGTCAATATTTCTCAAAGCAACGCACGTGAGCCGGCACTGTTTCAATGGAAAATCCTTCACCCAGCCTCGCCCCAAAATAAAAATGCCCCAAAAACTAACCCACGATGGTCACGTTCAAGTTATTCCTTTCATTGTGTATGGGGGATTTTCTACCTTTTTTTTCAGTTGAGAGAGAGGGAGTGGCTGGAAAGGACAGGCAGCATAATTTGGCATGACTTTGACCACGTTAAGGTCCGGTCCTGATGGATTGTTTGACTAATTAATTTTGCTAGAAAATTTCACAAAATTGCATTTGGCCCGGACCAAAGTTATTAAATTTTTAATGGATGCTTAAAGTCCCGAAGGCGCTTTATGAGTTTTTATTTCGCCTCAGCCAGGCCGAGTCGAGCAGCCAGCTGTTTAGCATTTAAAGTGATTTTCATTTGGATTTTTTCCCTTAATGCTATTACGTTCTGTCTCCATCGCTCTTGGCTCTCAATTATTTAGCCATTGACAATTAGAGACTTTGGCAGATGCTGCCGCATCTAATGCGATTTCGCCTCATTATTCCCTGCTATTGTTCATTTTCAAACGACTTTCTCACGGCGACTTGGCTTTCAATCAATGATGGCAGATTTTGAATAAATTTACGCCTTCAACCCCCTTCATTACGGTGACCTATTTGTGAAGGTGCCAGGATTACTACATAACACTTAAGCTTTAAATGGATTCTATTTGATTCGCTATTGAGGAATTTTTTATCACATACTGTGATGTTTTCTGTGAATTCCCTTATGTAGCTGTGGCACTAATTTAAATTGCAGCGTCCCCAGTGACTTGTCGCTCTGTCTTTGATCTTACACAACTGCGATGTTTTCGTTTAATTTCGCTCGACCTGAATGCAGAGGGGTAAACGCAAGAAAAACGAGAGGGCCGAAAAAAATACACGGCCAAGGGACTCTCAAGGGCCCACAAAACAAGAAAAAACACAAAGTAAGCCCCCGTGGACAGGCCGTAAAATTACTTGATTTTGCAGAGGCGGCGGATCTAAAGCCAGGCGTTTGATCTGCGCCTCCAGTGCATTGCCCCACCGTCGTCCGGAGACTAATTAGCGCTTATAGTGTGCGTGAGTGGCACGCCCCCTTTTGGGAGACGCCCGGAATGCACATGCGTTTAATTAGCCGACAATATGCTCGACTGTCATCTGAGATTTGCACTGCTTTTTGATGGGGAATATTCCACCCGAGGAATATTTCATTTTCATTTCAATTCGTTTCGTTTGATTTGATTTAACGCGATTCCATTTGTGTCCTACTCGTTATTCGTTTTCGTAATTTTCCATTGTGTGTGGGTGGGTGTGGTGTGCGATTGTGAGTGTGTGCTGTACAGTAAACATTGGCGCACTCACACGTGGTTGGGGAGCACAAAAGTCTGATTGTCTAAGCGAGTGTGTGTGCTCTCCTTGATTTTGTTTGAGCAAAAAATTTATTTTCGTTGTCCTACCTCCTAGGAGGCTAAGAGGAATTTTTCAACAAAAATTACATTTATCAAAAAGGATAACAGGAAAGTAAAAATACTCCAATATATACAGGTCATGCTTGAAAGCATTGCATAAAAATTATTATTTAAAAATTACAAAAATCATAAACAAAAATTAGGGTATTAGCATACTCTACTTAATTATTTCAATTTTCTTCTTGGTTACCAGCGCAATTGTGGCTTGTTTGCATGGCAGCCAGAGTTTCGTTTCATTCTGCGGTCTGCGCTCTAATTGCGCCTTGGCAATATATCAGAGCATAGCACCCACCTACCACCAACCACCTCCCACGCCACACCACACCAGACCACACCATACACCGCCCACAGCCAAGACCACTCACTCTGACACAGTCACCTGCACCCACCTGAGCGCACACCATACTCACGTGTGTAGATAGCTTGCCACTGCGGATTTAGCCATTTTTTTGCCCTCTTTCTTAGCCAGCTGCTGCCGTTTTGCCATTTGCTTACGCGTTAAAGCCGACAGGTAAAATGGATTTGTTACGGCAATAGAACAGGCAACTGGAAGGGGCTGCGGTTCGGCTCTTAGACTTTCGGCAGTGGCCCCAAGGATGCATGACAAGTGAGCAGATAACCCACCAGAGTGCCACGAAATGGGCTTGAATTAATCCCCGAGAAAATATTGCCCAACCATCAAGACCCTGACTTGAACGTAAAATTCTTTCTTTTCATCCTAATTATCATGTATAATTCAAATTGCTTTGCTATGCTTTGGTGTATTGTTTCAAATACTTCAGTTCAACCTGGCACTCTGGCTAGGATGAATAGTTTAAATGGCATTTATTTTTTGTTCGCAATTGCCATTATCTTTCCAGATGTCTTCTTGTCCAAAGAGGAACCTTCCTCAGAAATGCCCTTAAGTATGGACAGCCTGGGCAAGAATGTCCCGGAAGTAGCGTATCGAGCGATTTCCGCAAAGATAGTAGGTAGAGCTATCGCCGTCAGAGGAAACATAGTCCCGGCACCAGGTCCGATGTATGGCGAAAATGGTGACCTACCGGGTTTGGGAGCAGCGCCTGTATGGACCCCTGAGGTAACTATTTTTTTACTCTCATTTTCGTCCATGGTTCTCACTGATACATTTTTTTTTTCGACAGTTCACCTACCCGCCAACCCTGGTAATTATACTCCGAGCACTGTGTTGAGATTTTCTACTATCTGACTTTTTCATTAGCCCCCGGACCCACCGGAAAAGTTCACATATAAATGGGCCGACCTATGTCCGCCATGGCCGCGATGCAAAGTTTATCCAAAGTGTTGTCAGCGATCGAATAATATTGCGGCCTTGCGTCACTCCCCTGCCTGCATAATAAATAACAAGGACACTTGCTACGCTGACGAATATGATGATGATGAGGACTTTTAACAAAGCCTTACATCGATTTCTATTAAAATAAATCGAGAAGCATGTCTTAAAGCAATGACTTGATCCAGCGAATGATTTTCTAAAACGAAAAATACATTTGAATAATGAGGACACTGAGCGATGATGCAGTTTGGCTGAGTGCTCTGTTGCCATGTTGCTGAATAGCTAACTGGCAGGAATGGCAAGCTGGAGAGCTGGCAGACAGCATCTGCTCCTGTCCCCCAGTCCCCCAGACCCACCAGTCCTTCTGTCCGACGTCTTGTCCCTTGACAGCCTTCTGCTGTCTGATGTTGGCCACTGACATTTTGGGGATTTTGTGCTCAAATTTCGAGTTGGCGCTTATGCATGCAGCCTGCTTTTAGCCAGGCTGCCACAACCCAGAACAATAATAATGGCGAGCTGGAAACTTTTGTGCTTTGGCTAATTATGCCGCATGGAGTATTCTATTTTGCAGAGCAGTGCATGCTCTCGCATTCGTAAATCAGAGTTTTTGGCCCCTGAGCTTGAGCTTTGACTCTCGGGCTAACTGGCAGCCTGGCAGCTAATTTTTGCCAGCTGTCAGCACACTCTCCAGCCATATAAATCCCTCAAAGTCAACAGCATTGCACCCACGTGACACATCAATTCGCATTCGTGTCTGTCTGTCGTTTGCACGCTCGCTCCACAAGCCACTAAATATATATACTATATATCCATCATACTGCAATCGTCAGTTATGTTGCCACATGCAACGTCGCTTATCGCTCAGCTCTGTAATGATGCCACCAGACCCGAAAGACCCTTCCAAGCTCCTCCAAAGCCATAGCCAAAGCCAACCCATCCATCCATCCGACCATTCATCCATCCATCCGCCTTCCAGAACTTCTGTTGTACATTTTTCATAACGCAATTCATGTTATTCATGTGCCAGGCGACAAGACTTCATGCCCCTTTTGTTGCATGGTTGGTGGGGGACGTCGTGGCACAGTGGTTGGGGAATGGCTTTTTTGGAAAATAAATTCATAGCTTCTCTGACTTGTTCAACTCCAAAGATTGTTAAATGATTAACGTTCCCTACTTGAAATACTTTAATAATTTCTTTATCTTAAATTTAGAATTTTTAGCCTTACACCTTTTTTATAGCTTAAAGTTAAGGCAGCTTTATACCATTTTCATTCTCCTGTCAGCCATCAATTTAATACTTTCCCATTTCTTACTTAATGCCTCGACATTTCTGATATTTGTGTTGGCGTAGACGTTCACCCACTGTGCGATGTCATAAAAATTGTCTCATTAATCATCACACGACATGCCAGCTCCCCCAATCCAACTAGATATCACCCCAACAAACATTTCTGGGGTCCGTGGTGTTCGTGATGTTCTCCCACTCAAGAGGGCTATTTCTGTGCTGCGTTTGCAGGAAACATGGACTTAGTGTGAAAATCCAGCCAGCAATTAAATTGGCCGCCAACCCGATGCAGTTCCCCCATTTCCATTTCCAAACCCGATCTCGAACAAGTGCAGGCAACATAAATCAAAGAAGTTCTGCGTCGGGCTGGGGCAGTTTTATTTTTACTGGCGTGGCGTTTTAAATTGTCTGCGCCATATTTAAAATAGCAACTAATTAATTTATTTTTCACGCCGCTGCTGGGAAGTGCGCATTAATAAACAATTAAGTCGTTTTAATTGCAGTTTGCCTTGTGGATTATAAATTTTCGAGCGAAAATCACCCCACATCCTTTCCGTTCCACTCTGGCAGTCAGCATCTATAATGAGTCCGGAGAGCTGGGAACTAAATTCGTTTATTATTGATCAGTTTTTGGTCATAAGCTGCTTAACTTTGGCAGAAGCAGTTCGGCTCCCTCTTTCGGGGGAGCCAGGTGTTTATGCCTGCTGCGAGGTACTTGGCCAATTCCCGGAAAATTTGCTGCTCACTTTCGTAAGCTGAAAATCGGAAAATCTGGCAGACACCCTCTGGAGCACACACGGTGCGAGTACATGGATTTTGTAATTAAGTTTGCCAGGCTGATGGCAGGACGACCCTTGGGGATGAACCTTTATTCTATTTATGTTTATTATTTACACACTTTGTGAAATTCGTTGAAAGCCTGATTGCTGTCGTCTACTCATAGTCAAGTTTCAAAGCAGCAGTTAGGAGTACTTCAACCATCCTTAAAGGACATGTACAGGAATTTCGACTTAATGACTAAGAATTCCCCGAATTTGTTGAAACTGGCATTCATTTACATACCTTTCAAGAGCTCTTCCCATAGTTTGCGTATCTGGAAGTAGAAGACAAGACAGTTCATTTTAATACAATAATTAATTCAAAGCAACGTCTCTCCCAATCCAGCCACGCTGTCAGGCATTTTTTCTTTTAGAGTCAAGAGAAACGGCAGAAAAACATTCGCTGGCATCTTAGCCAAGTTAATATGATGGGACACGTTAAGCAGGCTTGAATGATGTGTATCAAGGACGGCTGATGCGAAAAAAAGTATAAGAATATAAGAAGAACTAGCAACTGTGTCAGCAAAAACGAAGCGAAAACAACAGGACTCGGTGCAATGTCTGTCTGGGAAAAAAGGACCGAACACTGTACAAGGACGAGTGGAAAACAAAATGGGAAT